>CM022762.1:31932161-32345717 GCA_012411365.1 Ameiurus melas
TTTGTCTACAACGCCGATTTTTTTTTTTTTCCCCAAAATTTTATCATATACCTTCAGATCAAAAGATTAAGATCATGAGAAATATTTCAGTTAATCGTCTCCAAACTTTCGACTGTGTGTAGTAAATATTTATTGATTGATTGGACGATACTCACTCTACCTTCAAAGTGGTTTGGTTTATCAAACAATAATTAAACATGCAGAAGGCTTGGTTATTTGGACTTTGTTCTGCTGATCTGAGAGTCCAGAGGTCAGTTTACCATTAACACAATGTTACAGTAACTGTAACTAATTTAATAATTGGAAGGAATAACACAATCCATGAAGAACTTCTAGTAGAAGATTTGGGTTTTAGACAGATTTCGATTAGACCTGGAGAATCCCAGTTGCTCCAGGACAGATATTGGCTGCTTGTCACCCACAGGAACACCAAGTAGCCTGTATCCCTTTTCATGACTAAAATGGCTACTGAATGCTTAATGCGTCATGAAACACTCAACTACATTTTCTGAGACTTTAACAGAGGCGTACGTATCGCACGTCATAAAAGACAATATTCGCATCAGTCCATTTTGATTGTAGGAGAAAGCTGGTTCATTTTGAGCTTTTTTTTTTTTTCTCCCACTATTTTTGTCTTCCTGGTTTAAAATCTAGTCCGGTCACATGTAGGGTTGTCAGAAGTACTGATACGAACGGTACTAAAAAGAAATAAAGTTGACTGTACCAGATGTTCACTGGTGCACTGCCTGTTCGGATTTAATTTCATCAGGGATGAGAGTATACTGACCCCATTATGCTTGGTGTGTGGCGAGAAGCTGTACAACAGTGCCATGGTGCCTAGCAAGCTTAAACTCCAAACGAAACACCTATCGCGTCAAAACAAACCGATGGATTATTTTGTTTGCCTGTGTGAAAACCGAGGAACAGGCAACTTTTATGAGAAAAACCACAAAGGTAAATGAGAAAGCCCTCAAAGCTGCAAAGCCATTGTCAACGAGATGCTCGGCCCTGATGCAGTTAAAGACCTAGCTAAAGTCCCGCCCTCCGATAACACAATTCAGACGTACGTTTAGGAAAAAATATGCATCAGTAGGAAATTTGCGTTGCTACTTGATGAGCCTGCGGATATTAGTGGAGATTCTCAGCTCTTGGCCAATGTGCGTTTTGTGGATGAGATGCCATTCGAGAAACCTTCCTATTTTGCAAGGCACTGCCAGAAAAAAACAACAGGAGAGGAAATTTTTCAGGTCACATCGGAATATCTCGACCAGGGAGGACTGATGAAGCTGCAGCCATGGTCGGGCGCACCAACGGCTTCGCTAACAGTGGAGGAAAGAAACCAAGATCTTATTGTTATGCACTGTTTTTTGCACCGTGAGGCTCTCCATGCAAACACTTCACCAGCAGAACTAGTTCCTGAGTTGGATGATGTGTGCATAGTGAACTTTGTAAAGACAGTCTTTGTAAAGTCGTATATTTTGCATCTTTGTGTGAGGAAATGGGAGCGGAGCATAAAGCCATTCAAAGAAATGGCAAAAATAATATACAACCAAAATATGAATCAACAAGTACAACGTTATGAACAACCAATCACTTATTCAGATGACCGTCTGATACAGTTCAGTGTAATCAGGACCGTGTTTCTGGCAAGTTTTAAATGTGCATCCAGGTGTTCATCAGTTAGAGTTGATGGTATATGGATTTGATAAGCTTCATGTTGAAAGTATGTTGAGCCAAACAAGGCTGTCGGGATCAGTGCACACCACCTGAAGTTGGGATACTTGCTCTCATCCAAGAGCTTCCAGAAATGTCCAGGCACTCTCCTGGGCAGTCTACAGCAGTCAAATTGAATCTTTCAGAGCAGAGGCATTCACTTGGAAAGTGAAGGCTTCAAATACGAAACGATGCGAGAGGCTGAAATGTTTTTCAAGTTATTGTTTCTAAAGGTGTTTCTACGCATTACTGAATTATAGGGTGTACTTATTTTCCCACCCGATTTATCAATGCTTTTTTGAGGGGGATGACATAATGAGACATGACCTTAAGATCTTTTGTGTGTTTTATAAAGTTGGTGAGGACCATACAATTGTTTAAATTTTAAAAACACAGAATTGAAGGAGGGTATACTTTTTTGTAAACAACTTTTAATATTTTTTTTTAGGGTAAAACACTGTAAAGCAAATATGAGTAAAAAGTTATGATTATGGATTTATTTTCTTTCATTCGTTTAAATACAACTACTTTTTCCCAATTTCATGAAGGCTGTCAGTAATTTGAGTTAAACACATGTGCACTGTGACTTAGTGGTTAGCACAGTCGCGTTACCCCAAGGTTGGGAGGTGGATTCCCACCGCTGCCCTGTGTGCGGAGTTTGCATGTTCTCCCTGTGCTGCAGGGGTACTTGGGTTTCTTCCTCCTCAGTCCAAAGACCTAAATGTGATTGTACCCGGCGATGAATCGGTACCCTGTCCATTAGGGCTGCACAATTAATCGAATATCACTCGAGATTACTATTTTGACGGTCCACGATTAAATTAACAAAGATCGACTGTGATACAGTGCCTTGCGAAAGTATTCGGCCCCCTTGAACTTTTCAACCTTTTGCCACATTTCAGGCTTCAAACATAAAGATATACAATTTTTATTTTTTGTGAAGAATCACCAACAAGTGGGACGCTTGCATGATCGCTTGCACAGTGCTCCTTGGGATGTTTAAAGCTTGGGAAATCTTTTTGTATCCAAATCCGGCTTTAAACTTCTCCACAACAGTATTACGGACCTGCCTGGTGTGTTCCTTGGTCTTCATGATGCTCTCTGCGCTTTCAACAGAACCCTGAGACTATCACAGAGCAGGTGCATTTATACAGAGACTTGATTACACACAGGTGGATTCTATTTATCACCATCAGTCATTTAGGACAACATTGGATCATTCAGAGATCCTCGCTGAACTTCTGGAGTGAGGTTGCTGCACTGAAAGTAAAGGGGGCGAATAATTTTGCACGCACCACTTTTCAGTTTTTTATTTGCTAAAAAAGTTTAAAATATCCAATAGATTTCGTTCCACTTCACAATTGTGTCCCACTTGTTGGTGATTCTTCACAAAAAATAAAAATTTTATATCTTTATGTTTGAAGCCTGAAATGTGGCAAAAGGTTGAAAAGTTCAAGGGGGCCGAATACTTTCGCAAGGCACTGTATTAACATTTAAAGTTCGTCCTCCGCTAATAGAAAACTCAGCTAAAGATCAAACCAAGCGCTTCCTAAACTTACAGCCAATCACCATAGAGCGGCGCAGGGATGACGTCATTTTGTAGTACCAAAACCTCGAAACAGAATTGGCATTTTAGCCCTCGAGCTGCCAGCTTCGCTTTAAGCTCCAGAGCTTTACCCGAGGGCAACTTATGACCTTAACATGATGTTAAATGGCACTACAGAGGTTGTCGGGAACTAACCCTCTTACCCTGTAAGAACGAAAAACCAGATTGCCCGTCTTTGACCTATTCCCGTAAGGACGATATACCGGCTTGGTCGTCTATGCCGAATCCCCGTAAGGCCGATATAACGGCTTTATAGTGTAAACGTTAATCCCCGTTAGGCTGGTATACCGGCATTGCTATGATTCCTTACTTATTTAATTTTTAAAAACTGCTTCATTTTCAAAGTAATACTACACAAATACGTTATTAGTTGTTTCAAGGCCTAAAAATGTTCACATTAAAATGTTGATTTTGGGGCCAATTTTGGCCTGGGAACTCAGGGTTGGCGTGCTGTTTCTCTGGGGAATATAGAACGTAGGGGTAAGAGGTTAAAACGTCATCACGCTGAACGGGAAAACACTTTGCAGATAAACTCAGGGGCTCTACAGTGTGGCCATTTCACACGCATTTGTTACTGAAAAAGTACTTTGTGCGACTGTGAATAAATATTTATTCGCACCGGTGCGAGTGACCTGTCCGGAGTTGTATAATACAATCGGGATAAGGACTACAGGAAGTCCAGAATGCATCTACACCGAGCAGCAGTTACTTTCACACTACTTTTCATCTCCACAGTCAACCGAACAAGTGTGGAAATACTGCAGAGAAGCCTTTATGATGACGAATAACTCTGCGTATCATCTGCTTCTCTCAACTTCCTGATCTCACAAACCACCATCTTTTATTGATCCCGCAAAATGACCCTGAACTTTCACCTGCTCGTGTAGACACAGCAGCTTTGTGCGGAGTAAAGTAATAATAATGCTAATGCTACAAGGTGGGTTTAATTCAAACTTCTTCATTAAATAATTCCTCACCATAATCAAGAGTAGCAGCTGTTCGGTCTGTAAACCTACAGTACGCTGCTGCTCTCCTTCACTAACTCTAATTCATTCCATTTAAACTCACGATTGCCAGATATCACTGAGTTGACTGGTCAACTCCAGTTTCCACATTTTGTTCCCCCCCACACAAAACAAAAACAATATTATCAGCAGACATGGCAAAACTGTACTGATCGTGAACCGATCTAAAACTTCTAAACAAACAAAAATATAACTACTAAAATGTACAGACAGAAAATGTGCTTAGTTATAAATTAATAATTTAATATAAAAAAAAGACCTTATGAGAACTTCATTCAATCTAAATGAAATAATGTTTAATTACTATGGGTTGCATTTGATCATTTTGACATTAAGCTTAGTTCACTATTTCCTAAGAAGTCTATTTTCCTAATATGGATAATTTTTATATTAGTCTACTTTTAATTAGGGGACTCTTTAAGATATTTAAAAATAAATATTTTAAGCTTGTTTATTTATCAATTAACCAACAGTATTTCTCATTGCTATTATTTTAACTCCATTAACAGTGACCATGACCAGAGAGCTTACATTTAACTGTTTATTACCGACCTCCTGATTAAAGTTTAAACAAAAAAAAAAGATTGGTATGCGGATTGGTATCTGCTGTAAAAAAAATCCTGATCAGAGCGTCAGTAATGAACACCATTAAACTAAAGCGCTTTGCATCTGGGGGGTAAATTAACTCACCCAATCACATCCTATATGAGGTTATTCAGAGATGTGTGTGTGTGTGTGTGTGTGTGTGTGTGTATACACAAAGAGCAGTTTGAGAACTGACTCCAGTCCAGAACCATGAGAGTGGAACATGTCGAATAGTGCAGCTTTAAATATATTTAAGAGGAGTGGACTTCAAACACTGAACATTGATGTTTATTGTATTTGTTTACAAGGTGGAACAGGTTAGCGGTTGTTTTTTTGCATACAGTCTGTAAAATTAACTGAAAATATTAAATTTAGTTTATCAGAATGTAAATTAATTGGTCATGGCTCACACTATTTTCCTAAATTCTGTCGTAATTGACCAGCTCAAGTTTTCTCATGCCTACTTGTTATATTGTGGCATGAGAAAACTTAATAAATGTGACAGTGCAATAAAAATATTGTCACTAAACTCAATTAATAATCTTGATCAATAATCGAGATCTCAATATTGATCAAAATAATTGCGATTATCATTTTGGCCATAATCGTGCAGCCCTACTATCCATGGTGTACCCTTCCTTGTGCCCAATGCTCGATGGGATAGGCTCCAGGTTCTCCTCGACCCTGTAGGATAAGCAGTATAGAAAATGGATGAATTGAGATGCTCACATATTGTTGTTTTTGTTCCCAGCTGATATCAGCCTGGCGGAATGGGGACGTAAGGCAATTGACATTGCTGAGAATGAGATGCCAGGGCTGATGAAGATAAGAGAGCTTTATGGGCCAACCCAACCTCTGAAAGGAGCTCGAATTGCTGGTTGCTTGCACATGACTGTCCAGACGGCTGTGCTCATTGAGACCCTCAAGGTCCTTGGAGCTGAGGTGAGTTGGGGGTAAAAGTTTTACTGAAATATGGCTTTGCAGAGGATTGTTCATTTACATGGACAGACATAATTGTCAATTTTTGTTTTATAGCAAAACAACCGGAGCAATCGAATGCCCAAAATAAGTTAAGCTTTGTCTGTTATTAGTAATTAAAAAAAAAAAAATTTGAAATTATGCTTACAGTGGATACAGTAAAGGGGGGGAGTATTTGATCCCCTGCTGATGTTGTACGTTTGCCCACTGATAAAGAAATGATCAGTCTATAATTTTAATGGTAGGTTTATTTGAACAGTGAGAGACAGAATAACAACAAAATTTTTTCATTGATTTGCATTTTAATGAGGGAAATAAGTATTTGACCCCTCTGCAAAACATGACTTAGTAATAACTTATAATTACTTTTAATTTTCAATGCCCTGGCTGAGGGAAGGAGGTTCTCACCCAAGATTTGATGGTACATGGCCCCGTCCATCGTCCCTTTGATGCGGTGAAGTTGTCCTGTCCCCTTAGCAGAAAAACACCCCCAAAGCATAATGTTTCCACCTCCATGTTTGACGGTGTTGATGGTGTTCTTGGGGTCATAGGCAGCATTCCTCCTCCTCCAAACACGGCGAGTTGAGGTGATGCCAAAGAGCTCCATTTTGGTCTCATCTGACCATCAGAGGACAACTGGGTGAAAGTGTTGTGGTCAGATGAGACCAAAATGGAAAAGTAAAAATTTTAAGTAATTACTAAGTCATTACCAAGCACTAAGTCATGTTTTGCAGAGGGGTCAAATACTTATTTCCCTCATTAAAATGCAAATCAATTTATAACGTTTTTGACATGCGTTTTTCTGGATGTTTTTGTTGTTATTCTGTCTCTCACTGTTCAAATAAACCTACCATTAAAATTATAGACTGATCATTTCTTTATCAGTGGGCAAACGTACAAAATCAGCAGGGGATCAGATACTTTTTTCCCCTCACTGTATAAAGTATACACAAACCTAAAGTTAAAATTCTAGGTTTTTGTGATGTGAAATGAAAACAAGATAAATCTTGTCAGATATTTATACACCTCTGCTGTGATACAACAACCAACACGATTTAAGTTAAACTTTATAACCTGGCTCCACAAGTGTGAACGTTTATTTATTTATTTATTTATTTATTGGGGCATATTACTGTACTCAGAATGAATGTTAAAGTAATATTCATACACATGTAATCAAGGATGTGATGATGATGATTTTCTTGATATCTTGGTTTCACCTGACTGCTGAAGCCATGGTGTGCAAAGAGAATACAAAGCACGTACAGCAGGTATCAAAGCAGAGAGTGGTGCAAAAAACATTAAATGCAAAACATCATGAAGGCACCCGACAAGTGGAAACAACGGGGTACCACTGTGACCTTATTAAGAACAAGATGTCCCTCCAAAATTGATGAAAGGAAACTTGTCAGGGAGGCTGAAAGGGGCCATTGGAGGAGCTGCAGGAATATCTGCCAAATACTGATTACTGACTGGATGTAGCATATCTGCCAAGTGGTGGCTACTGCTTGGTTGTAAAAAGCTCATATTCTTCAATTGTCTGGGCAATGGGGTAGGGTGGGGAGACACAAGTCCTTTCTCATCCTAAAAATAATCTCCACAAACCATGTGTCAAAATACTGTATCGTCTGATTAGACAAACATAGAACTTTTTGGGCATATTTCTAAAAGACATGTTTGCAACAAGACTGCTGATCACCCAAAGAGCACCATACTATAGTGAAGCATGGTGGTGGCAGCATCGAGCTATGGAGCTGCTTCTCTTCAGCTGGGACTGGGGCTCTACAAGACGGATGGCTCCAAATAACCATCTATTTTGGCACAAATTCTATTGGTCTCTGTTAGAAAGATTTAATTTTCCAGCACGATAATGACCGAAAACACAAGTCTAAGTCAACAAAGGAATGTCTTCAGAAAATGCAGTGTTCTGTAATGGCCCAGTCAGAGCCAAAATCTAAATCATATTAAAACCCTGTGGAATGATTTGAAGTGGGCTGGCTGTACAGAAGAGATCCCCTTGCAATTTGATTGATCTGGAGCAATTCTGCATGGAACCGTGAAATAACATTGCCAAAGCAGGATGCTTTAAGTTGGGACACAACAATTATTTCTCATCCATAATAATGATTGAACCTGGAAAGAATAAAAGCCATGCTGATATTCCGTATAAGAGGACTCATGCTTTTGTGACATTGCTTAATTAGCTTATGTATGTATGTATGTATGTATGCGTATGTGTGTCTATTGTTCAACCCTTTCATTGCCACACACAATGTTTCACAGCCTTCCTAGCTCATATTTACCAAGGGTGCCAATATTAGTAGAGGTGTGTGTGTGCACCCACATCATCCAATAGAGATAACTGCTAATTTATGCAGTTAACCAATCATGTGGTATGAACGCAATGCTTAAAAGCTTGCAGATACAGGTTTTTAATACCAGTAGGGCTGGTTTGAGTGTTTCAGATGTTTTCTCTCATATCAGTCTTTGGAGTTCATAGAGAATGGTGTGGAAAAACATAAAATATCAGTTCTTTTGGTGGAAACGCTTTGTGTTTGATGAGCGAGAGCTCAGTGGAGAATCGCCACATTGGTTTGTGCTTCCAGGAAAGATATAATAACTGCAATGATCACTCTTTACAACTATGATGAGCAGAAAAGCATCTCAGAATAGCATGCGTAAAACATCGACCTTGACGTCGATTGGCTACAACAGCAGAAGACCACATTGGGTTCCACTCCTGCCAGCTGAGAACGGGAATCTGAGGCTATCATGGGCACAGGCTCATTGAAACAGAACAGTTGAAGATGGGAGGAAACACAATCACAATCTTTTTCCACTACCTGTCCAGTTTTACTGAGTCTGTGACCATGATAGGTTGACCTGTAAATATTTTTTGGTCTCTCGAGCTCCTTCCAAGTAATCCTTTACCTTTTAGTTGCTTGCTTACATGCTCCTACTCATTTCAGGCTTTCACTTTGTAGAAGATCTTTCTCTTTTCTGGAAATAAATGCTTAAAATTAGAAGAAAAAAAAAATCTGCCAGTAGAACAAGACTTTCAAACTTGAAATGACTAAAATTGTCTAGAACTAGGTTTAATAAACATTTGGTCAAACGACTTTTTTCCTTCTCTCTTCCCCCTCTGCCAACAAACCAGGTTCAGTGGTCTAGCTGTAACATTTTTTCCACCCAGGACCATGCTGCTGCTGCAATCGCCAAAACCGGTGTTCCAGGTATGTCTATGTGCATGTCCGTGTGCCCTACAACCTTAAATACTGGTTTTGTTCACGCAGGTGTCTGTCTTGAAACTAACCGTCATCATAGTTGAAAGTTCATTTGGTAGGCTAGTTGTAGACTTGATCCTGCACTGTTTGAGTGCAAAATTGTGTAGAAATTCAGATTGCCTAGGTTTTGCAGCACTTGTATGACCGTTTGTGGATTGTAGACCCAAGGTTGCATGATGGAACTGTTGCAACATCTGGAAGTTCTTTCTGGTACTCTAGAGCAGCAATAAATCCAAATTAAAGGCAAAAAAAAAAAGAAAGCTAATTTTTAAAGAAATATAACTGATTTCTTACTTGCTTATTGTTATGGTAGTCAAAAAAAAATCTAGAGATTATCTGATCCTATTCTAAATTATGCTAAATAGAAACAGTCTCCTGCTAATGTACGCTAAATCTTGCACTATTCTCGATGTAGCTTACTGCTGCTTTGAGCCTTGTGACAACTTTGTGTGTGTATTTTAATTAATTTATTTATTTTTAAAGTGTATGCTTGGAAAGGGGAGACGGATGAGGAGTATGTGTGGTGCATCGAGCAGACCATCTACTTCAAGGATGGGCAACCTCTCAACATGATCCTGGATGATGGTGGTGATCTAACCAACCTTGTGCACCAGAAATATCCCAAATTGTTAGCGGGTATAGTTCATTTTCCCTTATCATTTTCAAATTAATGTTCTGATTTAGCTCAAGTCATTAGTTTGTTTTAAACATTTATAATACATTTGTTCTACTTTATTTTTGCATTACTCCAAAAATACCTCAAACAAAACTGAAACACCACTGCAAGTCTGCAACAGACCCCCATATTTTGACTAAGCTTTGAGTTGCACATTGACTCACTCACAACCTTATCCAGGCCAGGTCGTCTGTTCAGAGTCCCAAACTGGTGGCCCATTTGCCTTGTAGAATTGACTAGAAAAGTCCTTCACTTCTCTAAATGACAGTTATGTGTATAATTAAAAAATGTTATCATACCTACCTGCAATTGTAAGTCTGTTATGATGGTAGCATTAGGCTGTTTTTCATTTTTCATGAATTATTTCAGGAATTAAGGGTCTTTCTGAGGAGACCACCACTGGGGTTCATAAACTCTACAAGATGCTGAAGAAGGGCGAACTCAAAGTTCCTGCTATTAATGTGAACGACTCTGTTACCAAGGTAACTGCACGTTTTCCTATGTAAAGTTGGATATTGCTGAGTGATTGCAATAAATATATAAACTGACCAATCCAGATGACAAATTCATGAGTCTCATGGTGAAAAGTACAGTTGAATGGTCTTTATATTTGGGAATGATGGCCAAGTGCATTCCTAAATCTATTCATACACTGTCAATAAGTATATAACTTATGTACTAGCTAACAAAGACCTCTCAAGACTGGCCTAGTCTTGGTCACTTTCACCTCTGTTTTAGTTTAGAATCAACTAGTAGTCTTTCTGACACTGAATCTAGGAGAATTTGTTCTATCATCAGTGACATTAGCTAGGCCTTTAGGGGCACCAGTGGCTGTAGTTTGTTCCATCACGAGTCAGGGTTCTGGAGTGTATTCTTTGGGTAATGGATAAGGTAATGTCTTCAAAGATCTAAGTGCTAAGGATGTGCACTGTTGTTAAGAATTTGTGGGAATGTTAATAATTGACACGTGTGTTATTTTCTTAGAATAAGTTAAGATCAGAACAATTTCAGTGTGACATTCTGATAATTAACAACTTTTTTGAATAATCATTTCTGATCAATCCTTACCGATGCTGCCAGTAACTTTGGAGCTGACTATTTAGTTCACTTTCTTTGCACAGAGTAAATTTGATAATCTGTATGGCTGCCGTGAATCCCTGATTGATGGAATCAAGCGGGCGACCGACGTAATGATCGCCGGGAAGGTGGCTGTGGTAGCTGGATATGGTGATGTTGGTAAAGGGTGTGTTCAGGCTCTTCGAGGCTTTGGTGCCAGAGTCATAGTCACAGAGATTGACCCCATCAATGCCCTACAGGCTGCAATGGAAGGTAGATGTTTTGCTCATTTGTCATAAAATATATTACATTTTTTTTAAATCTTGCAAGCGATAAACATATACGTATGCTGTTTTTGGTTAAGTGAATTTGAATTCCTTTACAGGCTATGAGGTGACTACAATGGATGAGGCCTGCAAGGAAGGAAACATTTTTGTGACGACTACTGGCTGTGAGGATATCATTCTGGGCAGGTATGTCAAGAGGCACAGTCATATGCATATACTTCCATCTTCAAATTGTTGTGTATGCAGCAGCATTAGATTATCTGCTGGAAAGGCGGGTAAAAATATATATGTATGTAAAAACAGAAAGCTGTCTTTGGGAGAAAAGCAAGCCATTTTGAGGCTGAGAAAAGAGGGAAAATTGGAGGCTTTGCACAAACATGACCAATACAGCAATTTGGAATGTCCTGGAAAAAGAAAAACCACTGCTTTTGAGTAATAGACACTGAATGGGTTGGCCAAGGAAAACAGCTGATGACTGATGCAATTTGAGTGCTGTGAAGAAAAACTCAAAAACAACAGTCAATGACATCACCAACAACTTGCACTTTACCTAAAAATTTTGTCTGCCAGTTTACAAAGAAAATGCATCCAAATTAACCGGGAGGAATTTATCATGCAGCAAGACAATGATCCAAAACACCCTGCCAACTCAAAGGGTTAGGTCAGACTCCAGACCTTAAAACTATTGAGCATGCATTTGCGGCTGTGGCGCAGGTGGTTGAGCAGGTTGTCCACTAATCGTAGGGTTGGCGGTTCGATTCCCGGCCCGGGTGACTGAGACGGGTGAATGAGACACAGTGTAAAGCGCTTTGGATAAAAGCGCTATATAAGTGCACATTTACCATTTACCATTTCACCTCCTGAAGAGGAGACTGAAGGGAGAACCCCCCTGAAACAAACTACTGAAAGAGGCTGGGGGGGTTGCCTGGAAAAGCATCACAAAAGAAGAAACACAATAAGTTGGTGATGGAGGGAGTCAAGGGATCTGCAACCAAATATTAATATAAATATTAGTATTATTTCTTTGAATTTATTTCAAGACTAGTTTATTCACTTTTCTTATCCTAAAAATTGGCTGATCTGATCTAAAAGGTTCTATTTTATGTTGATTGATATACAGTTGGTCATGCGTTTGCATAGGGTTTGCAGAATCAGCAAAATGTTAATAAAAAAAAAAGAGGGGTCATAAAAATTGCGTTTTGTGTTTCCATTTAGTACTGGCCTGAATAAGCGATTTCACATAACAGTTGTTTACATATAGTCCACAAGACACAATAGTAACTGAATTTACACAAATGACCTGCATGATCAGTGACTGTTGAAGTTTTGTGGTGGTTATTCATGAGTCCTTTGTTTGTCCTGAGCAGTTAAACTGAATCACTGTTCTTAAGAAAAATCCTCCAGGTCCTGCATATTCTTCGGTTTTCCAGCATCTTTTGCACATTTGACCCCTTTCCAACAGTGACAATCTGATTGAGATCCATCTTTTCATACTGAGGACAGTTGAGGGACTCGTACACAACTATTACAACAGGGGCAAACATTCATTGATTCTCAAGATGGCAACACGATACATTAAGAGCCTGGGGTGTGTAAACTTTTGAACAGGATGATCGGTGTAGATTTTTTTTTTTTTCCCCAGTAAATATATTTTCACCAGACATCAGTTTTAACTCAAGAAATCTGGAAATATGAAGAATTCACAACATTAAAATCCATAAATAAGATTTGTGTAATAAAGTGGAATGACCGGAAAAAAGTATCAAACACGCCAAGAAAAAGCAGTTCTCCAAGGCAAGTAACCACCTGAGATCTGTACGTAGTTAGAGAGTAATTATAACTCCTATCATTGCAAATTAATATCAGCTGGGTTAATAAATTGATGGTCTATAAAAAAGGCTTTTTTTAGACTTAAGAGTTACAAGGTCTCAGGTGTGAATGGGGAGCAGGTGTGTTAAATTTGGTGTCATCTTTCTCACACTCCCTCATACTGGTCACTGGAAGTTCACCGACACCTCATGGCAACGAACTCTCTGAGGATCTGAAAAAAAGAATTGTTGCTCTACATAAAGATGGCCTAGGCTATAAGAAGATTGAGACCACCGCTGTTGTCAGAGGGTCTTCCAGGTTATCAAAATGTATATTAAAATCAGACGATTAAAGCTTTATCTACAGACACAACCAGGTTTTAAGAGAAAATCTGCAAATTCACTAAGAAATTCCGTATATGGCCCTGGGGGTCTGTAAATAATAATTAGAGGAATTAACATATTTTTTGTAGCTACAGAAGTTATACTGCTATAAAGAACTTGGGATTAAATTTATGTCTAGGTTTTTGTGACTCCTAGATTTTGACTATGGATGAGACCAACACCTCCTCCTCTACCAGTTGAACGAGGCTGATGTACATAACTGTATCCAGGAGGACTGGCTTCATTTAATGCTACGTACTCGTTTGGTTTAATAGGGTTAGGGTTCTAGGTTCTTAAACAAAATAATAATTTACAGTGATCACCCTGTTAAATTTGTACGAGTCATTTCATTATCCGGTGTGAAAAGATTGATCTTGACATCACATAGCCAGGGTTTTCCTTACTATAGAAAGGCTTAGGCGCAGCACTTCATTGTTTTTGCAGAGCACCTTAAGCCAAATGCGAGATATCAGAATAAATGTCAAAATGATGGTGAGAGTTCTGTGTGCTGTCAAAAATGTGGCTTGATATCAAATGGAAAGAAGCTGTCAGCAGGAATGAACAGTGTTTGGACATGTTTATGTGACTGGTCTGAGGCAGCTAATCAAACAGCTGACTGGATATTTCTCTGTACAGTCACCTCAGGATGGTAGTTAAAATCATCGACTCTGATAAGCAAGTTGCACACCATTTGATGGAGTAAGCCTCAACAAAGAATAAATGAAGTGTAAACTTTTTTGTTGGAGTAATTCTTGTGAATGTGATCGCAGTAGAGCTAGCATAGCAAAAGATCTATAACTCCTGTTCTAATACAACTAAAGAAATTGCTTAACTATCTAACCTTCCTAGATATTCATGTAGTGAATTAAGTTATGTTGGCCGGTGAAGTTACTTAGTTGGCCTTACGTTCATGTAGACATAGTATGAATTATGTTCATACATCGCCTTTTTCTGATAAACTGCTGGTCAAAGTGTTTTTTCATATTTAAAAAAGAAAGAATAAAGTACTGTTCCAAAATGCAGTTGAGATCATACCAACAGAAGCTTGGTGCATTTTTGAAAACCTGGTCCACGCCAGAGGACTATTATGTAAAACCGGTGCTAACCGCTTTTTTTATTATTGAATTTTTTATTTATTAAAAAAAAAAAAAGACCTCACTTGAACACCGCCTTGGGTAGCTTCTTGTGTGTTGTGTGGCTTTTCCCACATCTGTCCCTGATCGAAATAGTTTTCTCTCTGTCCCTGCAGTGTAGTGAGAACCAGTCGAAGATAAATCCTCATCTACCTCATCTTAGCAGTCCTGTAGTGCAAGTTGCCTTACCTGTCTACAAAATTTGCATATTTCATATTTGTAAAATAGGTTATATCATGTTTTGTGTGTGCGTGTGAGAGAGAGAGATATGATTAAAATGTATTGTAGTTTAATGTTTCAATGTGTCCACATTATACTTTCATTGAATCTCAAACATGTTGTTATTTGGTGAAATGAATATACTTTTTGCCAGCTTTCCTTCACAGATATGGTAAGGATAATTGTTGAAAACGACAAACTTTAAAATGTTCCTTGGATTAATTTCAAACTCTGAAACCACCCCCCTCCCCCCACCCCGAACCGAGACATGCACCTAAGCTCTCTGAAAGCCTAGGGTAAACCCTGATATCATAACTGTTGGAAGATGCTGGAAAAGCAAAGAATGTGCAGGATTTTTCTGAAGAACAGTGGACAGTCAAATTGCTCAGGACCAACAAGGGACTCATGAACATGTATCAAAAAACACAAAAACAGTCAATAATCCTGGTAACAACATGGTATTAAGAATCAAGTTTATGTAATGTTTTGAACTGGTTTGTTTGTCTAAATTCAGTTATTATTGTGTCTTCTGGACTATATGTAAACCGCTGTTGTGAAATGGCCTATTCGGGACAGTCCTACTAAAAAACTAACAAAAAATCTTTTATGCCCCCTCATAAAAAAGTGAGAAACTAGCACACAACTGGGCTTACAGCATAAGAGCGAGTCATAAATATAAATAACAAAGCAGATAATCATGAGCAGCAAACACTAACCGAGACCAAGAATCCAACCAACATCCAACCCTGAAAAAGTAGGTAATGATGACTGACTGATGGATCCTGCTGTAGAAAGAAGATGAAACAAAGGGGAAATATTTATTAACAGAAAACTGCGTTGTGTACATGTGTTTATAGTGAAAACTATAAAGTTTTAACATTTTGGATTAAGATTTAATGTTCTGTCCTATATCATTTATAATACACAGTCGCCCATTTATTTCTTTATTCTGTCTATCTTTCCAAACCACAGGCACTTTGAGCAGATGAAGGATGATGCCATTGTGTGCAACATTGGCCATTTTGATTGTGAGATTGACATGAAGTGGCTCAATGACAATGCTGCAGAGAAAGTCAATGTTAAACCTCAGGTACTAGATTGATTAGTCATCATGAGCACTTACTCATTCCAGCTACCGGTTACACAATGATCTATTGTATATTACACAGCAATACACACAAATACAGACCTACAACTACGAGGGACATGTTTAGCGCAAAGCACAAGAACAAACGGCAATATTATATACATCATACCTCTATGCTCCTATTTTTACGTTAAAACAAGAACCAGTGAAAAAATTATGCAGTTAGAATTGTTTCATAATTCCAAATAAATTGATTACAATCCACAAATATGTGTAGGGAGATTTCCAAAACATCCAAAATGTGTTAAATGAGATCCACAAATGTTAGTAGTTTCACAAATAAAATTAGATTTGCAAAAATGTATGTATTTATTTATTTTTTACAAATGTTATGTCATAACCACAACTCTTCCCTGCATTCATTTGTGGATCGTGCCCTGTGCATTTGTGGATTTTGAAACATTTCTAGACATTTTGTGGAGATGTGCACTCTTGAATAGTTGGACTCCACCCACTGTTTACTCAAGCCAATTAGATAACCGCCACATAACCGCACTGAGCAATCGTAGCATGTTCTCGCTCCAACCAATCACGTTTTGTTTTACAATCAGGATGGGAATAGAGCCTACAAATCTACAACTGCATGCTGCAATTCACAAATGAATGCAGGGCAGAGTTGTTTGTGGCCATAAAAACATTTGTAAATAATAATTATTATTATTATTTGTCAATTTCATTTATTTTTGTGAAACTAATAACATGTATTCGTGGATCTCGTTCAATGTATTTCTGAATTTGTTTAATTTTTGTAAATCTCTACATTTATTTGTGGATCATAATCTATTTATATGGAATTATGAAACAATGCTAACCCCATAAATTGGTGCTGTAAGTTCAGTTGTAGTAGTAGTAATATTATTTATTATTATTATTTGGTTGAAGTACAGTTAAAATTAAATTAAAATAATGTTCACGTAAACTGTATATCTGCAACCAAGTAGGCACTGGAAAATGAATAGGTTTTGGTTTAATTAGAAGTATGAGATTTTAAACCTGTTTCCAGGTTAATTATCCGACCATCTGTTTCTTCATTGGTGTGTGCATCCCTCTGAGATTCTCATTAGCATGATCTCACCAGAACGAGCGGTTGAATATTTGTAGAGTTGAATCATTACCAGCAGATGAACTGATTGGAATTGATCCAAACCAGGTCAAAGTCTAACGTCAAAGCAAGGTAAAATATCTGATCCAGGTCAAACGTTCTTCAGTAGCTTTCTTCCTGTTTGAAGGATATTTTAAGGCTATTTGAGGCAAACAGTGGGGAGAAATGAGTATTCAACACATGTACAGTATCTCACAAAAGTGAGTACACCCCTCACATTTGTGTAAATATTTGATGTCTTTTCATGTAACAACACTGAAGAAATGACACTTTGCTACAATGTAAAGTAGTGAGTGTACAGCTTGTGTAACAGTGTACATTTACTGTCTCCTCAAAATAACTCAACACACAGACATTAATGTCTAAACCGCTGGTAACAAAAGTGAGTACACCCCTAAGTGAAACTGTCCAAATCGGCACCAATTAGCCATTTTCCCTCCCCGGTGTCATGTGACTTGTTAGTGTTACAAGGTCTCAGGTGTGAATGGGGAGCAGGTGTGTTAAATTTGGTGTCCTCGCTCTCACACTCCCTCATACTGGTCACTGGAAGTTCAACATGGCACCTCATGGCAAATAACTCTCTGAGGATGATTTTGAGGTGATAATAACTTTCTAAAATTCATACACTAGACGGTAGAGTACACAGTGCATAGTGTAAGTGTACAGTACATCATCTGGGACACAACTTTAGTATTTACTCTCTGAAGTGTGTTTTCAGAACAGAAGTAACGTGATGAGTAAATCTCCCCCGTGCCGCGCACAGACCAGCTGATCGATAGAGATTTGTTGAAAACGATTTTCATAATCGATTATTATCAATTTTATCGATTCGTTGTTGCAGCTCCTAATATTTTCTTAAACATATTTCTATTACGGCTGTTCACATGAATGTAGATCAGATTAATAACTCAATATCAATGTGTGTATTGATGGTGTTTTTGATTGTGTCTCTGTTTATTTATTTATTTGGATTCTCTCGTAATTCTGTTCTTCTCCTTCACCAGGTTGACCGTTACGTTTTGAAGAATGGACGGCATGTTATTGTACTGGCTGAAGGGCGACTTGTGAACTTGGGATGTGCCATGGGTCACCCCAGCTTTGTTATGAGCAACTCCTTTTCCAATCAAGTCCTTGCCCAGATTGAGCTCTGGGCCAATACTGGCAAATACACAGTTGGTGTGTACTTTCTCCCCAAGAAGGTAACTTTTTTTTTTTTATCTATTTGTTCAGACGATTAAGAGCCATGCTGCACTGCATAGAACTTTCTTTTACTTTCACACTATCCGTTGTTACCCAGATGTGGATGGGTTCCCTTCTGAGTCTGATTCCTCTCTAGGTTTCTTCTTCAGATCATCTTGGGGAGTTTTTCCTTGCCAACATTGCTACCGGCTTGCTCAATAGGGATAAATTCACACACAAAATCGATATACCGTGTTTGTTTCTGTAAAGCTGCTTTGAGACAATGTCCATTGTTAACAGCGCTATACAAATAAAATTTCATTACTGTATTGCATCATACAAAATTTAGATTTTGTATATCTTTATACCTCAAAGTTTTAGTTATGGAAATTTGTTGAGCAGAAAATGATTGTGAAGTAAACCACTAATGCAAACACATTTTAATAAATAAAATACCCATGTTGGGTTGTTTTGATAGTCTGCATACTGAACGCATTGTAATTGGATAGTACAGTGAAATTTGTCATACTATACCATGGACTTGGACTATTTTTGCACAGTTTTAAGGTTCGACACAATAAAAACAACTTAAAAATAAATTCTAATGACATCATTTACTTATACCCAAATTATATGCCCATTGCCAAAATGGAATGTCCATTAATCTTGCTGTCGTTCTACATATTCTCATAATTCTACTTTATTTGTCAAGATGTATAAATAGGACTTTTGGAGACACTACATGTTTTAATACTACTTGTTAAAATATTTTCTATGGCATTTCAGTTAATGCAAGTTTGGAAGGATTTTGCTCTTGGGTGGTTTTTGGACTTCTTTTTAACGTCTCTTTTGTTCTCCTGATAAATGTAGCTGGATGAGGAGGTAGCTGCTGCCCACTTGGACAAACTTGGTGTCAGACTGACGAAGCTAACCGCTAATCAAGCCAAATACCTGGGCATACCAAGTGAGGGTCCTTTCAAACCAGACCACTATCGCTACTGAGGACATTCTGCCAGTTGGTCGACGTTCCTGGTCAAAGTATTGCACAGTCCACAAGCACTAACTAACCATTTCTGTGCCTGCATTCTCAATTATAAAAAGAACATTCAGGCTGCTCTAAAAGCTGTCCCTTGTCTTTCACACGCAAAAAGAAGACCTGCAAATCCAAAATGAATTCTCTTTAAGAAGTGATCTGTTGACTCCCAAGTACATGGTCTCACTATATAATTAGTTTGCAAAATTTTTGTTCCGTGTACTTTCCAGCCATGATTTCGTTAATTCCATGTGAGTGTACTGTACTTAAAGTTTAAGAAAGGGTTTAAAAAAAAACCTTTTTTATGACAAAATAAAGAGCATGCCTGTACTTCATTCTGTATTGCTGTTCTTTTATGAGGCCTAGTCAGGTCTGTGTTTTTGGACAGTTTTTTCTTTCTTTCGTTCTTTCTTTCTTTCTTTTCCTGTAATATTGCCTCTGTACATCGCTAGAAATGAAGCAGTCAAGATGTGATTGAAATGTAGACTTTCAGCGGTAATTCAAGAGCTTTAAAAACAAATCATGTTAACCAGTCAGGAATTACATCCAATTTTTTTTTTTACCTAGTCCCTCCATTTTCACAGGCTCAAAAGTAATTGGTGAAACTAACATGATTAAAAATATAACGATTATTTTAAACACTTGGATGCAAATAATTTGCAGCCAATGACCGCTGAAGTCTGGAACCCATGGACCTCACAAAGTGCTGAGTTTTCTCCCTTGAGATGTTTTGCCAGACCTTTACTGCAGCCACCTTCAGTTTCTGCTTCTTTGTGGGTCTTTGGGGAAAGTCTACACTTCAGTCCCACATTGATTGCTTCATTTCATTTGGGTGGTATAGAGATTGAAGGTATGAAGAGAGCAAAATGACGAAAATTGTGTTCCTGTCCAAATGCTTATGGACCTGACCGTATATTTGACTGTACTTTTCAATTAGCTCCAGTTTTGACTTTTCAAATATAGGCTAATAAATCATCAACATACAGTGATTAAAACTTTAGGAATACTTTACAGTGCTCTGAATTTTAGTGTGCAGCATACCCCCTAAAAGTCTAGGATCAAAGTCTTTTCATTGTCTGCTCCGGACAGTTTCAGGGAAAATTGTGTATTAAGGGTTGTAATTGATCTGAGGCCTAGACTTGTGGTTTAAATATTAGTTCATTTTAAATGCAAAATATTCATTTGTTGTACAACAATGTTTATTTATATATCTGAATTAATAACATCTCATGTTGACCAAAGTGCTTTACATGCCAAGGACCTAGCAATACGAGATAAATAATCTAGTTACACACTAACTACAGTCAAAACTAACAGAGAAGAGGTAAGTCTTCAAATAAGATTTAAAAGTATCAAGGGTACAGGCTCTAATACGAAAACGCAACCCATTCCAGAGAAGGCCCTAATCTCATTTTGATATTAAACAAGACTTAATTAAATGGAACCGATTACTCTAAAAGGTCTAGAAGACATGTATTGCTGAAGGAGTTTCGTAATGTAGCTAGGTTTCGAGCCATTGAGACCCTTAAAAACTAATTTTAAAACCTTATATTGAATTTTGAATTTAACGAGAGCCAGTGGAGAGATGCCAACACCGGTAATGTACTAGCATGTTTCCTTGCCCCAGTCTAAGGCCTTGCTGCAGTATTTTGGACTAACTAGATGTGATGGAGGCATGAGAAATACCATAATACAATGAATTACAATAATCCAATCTGGAAGAAATAAAAGCATGTACAACAACCTCCAAATCCTTACAAGACAAAAAGCTTTCAACTTGATAATGGCCCTTCATTGCAAAAGCCACCTCTTACCACAGAATTTATATGAACTTATAAGTTGGAATCAAAAATCACATCTGGTTGTGTAATTTAGATGCGAAAGGGCCTAGTTAATTAATTATAGATTTAGTAGAACTGGGGGGTTCTTCAGTTCTTGAATTGTTATGGTTAAGAAAATTTGTTGCCAGTAAAAGAGTGAATGTAAAACAGAATTGCCCCTGGCTTTAAAGCTGAGCATCATCCGCATAACAACGGTAAGATATTTTGTGTTTTTGGCAAATATGGGCCAAAGGAAGCCCAGTATAGAGCCTTGTGGAACTCCACTGGCAATGGGTGCAGCGGAGGAAGAAACACCCAATTCTGCAGAGAAAGTTCTCCCTTTAAGATAAGAGGAAAACAATTCAAGCGTAAAGTGCTTTAGGAAAAAAGCAGTATATAAGTACAGACCATTTACCATTTAAAAACCATGTAATGTGGATAAGCTGGAACAATTTGCCAAGGAGGAATGGGCTAAGCTTCGTCAAGAGACGTGTGCCAACCTAGTTAGAGAAGTTCAGTTGTGAGTCAGAAAGGTTACACTGTTGACTATTAATGGTCAGAGAGTTAATAAATGTAGCCTTGTGATTGAGTTTTTTCTTGTTTCAACTCCGTGTCTTTGTTCTTTTGGGAGTAATTGTACTATAAACTCTTTGGTACTGGTCATTTCCCTATAAAAGCTAAGAGTGTTATTAAATTTTATGAAGGCGGCTAATACTGTAATTGTGACCATTCTTTTATTCATGACTACTGTATTGATGTTTATACTGTAGTATTATATACAGTCTCAAGTTACCATATATATATATATAAATACAGTATCTCACAAAAGTGAGTACACCCCTCACGTTTTTGTAAATATTTTATTATAACTTTTGTGACAACACTGAAGAAATGACACTTTGATTATAATTGTTGCTACAATGTAAAGTAGTGAGTGTACAGCTTGTGTAACAGTGTAAATTTACTGTCCCTCAAAATAACTCAACACACAGACATTAATGTCTAATGCTGGCAACAAAAGTGAGTACACCCCTAAGTGAAAATGTCCAAATTGGGTGCTATTAGCCATTTTCCCTCCCCGGTGTCATGTGACTTAAGAGTTACAAGGTCTCAGGTGTGAATGGGGAGCAGGTGTGTTAAATTTGGTGTCATCTTTCTCACACTCCCTCATACTGGTCACTGGAAGTTCACCGACACCGACTTTATGTAGAGCAACAATTCTTTTTTTCAGATCCTCAGAGAGTTCTTTGCCATGAGGTTCCATGTTGAACTTCCAGTGACCAGTTTGAGGGAGTGTGAGAGCGAGGACACCAAATTTAACACACCTGCTCCCTATTCACACCTGAGACCTTGTAGCACTAACAAGTCACATGACACCGGGGAGGGAAAATGGCTAATTGGTGCCAATTTGGACATTTTCACTTAGGGGTGTACTTACTTTTGTTGCCAGCGGTTGAACCAATTCAATTACATCTCATTGCATGAATAATTTATTTTTATGAGTTGGAGCTATACATTTTTAATGGATGGGAATCCTGCCCTCAATTAAATTGTGTTCATCCAGTTATTTTTTTGAGTGTATGCATTAGTTGTTAAAACACACTTTTTATGATTAAAAATCAAACATTATATTGAGTAATCTAGACAAAGCTTTTAAGCCATGTGCGTTTTTGAAATACTAATTAAGTTATATTTATTTAAAATGCCACCGTTAGATTTGGCTGAAGCAATTTGTGGGAAACACGTTCCCGAGTCCGAGTTTGTGAAATAGGAAATCATGGCTACGTTTTGATGTTGCAATTTCAATGAGTTTGAGGTCTTTTGGAACTTTCGAAATGCTACATGAGGCAGTTCTCATACATGTCTGAGGTCCGTCACAACACTTCACGGTATATAAAAAAAGAGCATGACCCTGTCACAAGACTATATTCTTCCAAGTCACTGAGAAGCCAATGGCATTGGAAGGTACGAATGTTTATGGCTTTGTTATGAGCAAAATTACATTAGAATGCATTAAATGTCGCTTAATATGCCATGCTGCCTCAAAAGGGTTTGTTTTATTTGCCGATTTATAGAATTATATTGGGGGGCATGGTGGCTTAATAGTTAGCAAGTTTGCTTCACACCTCCAGGGTTGAGGGTTTGATTCCTGCCACGGCCCTGTGTGTGAGGAGTTAGCATGTTCTCCCTGGATGGATGGATAGAATTACATTAGTTACATAGTCTTATACTACAAGTAAATTAGATTAGCTAAAACATCTAATCAATGATGTCCGCTAATCTCCAAGCTCTTTTATTTATCATAATTCACTATTGATTCTGTCAATAATATACTTTTGTTGGTCATATTTCATGTCGGTGAGTTATGCAGTTGAGGATTTAGCATTAGTTGCTGGTGTTTGCTGTAATTTGGACTCAATACATGCTCAATGCTTTCTTTCACCAGTGTATGATTATGTGAAGCCCTTTTATCTGAAGGTATTAATCATGACATTAAGGTCTTATAATGATCATTGTAATAAATTTATTTTCCAAAAACATTTTAGCAGGGACATCCATCCTGTGGCCAGCCAGACACGAAAGCACTGTTTGGAGTTCCAGTTCACCCCAAAGGTGTTCAGTAGGGTTAAGTTCAAGGCTTTGTGCAGGCTTCATGGACCGCACTTTGTGCACAGGGGCATTGTCATGCTGGAACACATCAGGGCCTAAATAACGATTGTGTGGTCCTCACACTTCTATAAACAAACAGACAACTTCATGTGACAACAAAAAACAACAATATTTAGTTATTTTTCCCCAAAAGTAAAACAACATTCAGAAACCAGGTGAAGAAAAAATAAGTACATCCTATAGTTCAGTAACCAGAAAGTGGTAGAACAACTTTCAGCAACAATTCACTTGAACATTCATTTCCGCACAGGTCTCTTAAGATCCCGCTACGGCATCTCAATGGGTTAAGGTCTGGACTTTTTATATGGCCATTCCAGCACATTGAAAACCATTCAGATGTTGATTTTCTGGTGTGCTTGGGATCATTGTCCTGTTGAATAACTGAACGTTGACCCAGCTTAAGCTGCTGGACAGATGGTCCTGTGGCTGAAAAACTAGCCTGAATCATCATCCCTTCACCTCCATGGTTGACCGTTGGTATGGGGTGTTTGTGGTGATAGGCTGTGCTTTGGTTTTTTCCAGAATTGTTGCTGTGCATGATGATCAAACCTCTCCACCTTGGTCTCATCAGTCTGAAAGATATTGTTCCAGATTCTTTGTGATTTATTCAGATGCAGTTTTGCAAACCTAAGTCATGCTGCCATATTCTTGAGAAGAGGATTGCCCTAGCCACCCTTCCCTGAAAGCCATAAACAGTCTTTTTCTGATCACTCTGTCATAAACATAAACATTTAATGTGCTTACAGAGTCTTGTAGGTCACATGATGTAGTTTTTCTTTGGATTGCTCTCCATTTGTAAACAATCATTCTCACTGTAGAAAGGTGAATGTCAAATTGTTTGGAGATGGCCTTATATCCTTTCCTAGATTTATTCTTGGCATGATGTAGACACACACCTGAATGCTCCAGGACACCAAACTGGCAAATGTTCTACTTTCATAGAGGTAGTCAAACTTCTTGATTAGATAATTTGTGCATTTCATTAGTGACACCTGGCTGCTAATAACTCTTAATAGGAAGTGTGCATATTTTTTATTGGGTTACTTTTTGAGAAAATATAACTACATATTGATATCTGTTGGGGTTTTTTTTTTATTGTCACCTGAGTTTACAGTGCCCTCCACTAATATTGGCACCCTTGAGCAAAGAAGACTGCAAAAAATAATGCCAGATGTGGTTGGAGAATACATGGCAAGCGATCTGAGACTATTTCTTCTTATAGAATCTCTCCAGGTTCTTCAAATTTTGAGGTCTACACTGATGGACTTTCCTCTTTATTTCACCTCACAGGTTTAATATGAGATTCAATTCAGGGGACTTGGATAGCCATGACTGGACCTTGATTTTGTGGTCAGTAAACCATTTTTGCTTTGATTTTGATGTATGTTTTGGATCATTGTCTTGCTGGAAGATCCGACCACGGCCCGTTTTAAGCTTTCTGGAAGGTTTTCATTTAATATCTGAAACTACTAATCTGATATCTGAATGCTTAGAGGCAATGCTCCACTACATGCTAGAAAGGGTGGCTCCACTCAAAAGAAAAATAATTATAGAGAAAAAGCTAGCACCCTGGTTTAACAATCAAACACATACCTTAAAACAGACTACTCAACAAAGAAAAAGTAAATGTCATCAAACCAAATTGGTAGTATTTCAATCAGCATGGAAGGAGAGCCTCCTGAACTATAGAAAATCTCTTAGTGCTGCTAGAAATGTCTATATCTTTTTTTTTTACTTTCATTTTTATTGAACATTTCTGCTGAACACTTCTAATCAACATTTCTACATTTCTAATGAAGATTTCTACTGAGCATTTCTGCTAAACAATTAATTTTGCTAAACATTTCTACAGAACATTTCTACCTTCTGATGAACATTTCTGTTGTCTCTCTAAGCGGAGCACAACACTCTCCATGCGTACTGAGGTTACTTTTGGAGTTCCACAGGGTTCTGTTTTAGGCCCACTGCTTTTTACTTTATATATGCTACCTCTAGGACAAATTATTCGTAAACATGGAATTATCTTCCACTGTTATGCTGATGATACACAGCTGTATGTTTCAGCGAAGCCAGAGGACAGATAGAAGCTTAGTAAAGTTGAGGATTGTGTAAAGGACATTAGACGTTGGATGTTAACTAACTTCCTTTTACTTAATTCTGATAAAACAGAAATACTTTTATTAGACCCACGTGTAGCTAGAAGTAATCTTTCTGATCACATGGTCACTCTGGATGGTCTTTCTGTTTCATCATGTACAGCAGTTAAAGACCTCGGAGTGATTATTGACTCCAGTCTATCATTTGATGCTCATGTAGATAATATTACTAGGATAGTCTTCTTTCATCTCAGAAATATTTCTAAGATAAGAAACATATTGTCACTACATGATGCAGAAATACTGGTTCATGCATTCGTCACCTCTAGATTAGATTACTGTAATGCCTTACTGTCTGGATGTTCCAGTAGGAATATAAATAAACTCCAGTTACTCCAGAATGCAGCTGCTAGAGTCCTAACTAGAACTAGAAGATACGACCACATCACCCCGATCTTATCCACACTGCATTGGCTCCCAGTGAAATCTCACATTAACTATAAAATACGATATGATCCGCCACGCCTACTTAGATCAAAAGATGCAGGCTATTTGACGGTACCTAGAATAGTGAAGTCTACAGCAGGGGGAAGAGCCTTCGCTTATAGAGCCCCACAGTTATGGAACAGTCTTCCTATTAGTGTTCGGGACTCAGACACAGTCTCAGTGTCACTGGACCTCTTGATCTGCAGATAAGAGGGGCTCAACACACTTATCCCAATTCCATGCATCATCCTGAATGAACTTATCATATTTTTAAGCATGTGATTAAAGCTTTCGACCAGCCCCTCCATCTGTGGATAGTAAACACTGGTGCAAATTAATTTAATCCCCAATACTTCATACAGTTTGTGAAGTGTCTGAGACATGAATCGAGTGCCCTGGTCAGTCAGGATCTATTGGGAGATAACATGGAGGAGTGCCTCCACAATTCTGTTGGCTGAGATGTGGAGAGGGACCACATTGTGTTGTACACTAAAACTAACACAAAACGCTGCCCTGTTGAGTGTCAAAGTAACATCCACATGAATGCCAGGACCCAAGGTTTCCCAGCAGAACATTGCTCAGAGCTCAAAGTCTCTGCCAGCTTGTCTTCTTCCCATAATGTATCCTGGTGCCATCTCTTCCCCAGGTAAGTGATGCACACACATACTGTGATGCACTGTGTGTTCTGATACCTTTCTATCATAGCCAGCATTAACTTTTTAGCAATTTGTGCTACAGTAGGCTCCAATTGTCTAGCCATAACAGTTTGGCCCTTGTCGAAGTCGCTTAGATCCTTATACTTGCTAATTTTTAGTGCTTTCAACGTATAGTGGGGGAAATGAATATTGGTTGCGTTAAAGTCCATAAATAAAGTTATGTGTAATAAAGTGGAATGAACACCTGAAGAAAAAGCAGTTGTCCAAGGCAAGGCAAGGCAAGGAACCAGATGAAATCTGTAATTAATTATGCCTCCTATCTGTGAAAATTAATATCAGATGGGTTAGAAAATTTATGGTCTTATCAAGGTGTCAAGAAACATCTCATGAAGCAAAGAACTCTCCCAAGACCGTCACAACCTTATTGTTGCAAAACATATTGATGGAAACTTCTGAATCCTCCAGTAAGCACCATTGGGGTCATTATCTGCAAGTGGAAGCAACAGCACTCCGAAAACGCACAGGAGCTCCTTGCAAGATTTCTGACCAGGGAGTCTGAAGAATAGTCAGAAGAGTAGCCCAAGAGCCAAGGACCACTCAGAAAGAGCTCCAGAAACACTTGAAGGCTCTGAATTCAGAGCAGAATCACTTGTCTGAACACTATGAGAAAAACACCTCAAATGGTTCTACAACCCCAAATCTGAAAACGTTGGGACAGTATGGAACATGCAAAAAATAAATAAATAAAAAAGCAAAAAGAGTCATTTGAAAATTCAGTTCACCCTGTACTATTTTGAAAACACATTAGTAACACATTATTTAATGTTTTATTTTGTGAATATAAATATTTTTGTAAATATACTCTCATTTCAAATCGATGACTGCAACACACTCCAAAAAAGTTGGCACGGGGGTAATTTATAACAGTCAACTGTATAACATCGCCTTTTCTTTTAATAACACTTATTAAGCATTTGGTACTGAAGACACCAGATGGTTAAGTTTAGCAAGCGGAATATTCCCCCTTTCATCCATTATGCATTACTTTATCTGCCCAACTGTTCACAGCCTTCATTGCCTTATTTTCACTTCATAATGCACCACACATTTTCAATCAGAGACAGGTCAGGACTGCAAGCAGCCCATGCTAGCACCCACACTCTCTGCTTATGCAACTATGCACTTGTAATCCAGGCAGAATGTGGTTTGGTGTTGTCCTGCTATGGATGGGAGCATATGTTGCTCAAAAATGTGTACCTCACAGTTGTGCAAGTTACCTATTCCATGGAACTGACACGCCCCCATACCAAAACAGACGCTGGCTTTTGGACCTGACGCTGATAACACTGTGGACGCTGTGATAAAAAATATTTGTTTCCTCTGCCTTAAGTAGCTGTTTTCTCGTTTACTTAATGATTATATTATGAATATAGAAATGGAAAATATTAAGGTAAAGGAGGTATTTTTCCTACAACCAGATAGCATGAAAACAGAGAATATTTTAAAGGAAAACTGAAAGCTTAAATCATAGATGTCCAGGCTTCTAAGCCCCTCATTCCACTTTGCTTTTAATGAATCATATATCACATGTAAACACAAATTGTATTACGGTAAATTAAGAATTTGCAATTATTTATTGAACCAACTTGCAGATGTGGATGACCTACCACCCAAAACCATTTATCACCCAGGAAAACCCCTGTGTAATGTATCATAATTGCATAATGAGTATATTTACCTAATTTTAGACTCCCAATATCTTATCAACTTGTGGCTTCTGTCTATATGCCACATAGCATTTGGTCCTGGGACAGAGTATTGATGGCGATGACGTGTGCATATTGATAACGCTCTCAGTTGAGTCCTCACTGGGTCAACTCAAGCAGCCTTGAAGCTTAAAAAAATATATATATATATATATATATATATATATATATATATATATATATATATATATATATATATATATATTTAAAACCAATGTAAATGCAGATTTTTAATTTTCCGATTTTGATTCTCTAATAAACTAGTAAATTCAACACATTTTTTTTCAATTCAGTTTTATTTGTGTAGCGCTTTTTACAACAGACATTGTCTCAAAGCAGCTTTACAGAAATATAAACACGGTATACAGATATTAAAGGTGTGAATTTATCCCAATCTGAGCAAGACACTGAGTGGCGACGGTGGTGAGGAAAAACTCTCTAAGATGTTTAAAGGAAGAAACCTTGAGAGGAACCCGACTCAGAAGGGAACCCATCCTCATCTGGGTAACAACAGACAGTGTGAAAAAGTTCATTATGGATTTATATGAAGTCTGTAAGGTCTTACGAGCAGCCGTAGTCCCAGTAGTCTGGAATTAGAGAAGATTTGAGCTCCATCCAGAGGCAGAAATGATCTGGATCTCTAGTATCTCCATAAATTCGTGTGGGGCTCGGCAAAAGGAGAGAGGGAGAAAAAATTATTATGACTGAAGTAGTAAAATATAATCTAGTCAGGGTAAGCTTGAGTAAACAAATATGTTTTAAGCCTAGACTTAAACACTGAGACTGTGTCTGAGTCCCGAACACTAATAGGAAGACTGTTCCATAACTGTGGGGCTCTATAAGAGAACGCTCCTCCCCCTGCTGTAGCCTTCACTATTCCAGGTACCAGATTACACTGTGAGGAGCGCAGTCTGCACTTTATTCAACCATATTTATGCAAAAAAAAAACCTGCAGAAAATTGTTTAAAAAGAAAGTGTAAACTGTAAATATTATAAAATTGTTCTTACTCTGAATACGAAGACCTTGTGCTCGAGGATGACTATGCCTAATCCTATACCCAAAATTTCTTTGTATTTCTGCCACAATATTGTCTAATACATCATCACTGACATTGGGGTACAAATCATTAGCCCTTTGGGGGGAGAAAAGAAGAGACACAGTAAGGGTGATAAGAACTTTTAACTAGCAGCATGTCCTTCTTGTATAAGCAATAATAATAATAGCATAATAATTAACACTATCACAACATTTCTTTAAGTTACCCAAGAATAAAAACAAGTCTTGTCCTCGAGTGTCAAAAGTAGCTGCCATATATATGTTTTATATTGTATGTCTTTAAATATGTACGCATTAAGTTGAGCTGTAGTCTTGTGTCCACAGGGGGACAATAGCATTAGGGGGGTTCAGAGAGCGTGTAGCATGAAAATTTGCAAAATTTGCATTTTGACAGGTTCCATACGCAACACTGAGGAAGTGAAATAGCAAAAGGAGTGATTGCTATTGCAATATGACCGGTCATAAACGTGTAAGAGATGGGAAATGCGATTGCAAATGGAATTTGCACTTCCATTTGAAATTTGGCAGAGACTGTCTGGTATGGTTTTTTAATGGTAGTGTTTTTAATACTAGGTATGAGACGGGAAGAGGCCTGTCGCCGTAGCTGATGTGCCAGTAGACGACTCGGCTTGTCGCCATGTTCATAATATGAACCACGAGTACGTAACAACAAGAGTTCCACCTCTTTAGTCGAAATAAGATTAAACTCTGCCTGTAAGTCGAGACGCTGTTTAAGAAGTTCAGGAGAGGGGTTCAATGCATATCTCTGTTTGAGGTTAATGATTGCAGATGTGAGTTCAATTCAACCCTAGCAGTGCGCTTTTTATTATAGATAGCAGGGTAAGAAAGAATCTGCCCTCTGTTATAGGATTTAAGTGTCTCCCAGATCAGTGTATAAGAGGTGGAGTCATTCTGATTGAAGGAAAGAATGTCATCAATAGAACTAGAAATGAACTCGCAGAATTCACTGTCTGCTAAAAGAAGAGAATTAAATCTCCAAGGCTACGTTTATAACTAGAAAGATGAATATCTAATTGTAGAGGCGCGTGATCAGAAATGACAATACCCACATAGTCAGAAGAAACTACACAAGAATCAAGAGTGCTGTCTATAAAAAAATAATCAATCCTCGAATAGGAATGATGCACCTGGGAGAAGAAAGAAAACTTTTTAAGAGAGGGGTTACGGGATCTCCAGGGATCAACGAGACTGTTCTGACACATAAAATCGGAAAATCTTTTGGACATTGCAGATTGATTCAGAGTACGGGGATTAGATCGATCCAAGTTTGGGTGAAATACACAATTTAAATCTCCCCCGAAAATCAACAGGTGAGGATTTCAGAAATGAGATTGCTCAACAATCTATTAGCAAATTCTATATCGTCAAAGTTTGGCGCGTACACATTAACCAACAATACCTGTCTTTGCATTAAAGTACCAGCAACTATAATATATCTACCGTTCACATCAGCAGTAACATTATTGGAGGAAAACTGTGACCTTTTGACAATTAAAATAGCGCCCCCTATTGCCTTCAAATTAAAGTTTGAGTGGAAGACTTGAGTCATGTCATATCCCAGTCCTGCCATGACTCAGTTTCCCAGGAAGCAACACTCACCTCCCACGCACGCATGCGCTCACCGTCCCCGGAGTTCTAATCACACACACCTGTCACCAATCACACACACACTCTCACCCAAAGCATATAGAGAGTCATTCATCACTAGGACTTTGTGAAGTTTATAGTTCAGTTGACTTGTTCTCTGCGTTAACAATCGTTTTGTTTACATAGTTTCCTCGACCTCTGTTTACGTTTACGACTACTCTTAATGCCTTGCCCCCTATTCTTTTGTTCGCCCGATCGACTGACCTTTGCCTGCTTTACGACCACATCCTTAGAACGCCCCTTTACCCACGTACCACGTCTGCCGCCCGCTTCTGCTTCCGTGCCCCCCACTGTACGTGACAACTCATCCAAGGTTGAGTCACCTGTGATGATCTTTAATACGTAGGTGAGATTCAAGTAAAAATACTATATCAGAGTTTAAACGTTTCAAATGTGTAAAAACCTTAGATCTCTTGACAGGATTACCCATACCTCTGATGTTCCAAATAATAAATCTTAAAGGTGTGTCTGTCCCAGCTATGCTGGGATCCATGTTACTACTAATCATTTAAATAAAGGAAACCATAGGAATGTAAATAGCCAATTAGAGCCGAAGTGTAACCTACTCCCCCCATCCCCTAACGATCCCCCAAACACACACACACACACACACACCCACCCAAAATCTCCATAAAACAAAGGAGACAGCAGTGTTTCCCACAATAACCAAAAGTTGTCCACAATGTGAAAACAACTCGGAGAGTAAGCTGAACTAAACAACAAAATTACCAAGACAAAAAGTTCCAGTAAGAGAAAAAGTCCCTACTGACTTCAAGTCTGATAAACAGTCTGCGCACAATAACAAATATAATGTTCTTAACTTTTAAAGACTTGTTACAAATAATATAACAGTGTAGCACGTAAAGCCGAGGAAATAAGACTAATAAAATTACATAAACAGAAACTCTATCCCAGTCAGAGCATCAAAACAGAGATCCACATTAATACAGAAGTAGATTTAAGAGGATTGAGTCCACAAAATCTAGGCGAAGTAATGCAACGACAATATTTTCAATAAAAATCCAAATTCTGTAGAGCTGGAAGGCCGAGTGCAATACATAAAAGGATTGAAAAAGACGCCACTGTGTAGGTGATGCGGTTCACCCCGATATCAAGAGTTTAACGTAATCTCCTGCTTCCTCCGCTGAAATAAAGTCCTTCTGGACTCCGTTGTATGTAATGCGAAGCCGAGCTGGATGAAGTATTCCATAGCGAGCTCCCTCAATACCACGAAGTTGACGCCGAACCTCGTTAAACGCGGCCCGGGCCCGGGCTGTCTGGACTGTGTAGTCAGGGAAAACGGAGATGTTCAGATCCCTCACTTTAATCTGCTGGAGCTCTCTCGCACGGTGTAAAATATCAACACAGTCCCTGTGATAATGGAATCTGCACACAATAGCTCGTGGTCGTTCACCAGACTTCGGCTGAAGGGTCCGGTGGGACCGGTCCAGAACCGGCTCCTTCTCCAGACCAAACGCCTCCTTTAACAAGGCCGCTACTGCAGCGGTTGTACAGGTGTCAGCGCCCTCTGGAACTCCGACTATCCTCACGTTATTGCACCGTGACCTCGACTCCAAATCCTCACATTTATTCTCTAATTGAGTCACGGTCGCAGTGAGAGAGTCGATAGTAATCTTAATGTGAACTATATCATCAGTGCAACCGGAGAGCGCGTACCCCATTTCCCCCACAGTACCTTTCAGTGTTGATATGGTGGCCTCGGTAGCGACTTTATCACCAGCCTGCTGTGTTCTCATGACCTGCAGGTCATGCTGGATAGTAGACAGCGCATCCCTGAGAGTCTCATGGAGCTCCTTTTTAAAAATATCTGCGATGTCCTTCCTCAGTGAAGCCAGCAAATTGAGCCTGAGTGCGGCGAAGTCAGAGTCACTGCTCAGCAATGCGGATTCAGGGGAAGAAGTCTTGCGGTGCGCACAGTAGGCCTCAGTCTGGATGTTCCAGTAGGAATATAAATAAACTCCAGTTGGTCCAGAATGCAGCTGCTAGAGTCCTTACTAGAACTAGAAGATACGACCTCATCACCCCGATCTTATCCACACTGCATTGGCTCCCTGTAAAATCTCACATTAACTATAAAATACTTTTATTAACCTATAAAGCACTAAATGGTCTCGCATCACAATATCTAATCCTTCTGGTTTTATATGATCCACCACGCTTACTCAGATCAAAAGATTCAGGCTATTTGACGGTACCCCGAATAGTGAAGTCTTCAGCAGGGGGAAGAGCCTTCGCTTATAGAGCCCCACAGTTATGGAACAGTCTTCCTATTAGTGTTCGGGACTCAGACACAGTCTCAGTGTTTAAGTCTAGGCTTCAAACGTATTTGTTTACTCAAGCTTACCCCGACTAGATTCTATTTTTACTACTTCGCAGTCGTAATAATCTTTTTTCTCCCTCTCTCCTTTTGCCGAGCCCCACACGAATTTATGGAGATACTGTAGATCCAGATCCTTTCTGCCTCTGGATGGAGCTCAAATCTCAAATCTCAAATCTTCTCTAATTCCAGAGTACTCGGACTGCGGCTGCTCCTAAGGCCACACAGACTTCATATACATCCATACTGTACTATTCCACACTGTCTGTTGTTACCCAGATGAGGATGGGTTCCCTTCTGAGTCGGGTTCCTCTCAAGGTTTCTTCCTCTTAAACATCTTATTGAGTTTTTCCTCACCACCGTCGCCACTCAGTGTCTTGCTCAGTTGGGATAAATTCACACCTTTAATATCTGTATACCGTGTTGATATTTCTGTAAAGCTGCTTTGAGACAATGTCTGTTGTAAAAAGCGCTATACAAATAAAAAAATTGAGTTGTCTGAATGCTACCATGGGTTTTCATCTTCTTTCCAGACATTTTAACGTACCACAAAGTTAAAAGTGCAAACAAAAAAAACGGACTAGAATAAGTCAAAATCTATAGTATAACCGAAAAGCGCAAATTAATTACATTAATTACTTCCCCCGGAATATCTGTTCTTCATGAATAGGGATGCGTCTGTGTGAATTCCTCCGTTCTCTTTTTCCTGAAAGGCAGCACGGTTAAACATGTTTGACTGCCTGAATCCACTTTACGCCTTTTGAGAAGGGGCCCGGTGAAGTGGGTCTGGGAGTGAACTGTCGCCGTTTTCCTTTTAATGGGAGAATGAGAGTTCTGTTTAGAAGAACCAGGGTTGATGGGTTTGGATCGTACATCTAGAAATAAGAGATATCAAAATACGTATAAAATATACATAGACCTGGATAGAACGCAACAGGGAGGATAGATACGGAAAGGCTGTACGTACCAATGGCTCAGTGAGAGAGAGATACGGATGGGTGGGGGGTCTTCATGCTGGTAGGAGATAAGAGGGGGGCCTCTCAAGTGTAGTAAATAATAAAGAAACCAGATATTGGCTTTTTATTACTATGATGCTGTTAATGACGTCTGCTTGAAAGAGAAGGGCAGATGCAGGCAAAAGTTTTCACAAAAAAAATCTCATGTGCCCGTCAGGAAAGACGTAAGAAAAAATGTGCGAGCTAAGATAAGGGCACTCCCTAAAGGTACATGGATGCTTTAATTGTATATAAGACACATTTTAAATGATTGTTTTTTGTTGCATCTTTCACTATGAGTGAGTCGTGTAACCCTGGGACCAGCTGGGTTCATTTTGATAATTATTAAGCAAGCATTTGTACCACAAAATCATTCATTCAGTCTTTCCTTGTGCCCTTATGGTGACCCTAGGGAATAGCCATCATCGTCTTCAATTATTTAAATATAATTGTACGAATCCCTGATTGGCCTCGAGTTTCTCAGCTAGTAGTTGCAGAGACTCCGTTACACTATACATCATAACATTCGACTGGATTTAGACTTGCTAGAGTATAATAAAGAAATAAAAGATTATGTTTTTTATTTATTTTTTATATTTCTATAAAGCCTTTTGTATGTTGGATCATACCTTCATTTTTTAAGTGTTTTAATGTATGGGCTTGCTGAAAATCTTTGTAAAGTTGTTCAGTTATTCTACATAAATACCAATTGTTCAGTTGCCTTACCAACAGGTACTTCACCCAGATTTGAAACAAGGCAGCCCCATCTCGCCTTCATTATTTATTCTGGCTACAGAGATGTTGGCACTACTTATTAAAAATTCGAACACTGACAGATTAAATGTGTTTTGGACATCAAATTGCGATTAGACAATTGGCAGATGATACAATGTTATTTTTTTAAAAGCTCTTGATCAGATTCCTAAAGTAATTGAGAGAATTAATTATTTTTCTAATTTTTAAAAAAACTTAATATTGACAAATGTGAAATTATTACCATACATGAATGCCCGCTTAAAACTACATATAATCCATCGATCTATCCATCCACCTTCTATAGCGCTTATCTTCAGGGTCACGGGAGAACCTGGAGCCTATCCCAGGGAGCATGGGGCACAAGGCGGGGGAACACCCTGGACAGGGTACTAAATATAATATCCCAGTCAAATTGAGTGTTAAATATTTATGCGTACACATTTCTAAGGATGAACCAGCATATTTGAGCTAACAAAGCACGCCTTAGAGTTGTTATTCTTTCTGAAACCCGCCTTTTTCTTCTCCTCAAGAAAAAGAAGTTCCGCAAAAACCACAACTAACCAGACGCAACTGGAATAAAGTTGGCTTGATGTTGGATGTTCGATTTCTTCACACAAAAAAAGTCCTATTAATGTTATAATTAAAAGTACTGACAATACATGAATGTTTTAATATTTCAAAGATGTTTAATTGTTCTATGTCTGTCAGCTGGCCACCAGATAACGGCCTTGTCGACTCAACCTACATTTCTGAAAACTGTAAAGGGAACTGTGTGTGTGTGTGTGGAGGGAGAGAGAGAAAGACAGAGAGAGAGACAGAGAGAGAGAGAGAGAGAGACAGAGAGAGAGAGAGAGAGAGAGAGAGAGAGAGAGAGAGAGAGAGAGAGAGAGAGAGAGAGAGAGAGAGAGAGAGAGAGGGAGAGAGAGAGAGAGAGAGAGAGAGAGAGAGAGACAGAGAGAGAGAGAGAGAGAGAGAGAGACAGAGAGAGAGAGAGAGACAGAGAGAGAGAAGAGAGAGAGAGAGAGAGAGAGACAGAGAGAGAGAGAGAGAGAGAGAGAGAGAGAGAGAGAGAGAGAGAGAGAGAGAGAGAGAGAGAGAGAGAGAGAGAGAGAGAGAGAGAGAGAGAGAGAGAGAGAGAGAGATCAACATTAACTAATTGATTACTGAGCAATTTGATGTTTATTATTCTCTTTTTCAGATTGAATGTCACCACTGCAGGTGGCTCCATGTGGCGCGCTTTTCCAAGTCAGAGAAGCAGTTCAGCAGGGCTCAAAAGATGTACTGGAAATGGTGTAAATAATGTTGAATCCCAAATCTGTCAAAACATGTACATAAATAAATTCAATTGTACACAGTTCCCTATGTACAGTTTTCAAAGAATTGTGCTCAGTTACCAAAAATGTTCAGCTTGTGTAGGTTTATGTAATACCATTGTAGGGTTAAATATAAAAAATGTAAAAGATGTGCGTTATAGCTAACACCTGCACGAAGTTGGTTTTGTGACTGTAAGTCATTCACTTCAAATGCCATTGAGCTTTAAATTATGGTATGTTTTTTGTGTGGGTCCTTTCGGGCGCGTCCAACGTCCAACGTCCAGCCGACTTTATGCCAGTCCAGACGGAGTACATTTTGCGGCAGCTTTACCACAGGGGTCAGTGAGGCCACTGACAGGATGCCCCTCGAAAGTTAAACCCAGCGAAAATAGTTATTTGCTACTTTTTTTTAAAAAAAATAAACAAATAAATGTTCATTAGAAATGTTCCATAAAAATGAAACTATAAAAATAAATATAAAATAAATGTAACAGTAGTGTTTTTACACTCGTTCTCTCTCTCTCTCTCTTTTAATATAATATATTCATGAAATATAATAAATAAGCCTAATAGGAAATATACATGACAAGCAGTTGTTTTTGTTTTCTCATCAAAATTTCTCTTTATCACCGGAACAAATGAACAGTGAGAAAATGGACTTGACTGTTTTACGATACAATCCATAATGTCACTCATTTTCCTTCACTTTTTCCTCACATCGTGGACTCAAATAAATAGAGAATGAGTGAACGAGGGAGCAGTTTCAGACAGCATAGGCTGGGTCTTCTTTCTGTTTACGGACGTGACGTAACAACGCAAGATGAATGACGTCAAACTGACGTAACCGGCGAAATCCGACCCAATTTATAAATCATTATTTGAAGCTTACCGTGGCGAATCGGGGTAAGGTAAGAGATGTTCAAATCCTTTATTCACAAGTTCAAATTCGTACAACTTGTTCAAAACCTACGTTTTATCCACCCGTAGGGGCAAAAACGTGTTTCCGTTAAGTTTGGTGTAAGCAATCGTCTTATTTTGTATTTGTTTTTTGTTGTTGTTGTTGTTGTTGTGTTCTGTTTACACCACTGTCCTCTTTAAAAACGAAAAGGGAAACGCCCTCCTTCGGTTCGGTGACGTCAGAGGTCATCAGTCACGTGGTGGAGTTGACGCGATACACGCGTTCCCACGCTGGGCCAATGCGCTCCATTTTCCATTCGTGAACACTAGCATGAAGCTAGCGTGAAAACGGATGCTCTAGCTTTGATAACTAAACCCAGCGTCTCTGTCCTCAGAGAGTAACTGTGTTGGACTGACGGTGGACATGACTGAACACGACGGAGGCTCACTCAGCAACTCGGGCTGGCCGACTCGAGAAGCACCGCCGAATTTACAGCAGACTCCTCAGCAACAGTCGCATGCATTTCAGGCGTTAAGAGACTGGACCTGGTTCCAGTCGGCGCCGATCAGTCCGTGGGGTCCCAGCCCCGTGTGTCCAGGTTCAGGTTATGGACAACACCACGGCCTTGGTAGGTTCCACCGGTTGTCTGCAGTGCACGTGGTGCATACCGCCACGTGACCGCGTTACTTTCAAAACACAATATCGGATTGAAATCATGAAGTAAACACATTAATGCGACACTTTACAGGTTCTCACCTTCAGGAATATCAATATGGGAGGCAAGACCATGGCCAACACCAGTGGAGAAACACGGTAACATATGACTTCTATATTTTCAGTTCCAGTTTTAAGATGATCTTTAACCTTCTGTCATTAATGAATGTGCAGTCATGCTTTATCTTTGGTACATGTTTGGGTATTTATTTATTTATTTTCCCCCAGCAGAAAAGAACGAAAGAACCCGAATTCAGCCATTTCTGTGATACGTGTGACCGAGGTTTTAAAAGCAGAGACAAATACAATGAACATGTTGCCCAACATGTGAAGGTAATCCATCATACCGGTGAACTCCATACATGTGAACTATAGGACCTCAAATTCAAAGATTTTATTATTTTTAATTCATTTTGATTAGAAATGTCGAGGGTATTTATTTTTGTGCTTCCTCCCCAGTGTTCTTTTGATGGTTGCAAATTCACTGCACATGAGAAGCTGGTCAATATCCACTGGAAGAATGTGAGTAATTCTACTTAAGTGTGTGTAGTGTTTTTTATTATTATTATTATTATTATTATTATATATTTTTTAAGATAAACTAGAGATGCACTGATGCTCTAAATGTCTCAGCCGATACCGATACCGATAACTCAGACTGATATCGGTCGATACCGATAGTTCTGCCTTTTGTGCCTTCTTTTAAATGAATAATTAATTCCACAATTCTGAAAGAAACGCGAGTAAAAACTTTTCTTTTCTCTATTTCCGCGAGTCGTTTCACAGTAACTGGTGTCATAAACGGGAAACACATTACTCACCTTAACGTGAACACATTAAATCAATTCTGAAGATTCAAGTAAGATTTCTTGACTTTTTGAATGTTATTCATTCATATTAACTTGGACTGCATTCTAAAAAAGTTCCCGTTAGGCTTCACATTCACTCACCACAAACAAAAGCATTTCTGCTTCATCACTGACATCAAACTGGTAATATATAGACCTAATATAAACTTTTTTTTTTAGTTGTTGATGATATTAACTCTAACTGCATATGAAATAATACTACTGCTCAATGGTGTACTGGCCCTTTAATTCAGCGCGAACAGCACAGGAGCATCGTGCGAGTCGCCGCCGTGGGGTGGTAGACTCGATTTCACTGCGGTTTTAGCATTGCAGAGATTACAAACTACAGTTTTGTCATCGTTCCACACAAGAGACATCATCTTTACATACAGCACGTGATCAATGTGTTTCCCTGCCCGCTTTATTGACCGGATACAATCAGCCCTGAACATCGGATGTTTTTAAACTATCGGACGATAGTAGGAAACATAGCCTTTAATAATAATCGATACATCGGTGCGTCTCTGAGAGAGACCAATACATTTGAATATGTCTATCGTTTCATATTTCAGGATGTCAATTTAAAGGTTACGATCCATGTTGTCTTTCAGAGTCATGCCCCAGGAGCAAAGCGAATCAAGTTGGACACTCCAGAGGAAATTGCGAAATGGAGAGAGGAACGGAGACGGTATAACTCGCTGCTCTTTACACATAAATCAATTATTGTAATGTCTTCAGCAGTTTGAGAATAATAAATGCTGTGTGCAGGAACTACCCATCACGAAGCAATGTTGAGAAGAAAATTAAATTAATGGAGGTCAAAGAAAAGAGAGGCGATGTGCTGGAAACTTCTCAGTTTGGGTATGGTATTGTATTGTTCAGCTTTTTATATGCTGCTAGTGTACAGCTTTAGATGATTGATTCACTTCTGAAGGTTAGCTTTTGAATGTAAATTGATGCCTTTTGTTTATCTGAGAGATAACCGGTGTTTATTAATGCATTGTTTTAAACAGACAGTTTAAGAGTCGTGACCGAGTGCATGGTGGGCACCATCACGGAGAAGGTTTATTGGCTAACAGAGGGCATGCATTTGGTGGTCATCAACGCTTACACCCAGGTACTGAAAAGGTGGAGCAGGCACTACCCCTCACATGCCCTCCTCACGATGTAGATCCTCTAGGAGCCCTGGCCACCTGTGACCCAGGTTAGATCATTCTAGCCACTGCCTTCTAATCAAAACGTGCATCTGAATTTATCCAATGCTATCCTCTGTGTTTACTTTAAAGGCACCAATTTATTCCAGTCTGTATATTTTGTCAGATTCTGAGAAAGAGGAGTCTGTGAAGGAGACGAAGGCTGCCGTTTCTGTGGCCCCCAAAAGTATGACCTCCGCTCTAGCATCACTGATGTCCAGCTATGCACAAGATTGTACAGAAAGTGAAAGTGACCAAGAACCAGAGGGTGAGCAACCTCCTGGATAAATGATTTTAAACATCTTTAAAGAACAAATCATTTAATTATTTTATACCCCCTTTTCCGTAGACATATTAGCCATGTGTGGACTTCTTACTTAGCATGTACAGTCCCCTCCAAAACTATTGGAACTACAAGGCCAATTCATTTATTTTTGCTGTAGACTGAAGATATTTGGGTTCGAGACCAAAAATGAATCTGAGAAGAGGGCAAAAAGGTAGACTGGCCAATCATTTACCAGACCTTAACCCAATTGGGCATGCATTTCACATCCTGAAGAGGAGACTGAAGGGAGAAACCTCCTGAAACAAACGAAGGAAAGAGGCTGTGTTAAAAGCATAGAAATGCATCACAAAAGAAGAAACCAAGAATGTGGTGCTGTCCGTGAGTCTCAGGCTTGATGCAGTTATTGCAAGTAAGGGAAATGCACCCAAATATTAAGTGTTATTTACTTCAAGACTTCTGTTTCTATACTTTTGTTAGCCTAAACGTTGGGTGGTCTAAAACAGAAGGTTCTGTGTTTTGTTGTTTAACACATCTAAAAGTCAATATCAGGATATAAAAGCTGAAATCCAAACCCAAATGTCTTTGGTGTATAGCACAAACAAATGAATTGTTTCAATAGTTTCGGAGGGGTCTTTAATTGTATACAATGGCATTGTTCAAACTTAATATAGTATTTATAATACTTAAACTTGCTTTCAATGGTGTAGCTTTTTATTAGTATTTACATTTTTTCTCACATTGGCCTGTACAAATTTTATTTATTTATTTATTTATTTTAAAGCGGGGGTTGTTAACTTCAGGTGTTCAGGTATGGAACCTAGCAAAGTATTTTGGCAGACTGAACTGTAAATATACTGTAGCAGAGCATTCAGTGCTTGAAAAAAAAATGGCCGTAGTTCAGAGACTCCAGATTTATTTATTTTTTTTTCCCCATTTACATATGATTTATTTTCATGTGATTCATTTACCTTTTCTCCCCTCCCTTCCCCAAATATTTCATTGAGAAAAAAAATAAAAATAAAATAATAATAATAAATTAATTAATTAAAAAATGTAAAGAAAATAAAAATAAATTCCCCCCCCGGCTCATCATGGCTACTCAATAGCTGTCGCTGGTTATATAAAAATTATAAAACCCAAGAACTAAAGTAAAAATAAGAATATAAATAGCCAATTGGAGCTGAAGAGGGACACACACCCAAAGTCTCCATAAAACTAAAATAAATAAATAGATAAACAGACACTAAACTGTGTAGATGATGCAGATTCACCCCGGTTTTAAGAGTTTAACAGCAGCGATTGTACAGGTGTCAGGGCCCTCTGGAACGTTATTGGGCCGTGACCTCATGACTCCAGATTTCTAAACAACAAGCATGGCTTCTGTAGCAGACTTCTGCGGTTTATCCAGAATTTTCATTTCCTATCAGGCTTTCACTTACCATCTGTGGTCTGATTAGTGAAATAACGAAATGGGCTCAACAACAAAAATAGAATGTTTAAAGATGTCACAGACAAGTGTGTTTATATATCGTCTGTTAATGCCAAAAATGATCAAAAATACTGCAGTTTCACCAAAAGTAAGATAACTGAAGGATCAGAAGACCCAAGAGCCAGCATATAGTCAAAATAATGGTTTATTGTTTGCATAAAGACAGCCTGGGCATTCTATAGTCTAAATATAAGTTGGACACAGTTGACCTTTATACTCGTGTGTACAGTACGGTCAAAGAACATACCCAAGGCTAATAAGAGAAAAACATCTTGACCTAAAAAAACAGAGTGAACAAAGGATAGCCACGTATACATTGAGATCATGATAAGCAAATATCTCATTGCATTGATCTTAAATGACTGAATCATGTATATTTCATCACATAATCATGGACCAATAATCCCACAGAATTTTATGAAACTGAAGTTGAATATGCGTGTTCTAAATGATCAAACTACTAGGCTGCTAATAATTTTATCAAGTTCCTGCATTTCAAAGTATATACAGCAGGTGGAAAGTGCGTTAGAGTACACCGGTGATGGCAAGACTGAACTGAAATAAGCCGAGAGTATGAAATAACAAGAGAGATGTATATCAGTACATTTAATGTACTGTATATCAGTAGCCCACTTATTGTCATGGAAAAACTGTGCAATATGGACAGAAGTAAAAGTAATAAATAAGCAAAGGAGTGTAGGTAAAGCATGTAAAGAACTTTTCTACACCACCTTTTACTCAATAATGCAGGTTTGTTTGAATGAATGTAGATGGGCCGAAGGGGAAAATAGTCACTATTTAAGCTCGCCAGTGGGGGTTGTACCATTATATGTTGATGAACTGTTTCATATCGCCACTGCTGTGGAATCATTGTTTTCTAGAAAGTCACAACTACAGTGGTTTGTGGTTTTTGTTCAAAACAGAAAATGAGAAGTTAAAATGGGATTCATATAGTATGCTAAATGGTTCACCGTTCTCTAAGGAAGTATTTTGCGGACAACGTTCAAAAGCAGTTCATGCAATTTTTAGACCGTCCCTTATTGACTCTATTACTCTAAAGCTCTGGTGAGCTGCGTTTCAGAGAGATTAGCTTCAGGGGGATTTAACGGGAGGAAAAATAAATGTATTCGATTGTACTTGGTTCTTCTTCCACTGCAGAGTAAGACAATACACATGTTGTCCTTTGTGTGTGTTTTGTTTTGTGAGAAATAGAAGAGTGAATCTCCGGTGACCGCCAGTCTAAAATTCAATCAATTGTGAGTGACGTCACTTCCAAATACAAACACGCCCCATAGTATATGCCCACCCCCAACACTGATTGGCAGGTTTCTGTGCAAGGCGTGGGAAAGGAGTCACAGAAGCAGAAAAGTCCTGCATTTGAGAATATCTTAATATTGGCACCCTTGGTAAATATGAGCAAAGAAGGTTGTGAAAAATTGTCTTGTTTAACCTTTTGATCTTTTGTTCAAATAATTCTCACAAATACTACGCTCTCATCGATATAAAACAATTGCAAACACAATATGGGTTTATTTTAAAAAAAATGTTTTATTAAATATGTGTGGCACAATTATTGGCACCTTTTTGGTTTGAAGTTTTGGGCAGGCACGGCCATTTTATTACTTTGGGCAAACACCTGCTTATGACCCAAATGGAAGCCCAGATACCTCCACCCATCCAATTGCACACGTCACTGGGTTTGCCATTAGAAGGGCCTGCCTCAACGACTCGCCCTCACATGATGCATATGTGCTAGTGCTCCCAATCATTGCTAACATTGTTACTGTAGACAACTCTATATTCTAAATATGCAGCAGCATATATGTTATGGGGCCTCCAACATCCCATCTATCAATCTTTGAAACGTGGCTGGCACGTTGGTGCAAGCTGACCGATGTAGAGAAAGCCGTTTTCCCTCGGTGTTTGTCAACCAGGGAATTTGCCAATAACCCTTGGGCAAATCTAGGTTAAATTAAAATGAAGCCACGTGTAGCTGATCCCAGAGCTCATCAATAAAAGGCATTGGATGGGCATCAAATTTAGAAATCATGTTCATCTTGTAGAAGTCCACACAAAAATGTACTGCCTCACTGGCCTTGGGCACCATGATGGGGATGGACTCCTCAAACATTCCCATCTCCAGCATTTTCCCTAATTCATCCTGAACAACTGTTTTTATGTGTTCAGACAAGGAATATGGGTGGCTGTACACAACCACACTGGAAAGAGTCTCGGTGGGTGGTTTTCTATGAGGTTTGTCTGACCAGGCAGGGGTGAAATCGCGTCCAAAAATTCGGATTGCAACTTGGTAACCTTTGCCCTCTGGAACCCTGAAAGATGGTCTCCAACCGTGACCAGAGTGTAATCATCTGTCTTTGGGGACTGCCCCTAGCTCATCTCTCTCTGCCACTGCCATCACCATTGCAACAGGGACTGCCTCACTCCATTTTTCGGAGGTTAAGATGGTATCGCAGCCTTGCGTTTCCCCTGTCTGTGCATGGTCGGGGTGTCCCACTCACCACGCAACCTCAAAGGGCCCTTTACTGCTCTTCACGGCTTTGGGATGTCCTATAGCATAGTCCACCAGAACTAATAAAACGCAATATCCTCCTTGCAGCTGTTCCAGTGGAAAATCTAGTGTCTCAAGCGGGCAGGATGATTCCCTCTGAAGTGCAGAACAGAGACTGCACTGATTACCAGGACCCACACAGTTTTATATCTGTGGCAAGCTCCTAAAACCCAGGCCAATCTGTTCCTGATCTTGCTGGGTGGGAAAAGTGAGGAATAACAGTCACCTTTAGTTGGGTTTTTTGTCCTTTTATACATGATTGTGAGGCACCATTGAATAAGTGTGCACATCTCCATAAATATTTATCATCTTCACCTCTCAATACACATCTAAAGGCTCTGGATGGCAACTTAGCCTGCAGTTTGCCTCTCTACCACTCTGGTCAGAATCTCCTGCTATTGATTCTGAGTGCCTTTTGCCCAGGTTTCAGTGCGTCAGTATCATCAATGTGATGGTGCATAGCTCACCTGTTTCACACTCACACATGCCTACACACCAGCCCCGTTCACAGAGAGCCTCCATCTGCCACACACCTGCATTATCATGGTCAGTACTGACTTGTTTCTGATTATAAAAATAGCTGTATCTTGGAAACATTGTGTTGTTGTGAAGCCAAAAGTTGGACAATGTAAAATCATCTAGAAAAAGTTCCTAGTCACCTGCCGAAGGTGGCATAAATTCTGGCTTCACTATTTCTCTACTCTCATTAAGTAGTTTATATTTTTATATATAGATATTAGTTGACGCAGTAGATTCTGAATGAGCAAGTGCATGGTATGGATATGTTGGTGTGACTGAGGACTTAGGCTTTCAAAGAAAACCCTGAAGTTAATTTTCCTTATTCTACGTTTGAGAGTAGACTGCTTTGGATCTGCACCATTTTTCTAACCAATTACACCATCAGCCACAGGTAAAAATTCAGTTGTGTGATGACAACAAATTCAAGCCTGTTCCAAAAAGCTGTACATAAATTAGATTATTAATAATAATAATAATAATAATAATAATAATAATAATAATAATAATAATAATAATATCTGCAATTTCTTTTAACACATGACTGCAAAAGAAAAGGTAACTCAGTAATTTTATGGGATTATGCCAACCTGTATCTTTCTCTAAAAATGACCAGGTTATTCTTCAGTATTGCACATACCTTTTATTATATTTACAAGTGGCTTGTGTTTTTATTAATTTTTTGTCAGATGCCCCAATCCTGAAAAGTGCTCTGGCTTTAGAAGAGAACAAGGCCCTGCTTGCAGCTCATTCTAACCCAAACCCAAGCCGTGCACCAGTGCCTGAGAGGAGGCCAACAACTGAGGAATCGGAGATTAGCCATCAAGTACCACGTCCTCAGTCCGTGTCACATCCTCTGAGGAGTGGAGGGAGTTGTGGAGGTAGACAAAGGAGAAGACGACATAATGAACCTATGACTGGACCACAGAAGTGTTGTCCCACTTTACTAGAGATGGTGAGAAATGCTACAATATACAGTGCTGTAAAAAGTATTTGCCCATCCTTATTTCTTCTGTTTTTATGTACATCTCCTACTAAATTGTTTCAGAAATTAAAACAAAGGCAACCTGAGTAAACACGAAATACAGTTTTTAAATGATGGTTATTTATTTGAGCAAAAAATGTATCCAATACCAACTATGCCTGTGTGAAAATGTATTTGTCCAGGTAGTTACTAAATCCCCACATTTATGAAACTGCATTCACATTTGGGTTCAACTGAACTACATGCAACCAGGCCTCCTTACTGCAGACCCTGTTCAATCAAATCAACAATTTAATTGAACTTTTTCAACAGCATGAAGTTGGTTAAAAGAACTTACCCAGTAACACACCATGCCAAAATTGAAAGAAATTCCAGAAATGATGAGGAAGGTGATTGCAATACATCAGTCTGGGTTTCAAAGCAGTTTCAAAGAACCACAGCTAGAGCCATTATCTCCAAATGAAAAGACTTAGTAGGCACAGTAGTGAACCTTTCCAGAAGTGGCAGACCTTCCAAATTCCTTCTCAAGCACAGCAACTACTCATCCAGGAAGCCACAAAAGAGCCAAAAACAACATCAAAGGACCTACAGGCCCCTCTCGCATCAGTAAAGGTCACTGTTCATGACCCCACTATCAGGACACTGGGCAAAAATGGCATCCATGGAAGAGTGGCGAGGTGAAAACCACTGCTAACCCAGAAGAATTTTGCCACATTTTACCTGGATGGGAGAATATTCTGTGGATTGACAAATCGAAAATGGCACTGTTTGGAAGACAGGTGTACCGTTACATCTGCAGTAAACCAAACACAGAATTCCACATAAAGAATATTAAACCTATGTTCAAGCATGGTGGTGGAAGTGTGATGGTGTGGGGATGTTTTGCTACTTCAGGGCCTGGGCAGCTTACAATAATTGAGAGAAACATGAATTCGGCTCTCTACCAAAAATGTAAAGGAGAATGTCCAGTGTTCAGTCCATAAGCGCAACTGGATTATTAAGTAAGACAAAGCATAGTAGTAAGTCCACCCCTGAATAGCTCAAAAAAAAAGCTACAGTACAGTTTTGGAGTGGTCTAGTCAAAGTCCTGACTAACCAATTGAGATGCTGTGGCAAGACCTTAAACAAGCAGTTCATGCTTGAAAACCCACTAATGCGGCTGAACTAAAGCAGTTCTCAAAAAAGAGTGGGCCAAAATTCCACCACAGTGCTGTGATAATCTCCGGTTATCAGAAACGTTTAATTGCAGTTAATGCTGCTAAAGGTGGCACAATCAGATTTTAAATTTAAGGGGGAAATTAGGTTTTTCACATAGGTGATTGGTGTTAAACTGTTGTTTACTCAGGTTGGCTTTGTTGTATGTTGTATTTCGTTTGAAGATCTAAAACTACTTAATATAAAACGTATGCAAAAAAACCCCAAAAAAAACATTTGGGCAAATACTTTTTCACACCACCGTAGGATACACGTTACTTTCAGTTGATCCGTTGGTTTATTCTGATTTATTTATGATCAAAAACATGTATTCACGAAATGTCTCTTATGATGCATGATGATTCAGTGCTTTATTATAAACCGTGTTGTATTTTATTCCTTACAGTTGTTGGCCCCGGATATTCGCCATGAAAGGAATGTGGTGCTTCAGTGCATCCGCTATATAATCCATAAGGAATTCTTTGGTCTAGTAAAACATTCCAACCTAGCGATGCCTGATGTTGCTTCAGTAAGTGTGAATGGTTCTGTGTTAGTAAATGATGTTGGTGGAAGTGGTATCATATAATTCTCTCTGGAAGGGAGTATTTAGTGTGGTGATGAGTTGCTTGGTCAGCCAGTCACAGGACGAGGATACATCCTTTGTTTCACAGGATATACTGTTCTGTAAAGGACATAACGCAGGAAAAGGAGACTCCTGCACACCGCCATAAGGAGTTTTTTATTCTGTTGGTCGCTGTCAAGACATAGCTGACCTTGTTTATACAAGGTGTGTTTAAACAAACGTTCATTGCACTGATGAGCTTTTTGTTCCTCAGTGCAGCGCACACACATCAGCCACGGTCACTTCTGCTTAAAGTTTAATAGCTGTTGATCGTTCCAGTGGGGTACCACAGAATGGAGATGCACCCAGGCAACCCTTACACTCAGTAAATCATTCTCCGTCAGAATACACCACAGTTTCTTTTTACTACAGGCCATCGGGCTTTCTGATTCGGTCACTTGATAACAGTGAAGATGAATTATTTTTGGGAGTCCCATGAATCTTTTCAAATAAGTGATTATACCAAGAATGTTGACTAAAGCAGAATAGAGACCTGAGCATAAAATGCTGACAAATGAGGCATATATTATCTCGAGATGCCCTTGATCACCAGTGCCATGCTGCGTAATTTAAATGGGCAGTCCACGCAGAATGAAGGCCGGGACATTTGTGTATCTTCGTGTTTTGTTTAACACGTATTTAACGATGATGAATGGTTTTGATTTGTGTTTGATTAGATGTTAACCCATGTGACTGGGGATTATTGTAATGATCATTTTCTAACAGTTTGCTTAATGGACATGAGTAACAAATATGAACCCCCAGTTCCCCCAGAGATAGTGCAGCATCTTGAAGGACTTGACTGAATTTTATATCGCGTCTTATATACGCATACTGCACACATTGGACTACTTTTAATAAGTCTCAGTTTACAACTGGTTAACCTGCCTGTCGAGTTATGTAACATGTTTTGTTTTTTCAAGTAAATACTACTGCTTCTTTGTTTCACTCAAATTCTTTTCAATGATTAACCAGCATTTGAATCTTATGCTGATTTGATTAATAGCACAAGTTAAATATAAACTGGTCCAGTGCTCTAAACTGCAATTTATAGCTAAATATTTAGTATTAGGTTTGCATATGTTCCTTCATTAGTAAAAGTAATAAATGCCCAGTTTCTAAATATTAATAGTGGGGGAAAAATATTTTATTCTTCCTGGCATATTTTAACAGTGCCAGAGTGATGTTTTCTATTTTTGGCCTATTTTAATTTTTTTTTTATATATAAATTTGTTAAAACTTCTGGCTCCTTCCAGATGTTAGAGAGGACTAAAATCATAGTTTCAGTAGGGGGAAATCTGAGTGCCAGAGGCAGAGATGGCACCCCCCCCCACTTTAGGCATTAGAGGGGAGAATGGACTATAACTCAGTAGCACAGGCACATAGCCAGTTCACATGGCTTGTAAGGAGAGATCTAGAAATAGTAATCAGGTGTTGGTAGAAAATACGAAACGTATTAAAGTGTTCAGTGTTGGGTAAAAAAAAATTTTTTTTTTTTTTTTTTTTTTTTTTTTTAGAACCTCAGAGAGTTCTTTGCCATGAGGTGCCATGTTGAACTTCCAGTGACCAGTATGAGGGGGAGAGAGGGCAAAAAAAAACACACCCCCCCCCCACCCACACCAACCTTTTAACACTAACAAGTCACATGAACAGATATATTCAAATATTTACAAAAATGTGAGGGGTGTACTCACTTTTGTGAGATGGTGTGTGTGTGTGTGTGTGTATGTATGTATGTGTGTGTGTATGTGTATATATATATATATATATATATATATATATATATATACGAGAGGAGATAGATATTGTGTATTCACGGTGCTTCACTTTTCCCACATTTTGTTATGTTACAGCCTTATTCCAAAATGGATTAAATTTATTATTTTCCTCAAAATTCTACAAACAATACCCCATAATGACAACATGAAAGAAGTTTGTTTGAAATCTTTGCAAATTTATAAAAAATAAAAAACAATAAAAGCACATGTACATAAGTATTCACAGCCTTTGCCATGACACTCAAAATTGAGCTCAGGTGCATCCTGTTTCCACTGATCATCCTTCAGATGTTTCTACAACTTGATTGGAGTCCACCTGTGGTAAATTCAGTTGATTGGACATGATTTGGAAAGGTCCTACAGTTAATAATGCATGTCAGAGCACAAACCAAGCCATGAAGTTCAAGGAATTGAAGGTCCCAATGAGCACAGTGGCCTCCATCATCCGTAAATGGAAGAAGTCTGGAACCAGCAGGACTCTTCCTAGAGCTGGCCGCCGGCCCGGTCTGTGGAGAGAGGAGAACCTTCCAGAAGAACAACCATCACTGCAGAACTCCACCAATCAGGCCTGTATGGTAGAGTAGCCAAATGGAAGCCACTCCTCAGTAAAAGGCACAGTCGCCCACCTGGAGTTTGCCAAAAGGCACCTGAAGAACTCTCAGACCAAAGATTGAAGTCTTTGGCCTGAATGGCAAACATCATGTCTGGAGGAAACCAGGCACCACTCATCACCTGGCCAATACCATCCCTACAGTGAAGCATGGTGGTGGCAGCACCATGCTGTGGGGATGTTTTTCAGCGGCAGGAACTGGGAAACTAGTCAGGATCGAGGAAAAGATGAATGCAGCAATGTACAGAGACATCCTTGATGAAAACCTGCTCCAGAGCACTCCTACTAATAAAAATCCTTACAATTACTCCTGTTGGATTTTCTTTTTTCTGCAGGATGTTTGCTGGTAAACTGCAGGAATGATTAAATCCTGTAGGCCACGTACAAACTGCAGGATATTCCTATAGGGTTTAGAATGGAGCCTTCAGTACAACGGAAACATGCAGGAATTTCCAGAACACTTGCTGCACAAGGGAAAAGTCCTTCAGGATTTTAGATTTACTACAGGACTGCTGCACACCTCCTGCAGAAATCAAATGAAGTTCCCACGTACTTAATCCATCCTGCAGGACAATTTCTTATTACCTGTAAATAAATAAAATAATCTATTGTGCCTAGATTTGATATCTTTCTTGCTGGGATTTCTCTTATTGTAAAATCTTTTAAACTTATTGATAACAATAAGTTTCTGAAGAATCATGATCATATTTTTCTTATGAATTGAGGTGCTACTGTTTGTTTTTTAGTTATTGTATTTCAATGCAGTGTTGTTTTCTTTTCTTGCAATAAAAAAGGTACTGAATGCACTAATTCAACTGTCATCAGCCATCACGTGTGAGGCGGTATAGTCCTGCTTTTATTAAATCATTTCTTTAATCATTATGGTGTACTAAAGGATTGTTTATTTATGTATTTGTGACCACATAATTAGCTCGCTTACTATCAAACTGTGCTAATTTTATTATTTACACACAGCGGGTATCATAACGTTAGCTCGCCTACAAGCAAACACAGTTAATATTATTATTTATAAAATAATTTCTTAGCTTTTTTAATTGTTTATTTATTTTTTTTAAGGTGTGAATTGTACTGCCTGGAAACTTTAAAGATTGCAAATAGAATTACAAAAGAATTGATTTATGAAAATACTTTGCATTTGTTTTGAAGTTATTTCCCCTGTATGTATCCTGCAGGACACAAACACTCACCATGTCCTGCAGAATTTCAAATTGATCCTGCACAATAGTCCTGAAGGAAGTGTGAGTTTTAAATAGACCTGCAGGACATCATTCCTGGAGGATAGAATTCTTGCATATATATTTTTCCTTCATAGAATTAATTCCTGCAGGTATTTCTACAGAAAAATGAGTTGAAAATCATTTAAAAAATGTAGTTTAAATATTCCTGCAGTATTCATGTAGGGTTGTTTGTAAGAGTAAAATGTAGTTAAATAGTTATCTCGTAATATTTCTGTCTAATAATTTGTATAATTGACTATTATTAATCTCGTAATGATGCAAGATTAATCTGAAAATAAACGAAATATATACAATACAGTTTAATGTAGCTAGCACAGAGTCGGATAACCATCTAATGTCTAATGTTGAGTCCGAGGAGTGAACCGCTCCGAGGGCGTCATCTAGTAATTACGGTAATTCCGACCTGGCGTGAAGGCAGCCAGTGAAAAAAAAAAGGAAAAAAAAAAAATATATATATATATGATAAAAATTCATGTGAAAATTTTTATGTGAAAAAAAGAAATATTGATGTGAAAAAAAATGTGCTGTTAACATTAAAAACTGGATACAACAAACTAAAAAAACTACAGTTTCTTTTTGACATACAATTTGTATAAAATATTAATTATTGACTATTATTAATCTCTTAATGATGCAAGATTAATCTGAAAATAAACGAAATGCATACAATACAGTTTAATGTAGTTAGCACAGAGTCGGATAACCATCTAATGTCTAATGTTGAGTCCGAGGAGTGAACCGCTCCGAGGGCGTCATCTAGTAATTACGGTAATTCCGACCTGGCGTGAACGCAGCTAGTGAACATTTTTTTTAGATATATATCTATGTGCTAAAAATTAATGTGAAATTTTTTATGTGAAAAAAAATAAAATATTGATGTAGAAAAATGTGCTGTTAACATTAAAAACTGGAATACAACAAACAGACAAAAAACACTACAGTCGTCTCAGAGTGATGACGTAATTCGACACGTGACAGTCCTTGTATAAGACAACTGAACTGAATCGCAAATTCATGAGAAACCAAAAGAGAAAAATACCATGAAACAAATACCGCAACACGTAAAGTGTGCCATATAAGTGTATTATATTTGTGATATTTTTGTTTTTATTCCATCTCAATACATAACCCGCTAAAGCAGTGAACCCGTGTCCACTCTGCCTGGTGCAAATGGGTCTCCTCCCATTTCTGCTGTCAAAGAAGGAATCGTTAGCCTGTCTGTTAGCATGCTAGCTAACGGCATCCAACTGTACCAACGGGCGGCTGAAGATCACAGGAAAGGGAATGATACAGCAAACCATCTGAAACAATGAAATGGATACACCAATTTGACAAGCATTCGAAGAGGACTAAAACCAGAACAAGGATTTTTATCGCAGGCGATGCTTTAGTTGCGTTCTCTTTATTAAACAGCCCGGCAGAATAATACGCGCTGCACTTCAACACCGTTTGCCCGAGTCTGATGGGGATGATGTCGTGTGTCAGCAGTTTGTATTAAATGATCTAGCCAGCTACTATCGTTGTATGATAACGGATGTCAGTCTTAAACCTGAATTTGGGACATGCGAACACGTGTTTAGATAACAGGCGCTGAACTGTGCTGAACACACACGTGCCTGTATTTCAGTCAGGTCAGAAAGGACAGGACAGGAGACAGGACAGGTCAGACAGGTCAGGTCAGACAGGACAGGTCAGACAGGACAGGACAGGTCAGGACAGGTCAGACAGGACAGGACAGGTCAGACAGGACAGGTCAGACAGGTCAGGTCAGGTGAGGAAACCAAGCAGTCGTTGGTCCACGAAAGTATTTTAGCATTGTAGTTAGCTTGTAGCACCTACCTGTCTAGCTAGCGTTAGGGTATTATCGTTAAGCTTTGCACACATAAAAAGTTCCTTTTCATCATCGGATCTTTGTCACGCGTCTCACACTAGCTGGCACAGTTGATGTAAATCTGTGAATATTAGTGTACTGTTTGTTAACCTGCATTCCGTTAACTACGCCAGTCCTTAAACCGGAGCTCGTGCGCTAGCCGACACTTTGTTGTTGTTGTTGTTGTTGTTTTGACTAAAGCACGGGTCACGTTTGCTTTTCTCTACTTCGTGAATACACAGTTTTATGACATGCATCACTCTGAATCCACCGGGGATTCTCCCGGATCCAGTAAGGTGACACACGCCGCTGTTTTCCCCAGTCGTAGGGCCAGTAACACGGGAAGTGGTGGTTCGTCTGCCTCGTTGGACGCAGGCAGCATGGACTGTAATGCCACCCCGACTGATGCCCACCAGTCATCACTACTACACCACCATATACCCCCAGCTGGATCATCCTCACCGAGCGCTCATCATTCTGCCACCGGCCTGAATGTACAGGTGCAGTCTCAGTCTCACCAAAGTGCTGGGGCTCAAGTTAAAAAGAAGAGTGGCTTTCAGATTACAAGTGTTTTACCGGCGCAGGTTAGCGCTAGCACTAACAACAGTATAGCAGATGATCAAGAGAGCTATGACGATATGGATGAGTCGCATACGGAGGATCTGTCCTCTTCTGACATTCTTGACGTGTCTGCGTCACGGGCTACTGACACAGGTATTCCTGAGAGAAGTTCTTCAGAAGAAACGCTAAATAGTCTACACGGAGGAGAGACTCCTGGAGTTATATCACCTAATGAGCCAGTGAATCCTCACTTGCACTCTGTCCAACCAGGATATATGGTGAATGGGACTGTTCATCACCATAACCACTATCCTCCTGGACACCATAAGGACTTGGGGATGGCCTCAGTGGCTATGCCACAACAGCCATTTCAAGGGGTACCTGTGTGCTTTGCATCACTAAATAGCAGTGCTCCATCTACAGGCACCACTGTGCAATCATTTACTGCTGTCCAGAATATAACCCAAAGATCCACTTCAGTCCAAGCTGCTGCTGTTGATGTTAGTGCCACTGGAAAAGTGAACCAGACCTTGTTTTCAGCATCAGGCTCTACAAGTTGTGAAAGTGAAATAGGCATGCCGGGGGGTGTGATTGGGTCAAATGCTACTGGAGAAGGACTCCTTGGTGAAACAGTGCCTGAAGGAAACGGTACAATGGGAGTTATAGTAACAGTTGTGCAGCCTCCTCCAGCATCCAGCACCACTCAAATTCAGGCTTCCACATCCATTGCATCCCGTTTCAGAGTAGTGAAGCTGGACTCTAGCTCGGAGCCCTTCAGAAAGGGACGGTGGATGTGCACAGAGTATTATGAGAAAGAAGCTCCTGCTGCAGCTCCGTTTACGGATGCAGGACCTACCTATCAAGCTGTGGAGTGCTTCATCCATTCCGAGAGTGAGAGCACAAGTGGAGGTTCATCTGGTAGCACGATGAGTGGTGCAGGAGATCAAGGAATACAGCCTTCCCAGCCAATATTTGTACAACCTGCTGTACCTGTTCTACAACCAAGTCTTTCCCAAAACTCTCCCCAACTTCACACACATTCTCAAGATACTGGAATGGACACTCCTGCTTCACCAGCTGTAGCCTCCCCTAACAACCCACAAGTTGTTTCAGTCCCAAATCTATTAGGAACTGAAGGTCAGCCCCCCTCTCTCAGAGCCGAACAGCAGAGCCCCTACATCGCAGAGGGCCACACTGGCCAGTTAAAGGGTGGCTACACTATTAATCAACAGCCTTCTGTGCTCATGAACCCGTGTTTGCAGTCAGTAGATTATGCCCAAATCTCACAGGGCATCCAATCCCCAGCACAGTCTCATCAGATGCTGCCAGTTCAGAGCAGTATAACACCTAGGGCTACCCCAGGACCTAGCGTTCCATTTGGGACTCCCACAATGACTGTATCTTCAAGGCCCCAAGTTCCAAGTCCACAGTTCGCACAAGGTAGCGCAGTAAATCAGGTCCAGCAACATCAACCACAAATGCCCTCAGAGCAGCAACAGCAGGCCACTGCTAATCAGCCACCCCAACCAATGACTTTGACTACAGGCCAGACTGCACCTTCCTCTTCTCTTCAGAGCAATATTCAACTAGGCATTCCTACTTCTCTCGTGCATGGAGGTACTGTTGGAGGTCACTCTGGTGGGCTAGGTCTGACCTTGCACCACAAGGGAGGCCAGTCCTCCCAGCTTCCCCTAGCAAGAGGCCCTTATAGTGGTGTAACACCTCTGACAGCCTCCCAGCTCGAAGATGCTGGGCGCCTACTTTTCCAACACCAGTCCCTGTTTTCTCTGCCCCGGCTGGCAACAGGTGGTGTGTCGGGGCTTGCTGGACATTGTGGCTTTGAAGCAAGTGCCAGTATTCTACAGGAGGGTAGTGCCAGTGGAGATGCTGGTTCTTTAGTTACATCTGCAGGCACAGATGAAGACAGGTAAGAGTTATTGTGACATCGAATATAAATTCATTCAACTGAAACAAACATTTTTACGTAACTATTGCTCATACGGAGAAAAACACCTGCTCGAACTTAAAAAATAATGAATTAAAAAACATCAGGAATGTCAGATATTGGATTGTTTTGCCAAAAATAATAGTCTTTCATTGTTTGGTCTGTATAACACAATGATCCTTGCGGAAACGTTCTCTGTTTGCGTGTGCACTTCAGGTAGTTGCTTTTGAGTGAAATGCTCAATGTCCACGTACTTTGTGCTTGAGCTAGTTTTCTCCTTCTAAATATTGCACGAATTCTTTCCCACTACAGGACCATTCGTTTACATCATGTAACTCTCTTTAAATGTACAGTGAATATCTGCTACTCAGGTGGCTTGTGATTACAGAATAGAACATATTCTCTTTGCTTTTATTCAGAGCACTAGTAAGTGTTTCTATTCCCAAGTCAGGGACCATCGTAGGACTTGATTAATTACCATGCATGTTTTTTAATACCATCACAGTCAGTGTGGAGGTATTGTGTGTTTTCTTTGGTTTTGTTTTTCTGTACCTGAATCAGACTTTATATCGACACAGCCAGACCAGTGAGAGTACTGTGCTGCAAGTGGTCAACCCCTATATACAAGCTATTGACCTAAAAATCTATTCAAGCTTTTCTCTTCAGCCAGCTGCTGCTGCATCTTCACAGTTCTATGTACAAGCAGCAGGGCAGTAGAGCTGTCACGATAATTCATATTTTTGGACGATATTTTGTCCCAGAAATAACTGCGATAAACAACATTATTGCCACCGATATTGGTGGCAATAATAGTGATATATATTTTTTAAATTTGCTAATATTTTGTAGTGTCGTATTTATTCATTTTTGTCAGTTATACAGTATTGTGAATTCGTTAAGCTTTAGGTATTTATTGTCTGTGTTTTAGTGCGTTGTCACCAGGGCAGCATCTAATGATTATTTTCATAACCGATTAGTTGGCCGATATTTTTGTTATTTATTTATTTATTTGGATTAATCGGATGGGGCAAACTTTCAGGTTAGTAAAAACGAATGTGTTCCATTTGAGACGATATTACCTTTCTAAAATACATACACTAGAACAGTGGTTCTCAACCTATTGTGAGCTTTGGCATATTTTGAACAATCCACAAGGACCCTATATATTTACGTCATTTCTATATATGTTGTTTTAATTTTTATTAATATTTAACATTAACAATATTAACATTAAAATTGAAACCCAACATTTCAAGATTGTATTTTTTTAAACATTTTATTGTTGGTGTGACATTTCATTTGATTCTCTGAATTATCCCTCATTTATTTTATCCGTCAATGCAACACTTGAACTCTACCACTCACATAGGTTTTTGCAAATGTAAATTTTATTTGTAAATAAATGAAAAATAAATCCATCAATGAACGACATTTGCGAATAACCAAATCGATTAATTTTAAAACACCGAATTGAATATATTTTTATACACGTTAACAAAATATATATACATAACAATGTTTAAACATTTTTAAAACTTTCCTCCCGGCAATTACACCACTGACCACTAGGGGTCGGCGGACCCCTGTTGAAAAACACTACACTAGACGGGTAGTACATAGTGAAAGTGTATAGTACATCATTTGAGACGCAAGTTTAGTATTTAACCTCCGGAGCGTGTTTTCTGAACAGAAGTTTTCTTCATGTAACTGCCCACTCATTTAATAACATCAACCTCAGTTGCACCTTCAGATAAGACGCTTAGTGTCTGCTAATCCCAAGGCACTTTACCTGCCATTTTTTGTCTCCCCCCACCACTGACTTCAGTCATAGCAGTTATTGTATGTGGAAATGGCTATAGGATCAATTAAATACTGTTCTTCAGTCAATAAAAAAAGGTCATCACTGTTGTAATTCAGCAGCCTATTTTGCCTGTTGTAACTGGTTTGAGCTGTTTTATACTGAGGTGGCTGCTGTGTCTGGTTCTGTTGTACTTCTGGGTTATTTGGAAGAACCTCAATCCTGTCATGTCATGAACAATACATGAACGTGGTGGTGGTGTCGTTTATTTTTATTTTTTGAATGAATGAATGCCTGCCATGTTTGGCTCTGGTCTAGCTCAGGACTTTATTGCTTGTTAACATGCTCATTATTTCCTCAGTATTTATCTCTGGATATCTGGCTGTCATACCAAAAGCATAAGGTCAGAACAGGGCAGAGACATCCCACACGTACTGGAAGCAGGGCAGCATATTAATATTGGGAACTTGGTAAATGCCTAGTCTGGCACTTAAGTTAAGGATAGTCACCCATTTTAAAACTATTGTCACCTGTTCGAAACCTGATCAAAGTTTGTCATTTTGCCTAATTTGTAAGTGCACTCCGTAAATTCAGCTGCGGTTGCCTTTTTTCAATCCCGTCTGTCACAAGCTCTTTGAAGCCTACTGGTGCCAATTCTATTTAAGGATAAGAGGATTTTTTAACCTGACACAGCAAAATGCAGCATTATCATGCCCAGTAGTTGTTTAAATGTGCTGTCTACAGATTGTGTGCAAAATGTTCCCCATGTCCTTGTATTTGTGTGTATGTTGAATGCGATTCTAAAACTGGCCTATTGAGAATTTACTGATGATGTACAGTCCCCTCCGAAATGACTGGAACAAGGAGTGTTCCGATCAGGATTTTTGGGACCGATCCCTGATTTGAAGCCATATGTAGCGATGGCTCAGATTCAATGTCACGGAATCTTTTCTGGACTGCTTCCAGCAACGTGGCTTTTGAAGTTTTTACACCAAAGTCAGTCTCTGCTATTTTCCCAAGAAGATGAGTTAAAGCTCTGATGGATGGTATAACATCTGCAGCAGATGCAGTTGATGAGCTGATCTGTTGCATGAGCTCTTCAAATGGGGTGAGTAGCGAAATCATATTTTCCACCAATTTCCACTGGCTGTCGGTGAACATGGAGGATAAGTCATAGTCGGCACCATAAGCCACGGTTCTGTTCCAGCAGACTCTGTTGCATGTATAAAGTACTGTTCCACGTGGAAGGTACATCTTGCTGTAGCCTCTTGATAGGCTGGCCCAGTTGTTTCTGAATACTTTGAAGTCAGGAGTAGGCAAGCTTGGAGTATTTGAAATGATCGAGGATGTATCTTTCAGCGGTTATTAAATCAGCAGTGCTGCATTGTAACATATCTCCTTCAGCCACGGCAAGTTGGCGTGTATGCGCCATGCATGGCAGGAAGGGTAGATCGGCATCCCTCATGGCCTTTTCCATGTTCTTTGCATTATCCCTTAGAATAATGTGCACTTTTCCCTTCGGGATTCCATACCTGAAAACTCCTGAGAATGCGAAACAGCTCTGGAGAAACAGCTTTTTTGTTTTGTTTTGATGTACTAAACAGTTTTGATTACTAAACTGATCAGTTAGGCTGGACATGGGACATACACTCGCACTCCAAATGTCACTTCTGAAATATTGATGTTCTGTTGTCTTTTTTTTTTTTTTTTTATATGAAGCACTTGTATGTTGTTGGGAGTGTATTATGATGTAAAACATGTAATTTACTGTTGGCATCAGGTGGCACTATGTCTGTAACTGAATATTGGCATGTATATGTCTTCATGCCAGGATTCAGATCAAATATCTGAAATTTCATACAGATTGAACATTGTATGTTTGAGTTATAACAACTTCCTGTTTAATAGAAGTAATAACACGCTTTAGCACTTAGCTAAAAAAAAAAAAAAACATGAAAAAAAAAAACTTCTCATGCTAAAGATATGGTTGTAACATCATGGTTGCCAGATATCAATAGAAAAGTAAACTCCGGTTTTCATGTTTTGATTCAATCCCCCAAAACGCAATAATATCTGCAGACATGGCAACACTGTACTGGAGAAACGATATGAACAGCTGATAAAGAAACAAAAAAAACTAATAAAATGCATGCTTAGTTATAACAAAATCATTTAATATAAAAATAGATATAAGTAAAATGATAAATGCAATAATGTTAAATTACTATGGGTTGCATTTAATATCAATTTGACATTAAACTTAGTAGGCTATTTCCTTAGAAGGCTATTAGCCTTCTTTTTTCTAATATGGATCATTTTTATATTATTCTACTTTTAATTAGGAGTATTAGGATTATTGTTTAAGATATTTAAAAATAAATATTTTATGCTTGTTTATTTATCAATTAATCAACAGTATTTGTCATTGTTATTATTTTTAATTTAATTAACAATGACCATGAGCAGAGAGCTTACATTTAACTGTTTGACAGACCTGATTAAGATTAAACAAAAAAAAGATTGGTATCTGAATCGATATCGGTCGATCAAGATGACAAGAAATGGGTATCGCCTGTAAAAATCCTGATCAGAGCGTCAGTAATGAACACCATTAAACTAAAGTGCTTTGCATCTGGCTGGTAAATGAACTCGCCCAATCACATCCTATTAGACTGTTCAAATATATACACAATATACGCAGAGCAGTTCGAGAATTGGCTTTGGAGAATTTGAAAAATGGCTAATATTGTAGCAGACTTGAAAAGACTGACCATTGACATTTTTTATATTTGTTTACAAGGTGGAACAGGTTAATGGTTTGCATACAGTCTGTAAAATTAACTGAAAATATTAAATTTAGTTTATCAGAAGATAAATTAATTTGTCATGGCTCACATAATGTTCCTAAATTCTGTCATAATTGACAAGCTCAAGTTTTCTTATGCCTACTTGTGCGTTAAATTGTGGCACGTTAACGTTACCATCTCTAAAAAAAAACAAAAAAAAACAAAAACCTAACACAACAATATTTCAGCCGTGCTCCTAAATTTTTGTAATTAGAAGCACAAGTACTCCTACATCTTTACAGAATACAGATGTAGATTAAGATTTACATTTTAATTATTAGCAAGCCAGAATGATAATGTCGAGGAAAAACCTGAGACAACATGAGAAGAACCAGACTTAAAAGGGAACCCCTCTGCTTCTGAATAACACCAGATAGTGGGATCATCAATCAGTATACAGATGTAGAAAAGTAAACACAGACAGTATTGTGTGTTGAATCTCTATTTAGTATAAGTGTGTTTTAAATAAGAGACCTTGGATAAGCACTGGATCGTCTTTATGATTACAGCAGCAGTTTTGAGAAGGTAAACAGTTGAGATTATTTACTGAAACAAGGGAAAGTCTTGGGCATGAAATGTTGGTGTATCCAAATGGGACAGAAACAAAAAAAGTGCATAAAGCTCCGTATGAATGAAAGTGGAGCTGGAGGACATCATCAGGATGAATCATGAGCCACAGCAGTAGAAGTATGTCAGAATCTGGCCCTGGAATATCTTCTGTGGGCAGAAGTACATTGTGCAGAAAGAGAGAACAGATTATTAGGTATGCTCTTATCCTACAGTGGTTTGAAACAGTGTAGATTGTGGGGAAACTGCAAACTGGGACTCTGGCAGGCCTAGAAACCTAAAATGGAGAACCAGACCATAACACAGGCATGAAGGCACTCTAAGGACATTGTGTCCCAACACTTCATGATCAGCAAACCAGAGTGTTCACGTAAGTGCGATGGTGGGTCACAGCATTAAACTATCCCATTACAAAACTCTCTATATGCATGTACAACACAGATCTGGACTTTTACCTAATTTGAGGTGGCTGTGACTCAGGTGGTAGAGCGGGTTGTCCACTAATTGTCCCATATGTGTCTCTACATGCCGAAGTGCCCTTGGGCAAGGCACTGTACCCCAAGTTGCTCCTGATGGCAAGCTTGCACGGCAGCTCTGCTACTATTGGTGTGTGTGTGAATGGGTGAACAGTGTAAAGCACTTTGTAGAAACGCTAAGGTTAAAAGGTGCTCTATAAGTGCTGACCATTTGCCATTTACCTGAGAGAAAAGATATGGAACAAAATATCTGACGTAACAAACAAGATTTCAACTTGGACTTAAAGTTCGGGACTTTGTCTGATGGCTTTAAGCGAGATCAGAGGAGGATGACCAGACTGGTCTGAGCTGACAGGAAGTCTATAGTAACTCAAAATGTTTGTAACCATTGTGAGCAGAAAAGCTTCTCAGAAAGCACAACACACAAAATCTTAAGGTGGATAAGCTAGAACAGCCACATCAGGTTTCACTCCTGTTTGTGCAGTTGTAGTCCATCCACCTCAATGTTTGATGTTTTGTGCATGCTGAGATGCTTTTCTGCTCACTATAGTTGTAGAGCGATTTATGTTACTTTATTCTTCCTGGCAGCTCAATCCAATCTTGCCATGCTTTGTTGCCTATCAACAAAGCATTTCCACCCACAGAACTGTCACTCACTTAACACTTTTTGTTTTATTAAATAAGCATGTCTAAATGTGATGTGTTTTAACATATGCCTTTAACGTCTTATTTCATCAATATAAACTATCCACAGTATAGCATGCAGTTGGTATATTTCAGTACATTGGTTGGCAGAGCAATTCCATTAATGTCATTTTTCCACTGTCAGGATGAGCCAACACGGTGTTCTGTTAATTATTTTACTAAAACAATGAACTGGTGCTAGTTCAGAGCCAGTGAACCTTTTTTAAGAACTAGCACACACAAACACTAGTTTAACATTCTAATTATTCCTTCATAATCAGATGTGGGCATTTACAAATGGGTGCTTACTTTTTAGAATTCAGTGCTGTGTGTAGATAGTGAAGAATTTGACTTTGGGTGGTAAAATATGTGCACACATTCAAAGATACACAATCTCTAGGTTGAATTAGGAAACCTACATCTGATTTAAAGATGTTCTCAAACCAGTGGAAATGCAGGCCAGTTTTAAAAAGGCTAACTGGTACCCTTAAACCAGGGTTTGCAAACTTTTTATAGTCAGGGAGCCCTTTAATTGTAAATTAAATTCTATAGACTTAACACATTTTTAATGAATGTAACCTATTCAGATATTAGACTCAGGTTAAATATGTACAGTAATATTCTGTTTATTGGATCCATATTTTTATATTATTTTATTTAAGGGGTGGCTGTGGCTCAGGTGGTAGAGCGGGTTGTCCGCCAATCGTAGGGTCGGCGGTTCGATTCCCGACACGAATGATGCCACATACCGAAGTGTCCTTGGGGACACTGAACCCCAAGTTGCTCCCGATGGCAAGTTAGCGCCTTGCATGGCAGCTCTGCTACTACTGGTAAGTGTGTAAAGCACACAGTGTAAAGCACTTTGGATAAAAGCGCTATATAAGTGCAGACCATTTACCATTTTATTTATTTATTTATTCAATTCTTCTGAACACATTGCACTGAAGTAGACAGTACAGTATTTATAGTGTTTTTTTTTAATTTTGCAGAGGTTTTTATTTTTTTGTCTTTAATTTATTTTATTATTTTTTATGATTAATTTTCATGTGATTCATTTACTGATTTGCTTCTCTTTAAATCCAGTTTTAGACTGTAATATTACAAAGGTCTTTCCAGATTAATACTTACTACACTGTATGAGATAACTCCAGTAAAACTGCCTGAATTCTATAATATTATTTGTTCACCATGTTGAGTTTAAATCCTCTAAAAACAGATTCGCAATTAAATAACATTACTCTGTTCCAATTCACATCCTTCAAAGTATTGGCATGTTCTGTTTACTCTCACATTCCTCCAAACTCCCACACACCCAAAGTCTCCATAAACAAATGAGACAGCAGTGTTTCCCACAATAACTAAACATTTTCCACAATGTGAAAACAACTCGGAGAGTAAGCTGAACTAACCAACAAAACTACCATTACAAAATAAGACAAAAAGTTCCAGTAAGAGAAAAAGCCTCCACTGATCAACAGTTTGATCAACAGTCGGCACACAATAACAAATATAATATCCTTAACTTTTAAAGTTAACTTTAACTTGGAACAAATAATATAACAGCGTAGCATGAAAAGCTGAGCAGATAACACTAATAAAATTAAATAAACAGAAACTCTAACCCAGTCAGAGCATCAAAACAGAGAAGCACACTAATACAGAAGTCAATTTTAAGAGGAGTGTGTCCACAAAATCTAGGCAAAGTAATGCAACGACAATATCTTCAATAAAAATCCAAATTCTAGAGCTGGAAGGCCGAGTGCAATAAAATAAAATAAAAGGAGCAAAAAAAGACTCCGCTGTGTAGGTGATGCAGTTCACCCCGATATCAAGAGTTTAACGTAGTCTCCTGTTTCCTCCACTGAAATAAAGTCCTTCTGGACACCGTTGTATGTAATGCGAAGCCGAGCTGGATGAAGTATTCCATAGCGAGCTCCCTCAATACCACGACGTTGACGCCAAACCTCATTTAAATGCAGCCCGGGCCCGGGATATTTGGCTGTGTAGTCAGGGAAAACAGAGATGATCAAATCCCTCGTTTTAATCCGCTGGAGCTCTCTCGCATGGTGTTAAATGTTAACACAGTCACTGTGATAATGGAATCTGCACACAATAGCTCGTGGTCGTTTATTACCTTACACAGTACCTACCAGTGTTGATATGGTAGCCTCGGTAGCAACTTTATCACTAGCCAGCTGTGTTTTCACGGCCTGCAGGTCAGCTGGATAGTAGACAGAGCACCCCCGAGAGTCTCCTGGAGATTCTGGAGCTCCTTTTAAAAAATATCGGTGATGTCTTTCCTCAGTAAAAACAGCAACTCAAGCCTGAGTGCGGCGAAGCCAGAGTCACCGCTCGGCAACGCGGATTCAGGGGGAGAAGGGGACTCGCTCACGGCACGCACACTAGGCCTCAGTTGTGTCTGAATGCTACCACAGATTTTCATGTTCTTTCCAGACATTTTAACGTGCCACAAAGTTAAAAGTGCAAATAAGGAAACCGAATAAGTAAGAATATATCATATGACCGAAAAGCGCAAATTAATGACAATTTTAATCGAAATCAGTTGAGCATAACGAGTCTTGCTCAAAATATGGTAGTGACATAGAGTACATGTATCAAGACTGATTTTTGATCATATTGATGGTTTGCTTTTAACTTTGGAAGGACATCTAACACAGCCTACTATGCCCTTACCTAGAGCAATTTACAGAAGTGTTTTGAAGTCTCTCTCAATAAATACATCCTGATACTGATTCACTAGGTCATATACTAATAATAATATCAATCTCTGTTGTGAAGTATGTACTGCAGTAAGAAAAACACACGGGGAGCATAAGACATTTATTTTTTAAATAAAGTGTTAATTTAAGTACTCCATGGAAGGATAAGTCTTTAGTCATCATTTGAAGACTGCCAGTGACTCAGCTATTCAGACATCTAAGGGAAGTTCATTCCACCACCTAGGTGCCAGAACAGAGAAGAGCCTTGATGCATGCCTTCCTTGTACCCTTGGAGATGGTGGGACCAGTCGAGCAGTGCTAGAGGATCGGAGGGAGCATGGTGCAGTGCGTGGTGTGATAAGTGCCTTAAGGTAGGTGGGTGCTGGTCCCTATTTGGCTTTTTAAGCAAGCATCAGTGTCTTAAATCTGATGCGGGCAGCTACAGGATGCCAGTGGAGGGAGCATAGCAACAGGGTGGTGTGGGAGAACTTGGAATGTTTGAAATCAAGTCATGCACCTGCATTCTGGATCAACTGAAGATGTCCAATAGCACGCAGAGGCAAACCTGCCAGGAGTGATTTGCAGTACTCCAGTCTCAAAAAGACAAGGGTCTGAACAAGTACCTGAGTGGTCCATGTGGATCAAAATGGATGAATCCTTCTGATGTAAAGAAGAGATGGGCATGAGCATGTCAGATTAGCAGTACCAGAAAACTGGAGTCCATAATTACCAAGGCTGTGTGCAGACACAGAAGGCAAGATCTGAGTGTTGTCTAGGGAGATCACAAGATCCCGACGTGGGGATGAATCAACTGGGATGAACAGCAGTTCAGTTTTGCTGGGATAAAATTTTGGCTGATGAGATACCATCCATGATGAGTTGTCTGCCATACACATTGAGATCTGGGCAGAAACATGAGTGTTTGAGGGAGGAAAGGAGAGAATAAGTTGAGTGTCATCCGTGTATGAAAACCCATGTGAGGATATGACCTCATCAAGAGATTGAGTATAAAGGGAGAACCGATTACTGAGCCTTGTAGGACACCAGTGGAGAGTCTGTTTGGAGCAGATGTGGATCCCCTCCATGTCACCTGATATAACTAACCCTTTAGCTAGGAAGAAAACTATTGCCATGCTGTGCCACAAATTCCAAGACTCATGAGGACGGACAAGAGCGTTTTGTGGTTGACTCTGTCAAACGCTGCTTAAAGTTTCCGGGCAGTGTGGCCTGATGTCACTTTGGCTGATCTAATGGCATGGAGCTTCTCAGTGAAGACCACAAGGGTAGTTACAGTAAAGGCCAGCTACAGTAATGTAAGAATTTCTAACAAAATTGATTAATTAATCATGAGCATCATGATCTCACTTATAAGCCAAAAAAAGATTCCTGTTTCTTAAGAATCCAGTAGCTCTAACAAGTTTCTTAAAAAGTCCATGACCTGGACTGGACCTCATTGAACAAACAGAAACTTGAGATCTCTGAGACAGAGATTTATTGTTGGACAACGGAGACGATGGACCTCAAGTCTCCGTTTGCCATGCTTACAAGAGCTCTGGCTAAATGAAAGGCATGACAGAATTTCATGAGCATAAGCAGATAAATAACTTTATATAGCTCATTTGAGTTTTAAAAACCTACGTTCCAGGTCTTGAAAAACAGTCATCTTCACGCAGGTAGACAGGGAGGACTCGAAGTGCAGCTGTTGATATTGAAGTGCTCCTGAAAAAACACAGAACAGTGTTAGTGGTGCAGCAGAAAAATGACAAAATAGAGATGAAGGACCGATGACCGTGGGAAAGAGATTTAAAGCGAGATAATACAAAGTCAGGTTTAAACACAACAAATAGCAATGTCTAAATGATCAGTCTATAATTTTAATGGTAGGTTTATTTGAACATTGAGAGACAGAATAACAAGATAATCCAGAAAAACGCATGTCAAAAATGTTATAAATTGATTTACAGTTTAATGAGGGAAATAAGTATTTGACCCCCTCTCAATCAGAAAGATTTCTGGCTCCCAGGTGTCTTTTATACAGGTAACGAGCTGAGATTAGGAGCACACACACTCTTAAAGGGAGAACTCCTAATCTCAGCTTGTTACCTGTATAAAAGACACCTGTCCACAGAAGCAATCAATCAATCAGATTCCAAACTCTCCACCATGGCCAAGACCAAAGAGCTCTCCAAGGATGTCAGGGACAAGATTGTAGACCTACACAAGTCTCGAATGGGCTACAAGACCATCGCCAAGCAGCTTGATGAGAAGGTGACAACAGTTGGTGCGATTATTCACAAATGGAAGAAACACAAAAGAACTGTCAATCTCCCTCGGCCTGGGGCTCCATGTAAGATCTCACCTCGTGGAGTTTGATCATGAGAACAGTGGGGAATCAGCCCAGAACTACACGGGAGGATCTTGTCAATGATCTCAAGGCAGCTGGGACCACAGTCACCAAGAAAACAATTGGTAACGCACTACGCCGTGAAGGACTGAAATCCTGCAGCACCCACAAGGTCCCCCTGCTTAAGAAAGCACATACAGGTGCTGGTCATAAAATTAGAATATCATCAAAAAGTTGATTTATTTCAGTAATTCCATTCAAAAAGTTAAACTAGTCAGCAGTCTTCCCCATGATTGTGTAGCCTACAGAACTAGACTGAGAGACCATTTAAAGGCCTTTGCAGGTGTTTAGAGTTAATTAGATGATTAGATTGTGGCTCCAGGTGTCTGCAATATTGAACCTTTTCACAATATTCTAATTTTCTAAGATACTGATTTTGGGGTTTTCATTAGTTGTCAGTTATAATCATCAAAATGAAAAGGAATGAACACTTGAAATATATCAGTCTGTGTGTAATGAATGTATACATTATACTAGTTTCACTTTTTGAATGGAATTACTGAAATAAATCAACTTTTTGATATTCTAATTATATGACCACCACGTGTATACATGCCCATGTGAAGTTTGCCAATGAACATCTGAATGATTCAGAGGACAACTGGGTGAAAGTGTTGTGGTCAGATGAGACCAAAATAGAGCTCTTTGGCATCAACTCAACTCGCCGTGTTTGGAGGAGGAGGAATGCTGCCTATGACCCCAAGAACACCATCAACACCGTCAAACATGGAGGTGGAAACATTATGCTTTGGGGGCGTTTTTCTGGTAAGGGGACAGGACAACTTCACCACATCAAAGGGACAATGGACGGGGCCATGTACTGTCAAATCCTTCCCTCAGCCAGGGGTGTAGAACCTGCTCTTTAAGCTGATATTTGTAATCCTGTGAAATTCTATGCATATATGCAAGCATGCAGACAAATAACAATAAATATTAAACAAGAGAACAAAAGTGACCCCTATACAGACACACAAATGTAATTAAAGAGACAGCAACTGAAGTGCAGGCCACTTTTCCAAAGAGTTCTTCACTGATTGTTATGGGTTGTCTACAACAATCTGTTTGCGATGCAGAGCAAATGTAGTTTGCATGAGTCTTTCGATCTGCCCAAGACTTCTTTCTGTCTTAGACACTTCCTCAACTATTTGCATTCTTGGTTATTCCAGGCTTTCAGCATTCTGTCTTCTTGGAAGTTTGGTAGGTACTTCACCTCATCTTGATGGGCTCTTTTGATGTTTGAGTAGGGAGACTCTCTTTGGGTTATTTCGGCTTCTTTTCCCTGAGATAACATCCTGAGAAACCTTTTAACCTGAGAAAACCATCTTAACCTTTACACTTGTCTTGCAGCCACACCACCCACATTGACTTCCTGGTTTTGTGAGGCAGGGGTGCTTAGTTATAAGAGCCTCGGCTGCTTTGTCACTGGGGTAAGCCTTAAATCTGTACATTGTCTTGACCATATTTTGCAGAATATCATGTTTTTGACCTTTTGTTAATTTTAAGGACTTTCCACTATTTTCATAGACTGCATTTCCAGCTTTTAGGCTCTACTCAACAGCATAAGAGAATAGAGGAACAGGAAACACGTCAGGCCGACTGCAGTTGCAGCTGAGCTGGCATCACTCTCAGCTCTGTGTTCTTTCAACAAAGCCTTCTCTGGCAGTTCTGCAATGAAAGAAAAGTCTGTTAGAAAGCAGAGTTGCCACCCAAAGCCTGGGTCTTCCTGTTGGATGCTGAAATCAAAATCAAGACAAGGTTTGCATTTCTCTCTAATCACTGTAATCAACTTTTCTACTGTGCTTGAGTGTGTAGAAAGAGAAATCTTCTGGACTACGTCAGTGGCAGTCTAAACTCTCAATTTCTGGCACTCTTCCATCTAGGAGACCAAGACAAGGTGGAAGGTAAAGAAGGAGTGGAAAAAAAGAACAGTTTCCAGCAAGAAGGACTGGACATGGATTTCCAGATAATTTATAGATCTGTGCCTTACTGTAATGGTAGAAATGGGTGTAGTGATATTTCACTCAAGGCACCGATGACATTGTGAGTTTTGGTCACCCGTCACTTAAGGTGGGTTTATGTGTGATGACCCCTCATACCTTAAGTGTATGAGAACAATCCAGAAGGACTGTTCAATAAATTAGAATTAATGTGAATTGGAGGGAGGTTGCCAACTAACTTATCTGAAGGAGTGGAAAGATTCTGGATAACTACTAGAGCCTCTGATCAACAACACAAGGAAGACACAGTTGTAATGTAATGAATTTTATTAACACTAGACATGCAAGAGTAAACATCACAACTACTAAAACATACTAATAAATGAATTTGCACTACTAATGAATCATTAGTTTATTAGTACATTAGTTTATTAACAAATGATTAAAGGAAAGATGCCAAATTAACACATGAAAAACAATGCATGAAGTGAACAGAATAGATAAATGCAATACTGTTGGGTTGAATATAGCAATGGAAGAGAATTATATGGTAGCAAACATCTTACCACTTAAAGGGTCTTGTAAATGATGAAAAAATATTTATTATTTATCATTAAACAAATAATTTAACTATTATGTGTTATGAGCTGACCCCCGATAAATGTTATCTAAGCAAATTAGACAAAAATATACTGCAATTGTAAACTAATGCCAAGGTCTCTGGTAAGAGGTTTAGCAAGCTTATATTTACATTCCACACAGCCAGTGATCAGACCGGTGGCAGAGACTGCTTCCACTGGTGATGCGGATCCTTCGGGAAAGGCACAGAGTCGCGTTCCAATAGTCGTTGCCACGCTGTGCTGGAGATTGCTGAACTCTAATCATGTTAGGCAGGTCCTTAGAGTCTGGACCATACAGTTGGCTCATTGAAGAAGTTGTGACAAGGTCCTCTGCAGGCTGGGCTGTGTCACTGAGGAGCTGTGTGGCTCAGACAATATCTGCCAATGCAGGGATCCTTACAGTCTGGAGCACGTAGGTGAAGGAGCCTTGAATAGAAGTTTCTCTCGCGAAACCTTAACCTTAATTGTACCTTTGCCTCTCCTTGTCAGGTCAGGGATTCAGAACTGCTGATTCTGTTTAATGCCTTCTACCTCACAGGCCAAAGACTCAGAACATGGTGTTCATGTCACTTTCCTCTTCAGTTTAGAAATTCGGAAAAAGGAGGTGCCGATCGGGGAGATACCTTTTATCCCTTTCTGCTAACGAGGAGTTTGTGATCTAGTGTCTTTCCATTCCAGGAACTTGATTGGCTATTGATGCCAGAAGTGGCCACAGTGTAGCCCAACATAGTGTGGAACTCATTTGCATAATCTAAGTCCCTAGTTGGAGAAGTGTCTTTAAATTTTGCCTATGCATTAATTCTTTTCCAAACCTCTTTCAAAATATCATAGGCATTGTGCGGTACACATAATAAGTTGATGATAAGAGTCCAGACATGATAAAAAATGTTTGAACTATTACCAATGCATTAATTTGTGTTAATATATCAGCTCAGATAAACTGTTGTCAATGATCATTTCCATTAACATAAACTGTTCTTTACATGACTGTGAAGTGGATGTTTCACAGTTTGTCAACTTTAAGGATTCAAAGCATATGTATGAATGGATCTGGATGGGTCTTTGTGGCCTTTCTTTCTTCCAGCCACTTTTTATGGTAGTTCTGGTCTAAACCTTAGGACTGAGTATGGTGGTTAAGGTCAACCTATGGTCCAACGAGAAGACCTTCCTCATGCGGATGTGGGTGAAGGGGGTCTCCCTCCCTGTTCTGTAGGAGGTGTCTTATCTGATGATACCAGGCATTTGTTTGTTTGTTCACTAAGATCTAATCACATTGTGGCAAAACTTTCTCTACCCAGGTAGTTCGAGAGGAGCCCTGTTATAAACTGAATGACACCCTGCTGGCCTCACTAATACCACTTCTAGCAGGAACCTTAGTTTTCCCCAGGAGGTCTCCTATCCAGGTACTGACCAGGCTCAACCCTGCTTAGCTTTAATGGGAAACAAAGCAAGAACTGCATGGAGATATGGTGCTGGCATGTTTGCCTCGCCACTTATCCATGTATGGATGTATCCATTTATTTTTTCCCATGTCTTTTTGATAGTGGAGTCAACAGTGAATAGAGTGGTCATTTAATGTTGTCGTTGGCTCTTTTGTGATTTGCCGGAGTAGTTGGTGTGCTCTTGGAGGATTTTTGGAAAGTCAGTCAATTCTGGGAAAGTTCATTACTTTGCAGAGTTTTTCCATTTGGAGATAACAGTTCACAGTGATTCTTCGGAGTCCCAGAGCCTTTGAAATAGCTTTGTAACCCTTCCCAGACTGATGTATTTCAGTCACCTACTTCATCATTTCTGAAATTTCTTTCAACTTTGGCATAGTGTTTTACTAGGTAAGACCTTTTAACCAACTTCATGCTGTTGAAAACACTTCTATTTAAGTGTTGATTTGATTGAACAGGGATTTGAAATAATCAGGCCTGACTGCGTCTGGTCCAGCTAAACCCCATTTTGATTGCAGCTTCATAGCTTCATTTCTTGAATTTCCCCTTGGGGATCAATAAAGTATCCTATCTATCTATCTATCTAGATTTGGGGAATTGGTAACTACAGGCGCAAATACATTTTCACACAAGCCCAGTTGGTATTGGATAACTTTTTTGTTTCAATAAATAGCATTAATATTAAAAACTGTAGTTTGTGTTTTCTCTGGTTGCTGTTGTTTTGTCTTAGATTTTGTTTTAATTTCTGAAATAATTTAGTGTGGCATACACAAAAACAGAAGAAATCAGGATGGGGCAAATGCTTTTTCACAGCAGAGTATGTGCGTATAAATGTGCATTTATATATATATATATATATATATATATATATATATATATATATATATTATTACACATACAGTTGCAATCAAAATTATTCAACCACTTCATGGCAAGCATCCTTAGTACTTAGTAGAACACCTTTTTGCTGTTATGACCTGCTGCAAACGAGATGCATAGCCAGACACCAGCTTCTGGCAATGTTCCTGAGGAATCTTAGTGTATTCCTCATGAGTAATGGCCTCCAGTTCAATAATATACTTTGGTTTGTGTATTGCAACCATCTTCTTGAAATCCAACCAGACATTTTCTATGGGGTTCAAGTCAGGTGACTGTGATGGCCCTGTAGAATCTTCCAGGACTTCTTCTGCAACCCTGCCTTGGTGGAATGTGGAATGAGGTATGCTTGGGATTATTATCCTGTTGGAAGGTCCAGTGACGTTCAAGCTTCAGCTTCCTCACAGGTGGCATGATGTTGTCTCCTAGGATTTCCGGTTACTTCAATTACTCCTTCTTGCTTTCCACACACTGCAGGTTTACAGTGCCAGAGGATGCAAAACAGCCCCAGAGTATCACAGAGCCACCACCATGTTTGATTGTGGATAGAGTCTTTCTTCATTCTTCTTCCTCCAGACATACCGCTGACCCATTGTGCTGAAAAGTTCCAGTAGTTTTGTTTCATTGCACCACAGAATAGAATCCCAAAACTACTGTGGCTTATTTATATGATTTTGAGCTGACTTTTTTGTGCTTTTGGGTCAGTAGTGGTGTACGTCTTGGAGTTCTGGAATGGAAACCTTCTGCGTTTAGTAGGCACCTTACTGTGCTCAGTGAAACTTCAGTGCCTGTTGCTTTTCATTCGTCTTCAATCTTAATTCTTTAATATTTGGTGCGACAGAAAAATAAAAATAGTAGTCTCTGTTACAGGAAATTAGCTGGTAAATTTTATTGAGCATCATGCAGAACCAGTTCACAATTCTAAAGTTTGGAAATCTAAAATATTTTTGTACTGAATCAATAATGTAGAAGCCATAAAATAAAAAATCTAGAACAATGTTTGTGTGTGTGTGTGTATGTGTATGTATATATATATATATATATATATATATATATATATATATATATATACACACACACACACATGCATACAGTATCTCCCAAAAGTTAGTACACCCCTCACATTTTTGTAAATATTTGATGATATGTTTTCATGTGACAACACTGAAGAAATGACACGTTGCTACAATGTAAAGTAGTGAGTGTACAGCTTGTGTAACAGTGTACATTTACTGTCCCTCAAAATAACTCAACACACAGACATTAATGTCTAAACCGCTGGCAACAAAAGTGAGTACACCCCTAAGTGAAAATGTCCAAATTGGGCCCAAAGTGTCAATATTTCGAGTGGCCACCATTATTTTCCAGCACTGCCTTAACCCTCTTGGGCATGGAGTTCACCAGAGCTTCACAGGTTGCCACTGGAGTCCTGTTCCACTCCTCCATGACGACATCACGGAGCTGGTGGATGTTGGAGATCTTGTGCTCCTCCACCTTCCATTTGACTATGCCCCACAGATGCTCAATAGGGTTTAGTCCATCACCTTCATTCTCAGCTTCTTTAACAAGGCAGTGGTCGTCTTGGAGGTGTGTTTGGGGTCGTTATCATGCTGGAATACTGCATTCTGATCATGCCCTGCTTCAGTATGTCACAGTACATGTTGGCATTCATGGTTCCCTCAATGAATAGACGTACGAGTGATGCCAGCATTACTGCAGAGGTTGAAGGGGTGGGGGATCAGCCTGTCAGTGCTCAGAACCATACGCCGCACACTGCATCAAATTGGTCTGCACGACTGACCATGGCTGACACAAAATATTGACACTTTGGGCCCAATGTGGACATTTTCACTTAGGGGTGTACTCACTTTTGTTGCCGGCGGTTTAGACATTAATGTCTGTGTGTTGAGTTATTTTGAGGGACAGTAAATGTACACTGTTACACAAGCTGTACACTCACTACTTTACATTGTAGCAAAGTGTCATTTCTTCAGTGTTGTCACATGAAAAGATATCATCAAATATTTACACACATGTGAGGGGTGTACTTACTTTTTGAGATACTGTATATAGCGCTTTTATCCAAGGCACTTTACACTGTGTCTCATTCACCCATTCACTCACACACACACACACACACACACACACACACACCAATAGTAGCAGAGCTGCCCTGCAAGCTTGCCATCTGGATCAACTTGGGGTTCAGTGTTTTTCCCAAGGCAACTTCAGCATGTGGAGTCATGCGGGCCAGGAATCGAACTGCCAACCCTATGATTAGTGGACAACCCGCTCTACCAACTGAGCCACAGCCGCCCCTGACTTAATGTTAAACCAACATTTAAATATATTAAACCTATAATTGCGTTGTGATAATATATGGAATATTTTAATCAAAGTATAATCTTATCATCGATGTATAAGATATGTGAGTATACTCTCTTATATCTCTTATATCGTGTATTGTCCCCTATTATCGCTCACATCCAATAGTGGTCGATATAGCACTTGAATCAACTTTCGTATTTATTAAATGTGACTTTGACCACGTATTAGCAAAGAAGGTATTGCAACTTCAGAATCTTTTATTCAGGTATATAAAATAAAAATTTTTTTACACATCATATCATGGAAATGCCTAGAGCAGTGGTCCCCAACCTTTTTTCTGCCACGGACCGGTTTAATATTAGACAATATTTTCACGGACTGGTCTTTAAGGTGTGGCGGATAAATACAACAAAATACAATTATACGACTGGCATAAAAACTGGGGTATTTTAAAAATATAATAATAAACGTGAATACAGTGTGAAATCACAGCTTTATTAGCAGCGTCCTCGTAACATCACGCCAACAACATAACATGAGTAACTTCCGCTCTACCCCTTAACGTATCACGTGACCGAGACAAGGGTCTTGACTTGCGTCAAGAGCGAGTCGTAGACGGATGTAACGGAGAGAATCCGGTCATTTTTCTAAATAAAACATCATTCAGACTCCGATAATAAATAAAACGGAAATAATGCAAGTTATTTATTCTTTTTGTGCGGCCCGGTACCAAATGACCCACGGACCGGTCTGCGGCCCGGGGGTTGGGGACCCCTGATCTAGAGTATAATCTACTTAAAATTCCATTCATATATAACACAAATATAACAGTTCAAGATATAGCCTATATGTACATTGAACTCCAATGTGGTTTAAGGACGATATTTGGTTTAGTATGTGCAGTTTCGAATGCAAGAGATTTTGTATTCCCGTAAACTGGAGAATACGCTATCAAAAATGAAATAAAAATAAATCTTAGTGAGTGATCAAGCCTCTTTTCGACTAACTGTAGCTTTTATTTCAATGGCGGGGATTCGCTTGACCTCGAAAGTGCATTTGTGTTTGCTCAGCTGTTGTTCAGGTAAGTGATGCACCATGGTCCAGTTCTGATGCTCATGGGACCCATTGTAGGCACTTTTGTTGGTGGACAGTAGTCAGCATCGGAACTCTGTCGATGCACATCCCATGTGCAGCAAGTTGCGATGCGTGGTGTGTTCTCACCCCTTTCTGTCATAGCCAGCATTAATTGCTTCTGCAAATTGTGCTGCAGTAACTCTTCTGTGAGTTTGGATCAGATTGACTAGCCCTTGCTTACCATGAGTATCAGTGAACCATGGGCCATTATGACCCCCTCACACGTTCACCGATTGTCCTTCCTTGAACCACTTTTGGTAGGTACTAACCACTGCATACTGGGAAAAGAAATCACATTTCTTCAGTCATGAATAATATAGACACTTTGGTAAACATTTCATTGCCCCACTTTAATCAAATTGCTATGTAGTCTTAAAGCAATTGCCTGTGATGTAATGGTACATTCAGTGGACGGGGAACCAGTCAGATGAGTGGGTGGAATCCAAAGACACAACAGTACAACTGAAAGTAAGGTGCAAGTAGAAGAATGTGCAAAACTGCATAGTAATACTGTGTTCAAGGCAAAGTTGCAACCTTTTTTCAGCCTATAACACAGAACACATCCCCTCAACTTGACATTTCAGCTCAGCAACTTGGGGTCTTCTCAACTACCAGTTCCTTTCCCATTTATCGAGTGACCTCAAATAAACATGGCTGCACACACTTGTGAACATTGTAAAGTATGCCTTATCTAAAATTAGTTATAACATTAGGTATAATTAGTTATACTGTTATAACAGTACTGGCTTTTGATCAGTTAATATACAGGCACAGTACTGTAATAGTGACCATCTAATCACTGTTTGAGAAGGTACTCTTCAATGTTACAGTTATTACTAACAATATCCAGCTAGGTTGTTGCGAATTGTCTTCTGGCTAGCTAGTTACGAACACCACTTGCTATGGTACGCTGTTGTTGCTCTACTGAAATTTCAGTCCAAAATGGTGACACACAAAAGACACACTTTCAATGAGGGTTTCTTTCTTTTTTTTTACGGCTTTGCACATCGAGCATCCAGGGGTGGGAAATGACCAATTTGAAATGAAAACTTTCAAGGCACAGCATTAGTCCATCTGCAAAGAGCAATTGGAGGCAAGGGGGATTTAGCACCATTGATGCCCTTGATAATGCCTTTCACTCTACTTAGGCTTATGATGAATAATTAATAAATACTGTAGGAATATTTATTTTTCTAACATATCAGAATGATGCTACTGTGCCACATAATTAGCCTATAATTGCCATATTTGCAGTTATATCCTTATTTCATTTTATATGATGAATATTTCGGATAAATGATCATCTGCTGTGCATTTCTTAATGGTTTGTCTGTCTCCCTACAGCTCTCCGGGTGCTAGTGTTGTGGCCATAGACAACAAGATTGAGCAAGCAATGGTGAGGATTTTCATTTATTTCATTATTTTAATGATAGTTAAAACTAATATATTGTCCCATTATTGTTTATAGAGCTTTATGGAAAACACACCTCAGGTCTGTTTATGTATATAGCAGCTTGGGGCTTTTTGATTGTTGCTAGGCAAAGAATGTGCCATGGACCCCCCATTCTAAATAACTTGGCAGTAGATTGCCTCCATCTACAGGAGACTGGACCGTTTTGGTCCTTCTTGTGCTTTTAAACGGAGTTGGAGTCCTAAGTAGAATGATGCCCAAAATGTAACATCTAGATTCCTCTATGCTTTGTTATTCTCAATCTGATTCAATATCCCTGGTGCTGCAATGTTTTGGATACTACTGGAAACTTTGGCCTATTAAAAGCAAACATCTCTGAATCTCTTAAAGTTGAGGAACTTTGGCAACTGGAGGAGGGTTTATTTGTGGACTGTATAATCGTAGTGATGTGGTAAACCAGAACATTCAGCTAACTCCAGGCAAACATCTTATAGACACAGAAGATCTCACTATAATCTTGGTTGAAATTAGTTTGCTACAGCCTATCAACAGCAAACTAGAGTCTCAATACATAAAGCGAGAACACAGCCAAGTTGAAATCGAAGCTGACAAATGAACACACACTATGTTCCACTGTACAAATAGAATTTGGACAAATGGACACAAAGAAAATAAAACACTAGGCCTAAAAGAAACTGTACAAGAATTGAAGGAAAAACTACCGATGACCTGTAGAAACATATGGACTTATGAAAATAAATAAATAGATTATTATAACTGATGACTGATTAACACTTGAAGTAGAAGGTAGGTTGAATGCAAAAAAAAACAACAAAAAAAAAAAAAAAGGATATAGGGTGTGTGTATATATACATATATATATATATTATATATATATATATATATATATATATATATATATATATATATATATATATATACAGTATCTCAAAAATGAGCACACCCCTCACATTTTTGTAAATATTTGATTATATATTTTCAAGTGACAACACTAAAGATTTTCATTCCTTCGTCATTATGAAGATGATCCAAGCGTGAATGTTGTTGATAAACTTAGTGAACTAAAAATGCCAAAGCGAAAAGCTAATCATGTTCCAGCTAAAGATCCACCTCCAGTGAACACAGGTACATCTAAAACAGTGGAAATAAAGAAAACATACACAGTTACACAGGCGAGAGCGAGGATTCTAGATAATGACAGCAGTTCAGGCGATGTTGAAACTGAAACTGATAGGGACAAATCCTTCTGTTGAAAAGAACAACCACACCCACAAGGAATCAAAAACTGTTTTTCGTTGTCGGGAAGGCAATCAATTTCTGTGCACTCGTGAGAACACGACCTGCTGCTCTGATTATCACCAGAAACTTGACTTTTGGTGATAAAATGCATTTCTTCAAAGGCATTGACCACAGCTGATGCTCGTATGATACTTCTAAATGAGTAGAAGGATTTTAGCGAGCATTTTTCATCATTATGATGAAATTTCGTCATTATGATGAAGATGATCCAAGCGTGAATGCTGTTGATAAACTTAGTGAACTAAAAATGCCAAAGCGAAAAGTTAATCGTGTTCCAGCTAAAGATCCACCTACAGTGAACACAGGTACATCTAAAACAGTGAAAAACAGAAAATATACACAGTCACACAGGTGAGAGCGAGGAGTCTAGATAGTGACAGCAGTGAAAGTTCAGGAGATGTTGAAACTGAAATCCTTCTTTGAAAAGATGATCAACCCCCACAAGGAATCAAAAATTTGTCGGGAATGCGACCAATTTCTGTGCATTCATGAAAACACGACCTGCTGGTCTGATTATCACCAGAAAATTGACTTTTGGCACTAAAATGCATTTATTTATTTATTTATTATTTAATTGAATTTATTCAAAGGCATTGACCACCTTGATGCTCGTGTGGTACTTCTAAGAAGAAGGATTTTAGCGAGCATTTTTCATCATTTCTCTAGTTAAGAATCGTGCTCTAAGTGGAGTAAAAACACTGAACGGCTTCATTTTCAAAGTAATATTACACAAATACATTATTATAAGTTATTTCAAGGCCTAAAAATGTTAAAAATTAAAATGTTGATTTTGGGGCCAATTTTGGCCCGGGAACTCAGGGTTGGCGTGCTGTTTCTATGGGGAATATAGTGTTGTGGGACATAATACTTTGGAAACTAAGGGGTAAGAGTGTTAATGTCTAAACCGCTGGCAACAAAAGTGAGTACACAAATTGGGCCCAAAGTGTCTATTGTGTGTGGCCACCATTATTTTCCAGCGCTGCCTTAACCTTCTTGGGCATGGAGTTCACCAGAGCTTCATAGGTTGCCTGTGGAGTCCTCTTCCACTCCTCCATGACGACATCACGGAGCTGGTGGGTGTTAAAGACCTTGTGCTCCTCCACCTTCTGTTTGAGGATGCACCACAGATGCTCAATAAGGTTTAGGTCTGGAGACATGCTTGGCCAGTCTATCACCTTCACCCTCAGCTTCTTAGCAAAGCAATGGTCATCTTGGAGGTGTGTTTGGGGTCATTATCATGCTGGAATTCTGCATTCTGATCATGCTCTTCTTCAGTATGTCACAGTACATGGTGTCATTCAAGGTTCCCTCAGTGAATAGACGTATGAGTGCTGCCAGCATTGCTGCAGAGTTTGAAGGCACGGGGGGTCAGCCTGTCAGTGCTCAGACCATACGCCACACACTGCATCAAATTGGTCTGCATGGCTGTCGTCCCAGAAGGAAACCTCTTCTAAAGATGATGCACAAGAAAGACCGCAAACAGTTTGCTGAAGACAAGCAGACTAAGGACATGGATTACTGGAACAAAGATAAACTCATTTGTTTCAGATGGTGTCAAGTGTGTTTGTCTCAACCAGGTGAGAAGTACAAAGACAAGTGTCATGGTCTGGGGCTGCATGAGTGCTGCTGGCACTGGGGAGCTATAGTTCATAGAGGGAACCATGGATGCCATCATATTCTGTGACCTACTGAAGCAGAGCATCTTCCCCTCCCTTTGGCAACTGGGCCGCAGGGCAGTATTCCAGCATGATAAAGACCCGAAACACACCTCCAAGACAACCCCTAACCCTAACTCCAGTGGCAACCTGTGAAGCTCTGGTGAACTCCATGCCCAAGAGGGTTAAGGCAGTGCTGGAAAATAATGGTCCCCACACAATAGACACTTTGGGCCCAATCTGGACATTTTCACTTAGGGGTGTACTCACTTTTGTTGCCGGTGGTTTAGACATTAATGTCTGTGTGTTGAGTTATTTTGAGGGGACAGTAAATGTACACTGTTACACAAGCTGTACACTCACTACTTTACATTGCAGCAAAGTGTCATTTCTTCAGTGTTGTCACATGAAAAGATATCATCAAATATTTACAAAAATGTGAGGGGTGTACTCCTTTCGTGAGATAATCTGTGTGTGTGTGAGTGTATGTATGTATGTATGTGTGTGTGTGTGTATATATATATATATATATACACATCATCCTGGTGGATGGCAGCAGATTCTTCTCAAGAATCTCCCTGTAAAGGGCTCCATTCGTTGTTCCATCAATTATATTAAGTCTTCCAGTACCATGCGATGAAAAACAGCCCCACACCATGATGCTTCCACCTCCAAACCTCACTGTTGGTAGAGTGTTTTAAGGGTGATATGCAGTGCTATTTCTTCTCCAAACATGGTGTGTAGTATGACAGCCAAAAAGTTAAATTTTGCTCTTGTCTTCTCGTTTGACCAGACTACACTCTCCCAGTATTTCATAGGCTTGTCCAAATGAGTTTTTGAACAAATGAGCAAACTTTAAATGAACTTCGATATTCCTTCCCTTTAGTAATGGAGTCTTGCGAGGTGAGCGTGAGCAGGGGTCATTGTCTATTGTTTTCTCTGTGACTCTGATACATGCTGCCTCAAAGTGTTTCTGGAGCTCTTTCTGAGTGGTCCTTGGTTCTTGGGCTACTCTTCTGACTATTCTTCAGACTCCCTGGTCAGAAATCCTGAGAGGAGCTCCTGTGCGTGGCCGGTTGATGACGGAGTGATGTTGCTTCCACTTGTGGATAATGGTCCCCATGGTGCTTAATGGAAGGTTCAGAAGTCTTGAAATACATCTGTATCAGATTCCATCAATAAGTTTTGCAACAATAAGGTTGTGATGGTCTTGTGAGAGCTCTTTGCTTTTTACCCATCATGAGATGTTTCTTGTGTGACACCTTGGTATCGAAAAGCCTTTTTGTAGACCCTTTTACTAACCCAGTTGATGTTAATTTGTACAGATAGGGGGTATAATTACTTACGGATTTCAGCTGCCTTACCTTGACTTGGAGAACTGCTTTTTCTTAGCGTGTTCACACTTTATTACACATAACTTTATTTATGGACTTTAATGTTGTGAATTCTTTATATATATACAGATTTCTTGAGTTTATACTGATGTCTGGTGAAACTTACATGTGAATAGCCTCATTATAAATATATTTACTGAAAAAAAAGTGTCCAATGCTTATTTCCCCCACTGTATGTGACTTTGAAGTAATCAGATTACATTACTTCCATATTGTGATACTTGGATTATATTACTGATTACGTATATTTTTTTAATAAAGAAATTTGTAACTGTAACAATACATTTTTAAAGTAACCCTCCTAACCCTGACCCTGAAAGTGCTAACGATGAACATTCTCTTGAACAAATTTCTCATTCTCACTTCTTATCTCTCCATCTTTCAGGACTTGGTGAAAAGCCACCTCATGTATGCAGTACGTGAAGAAGTGGAGGTCCTGAAAGAACAAATAAAAGAGCTGATTGAGAGAAATTCCCAGCTGGAGCAGGAAAACAACCTACTAAAGAATCTGGCCAGTCCCGAGCAGCTTGCTCAGTTTGAGGCTCAGGTGCAGAGCACCTCCCCAACCTTGGGTGCTCAAACAGGAACTCTGGGTGGTCCACCAACATCACATACCCAGGGTTTGGGTCCTCCAGTGTAACTACCTCCTAGTTGAGTAATGGAGGGCTACTGACCTACAATCTCACCAAAATATAACAGAAGCTAAACAATACTGTGAACACTTTCATGACTGGCAACAAGATTGCTAAATACAGCCACAGTTGCTGAGCCTTGAGGATATACTTCTAAACTTTTTGTCATTTGCATAAGGTAAACTATCATATGACGCTACTTGTTCACTCCTCAAGAGCTTTACATGCTTCAGACAATCAATACTTAGAAAAAGACTTGAAGTGGACTGTAACCTAAGCCAATCATGGGGAGGATAAAGATGTTTGGAATTCGGGTCTAATGAATCACACCTTCGCGTGCTCAAGAGTCTATTTTGAATTGTTCATATTGGCAGTGACTGGGAATTGTGCTGTTATTGGTGCATAATCCCTCTTTTGAGACCAGTGCTTTTCTTTTTGTCTTATTTGTTGTTTTCATTTTTTAAATGAAAAATAAAAAGCACTTTACAGTCACTACAATGAAGAAAAGGAAAAATTGGAACCTTTCATCCCAAATATGAATCTGGAATGGTGATTTAATGCGTTTTAGTGAGGCTTAGATTATTATTATTTTTTATTTATTTATTTATTTATTTGGCATTTTTAACAATAAATTCCTTTTTCATTTGGGTAGTTTTCAGGCTTTAAATTGACTAGCTATGCCTCAGTGTTCAGACTTTAATCTCATCAATTCTGCCCTTCTAAACTTGTGCCTCATGTATCCTTAAGCAGGGATACAAAGTGTTTCTGTAGTGGGATATACAGTAGGTGTTTTTCTGCTGCAGACCTTGGGGTGGATGGCCACCAAAAGTTATTGAACAGGTTTTAATTAATAAAACAAATGTTTGTGTATGTAAAATGACTGTAATGTGCATAGCAGGGAAAATTAAAATAATGGTGTTCCTGTACAGATCAAGTTCAAACTGAATATACTGTAGTTTGGACTGATCACACCGGATTTGCCTCCAACATCACAATAAGGAGCAGCACACATTATAATGAAATTTATTCTTTCTACAGGTTAAAAATCCTGATAACAGATCTCAAGTTATTCCAGTGAAAGTCACTGATTCATTGAGATTGTTTCTACCTTACAGTTATAGACTCTAGATGTAATACAAGCAGTTTGGTCATCAAAACTTTTAATGACCTGTAAGTGTCAAATCTTGCCTTGAATTCCATGCATGTTCCTTTGAAAAACAAATGAAAATGTGACGCAATACAATTGCACTAAACAGTTGCACCTCAAGTTTAATAAAATAAAATAAAACATTTCCAGGTAGTATCTAACATGCCATTGCATTTATTACTATTCCATGTATTATGGATGTTGGAGTAGTGTGATCCGGAATCACGCTTATCTTGGTTTATAGAACCAATAACTGGGTCTACTCCAGCTCCTTGTTAACAGATCATTAGTTAACAGTTAGTAGCTAAATGCGCTACACAAACGCCCTTTTTATTTGTTTGCAGGACTCAAAGTTCATGAGATCTAGACCAAAAAATAAACACTTGTGCTATCATTACATGCGACTAGTTCAATTCATTTATGTGAGTAGCAATTGTCATCATGCACCTACCAATCAAGTTTCATGTCAATACACTACAGTTTAGGCTGCACATTTCATTTTAGAGGTGAAAAATAATAATAATAAATATAGCTGCAGACATCAATTCTGGGGCCAAGCCTGACAGAGGCAAAGTGACAAGATCATCATAGTTTTAGAATGGTCATGATTTTATGACAAAGTGTTCAGAAGTTATAATCAAAACTGTGCTTTTTTTTTTTTTTAATATCTTGTGAACATATCTTGCCTCTATTCAGAAACTGAGCAGTTACCCTCAAGTCAGGATGGCTATGATGTATACCAGGTTTGGTCTGTACACGCTAAAGCATTATGAAGAATTAGCCTCACATCCATTTTGGCATTTGCGTAATATTTGGGAACAGTTTGACTAATCAGCTTGAATTTCATCACTTCATGTTAGCTTTGTGTCATGATGTGAAGATGATAGAATTCGATTTTGCTGAAAATAAGACAAACTGCGTAGGAGAAGTTAAAAAAAAGTACGTTTTTATAGAAAATTCAAAATGGCTGACACCCAATAAAGCCAACCTAAGAAAATATCAAATCATTCGATTTGGTATGCCCCACAGAATCTAATGAAAACAGGTTCATGATTTTATGACAAAGTATTCAGAACTTATATATCTTGTGAACACTAGCTGGCACTGTTCTGAAACCGTTACCAGTCCAAGTCATGATGGCTATGACATTGTAAGAGCCATTATGTTGTAGTGAATGTCTGCTGTAATGTGGTGTGGGTCTTATTATATAATTAGCCAGAGAGTAAGAGAAGGGAGGTGTGATGGAGGGAAACACAACAATTTTTGACTGTGTCAGGACATGTGCAAGTGAAAGCAAGCTTGTGGGATTATTATGTGTATGTGCATTGGAACCGTGAGTTTAAAATGACATCTACGAGCTTTGTGATAAACTTGATCAAAGCAGTACTAGACTGAAAGTGTTTCTTGTTTGGATCTCATGCGTCGGAAACAACCCTACAACACCTCTAAGTGACGAGATGGTCATTTATCACTTCAGACATATATACAATTTGGTCTACATATGCTAAAGTTTTATGGTGATATAGCCTCATGCTCATTTTGGCATGCTCGCCAACAAATTTGTTTGTGTGTTATTCGAGAATGGTTTGATTAATCGAATAGCATTCAAATGGTCTAGGAGGAGTTCGAAAAAGTAGGTTTTCAAAACATTGAAACACAGTGCACCGAAACACTGCAGGTAACTTTAGGGCCTAATAATGATGATGTTCTCATTTCGTTCAAGTTATAGTCATTTAAGTAAAAGTGGCCACACCAGAACTTCAAATATTTTGCTGTGCCTTGTGAGGGTAAATCAAAACTTAAACTTTTTTTGATAACTATTGAGAGCTCCATTTTGGTCTCATCTGACCACAACACTTTCACCCAGTTGTCCTCTGGTGGTCAGATGAGACCAAAATGGAGCTCTTTGGCATCGACTCAACTTGCCGTGTTTGGAGGAGGAGGAATGCTGCCTATGACCCCAAGAACACCATCCCCACCGTCAAACATGGAGGTGGAAACATTATGCTCTGGGGGTGTTTTTCTGCTAAGGGGACAGGACAACTTCACCACATCAAAGGGACGTGGACGGGGCCATGTACCGTCAAATCTTGGGTGAGAACCTCCTTCCCTCAGCCAGGACATTGAAAATTAAAAGTAATTACTAAGTCATTACCAAGTACTAAGTCATGTTTTGCAGAGGGGTCAAATACTTATTTCCCTCATTAAAATGCAAATCAATGTATAACATTTTTGACATGCGTTTTTCTGGATTTTCTTGTTGATATTCTGTCTCTCACTGTTCAAATAAACCTACCATTAAAATTATAGACTGATCATTTCTTTATCAGTGGGCAAACGTACAAAATCAGCAGGGGATCAAATACTTTTTTCCCCCACTGTGTAATGAATCAAACTATTTTATCATAAATCCTCAATATAACCCCTCCCCCTACCAACCTCCCAGCCCATCCTGGTCCCCCCACGAACACCCCTGTGGTCAATAGAATATAAACTCACATATAAAAAAAATAAAAATACACACAATTAAAAATACACACAATTAAAAAATAAAGGAAAATACAATAATCAAGTATAATCATAGACTAAACTCTATATTATACTCTCCACTGCCCCTCCTCGAGAGTCCCCCAAAAATGCCAACTAACTGCTCCATTTCTTCCTGAAGGAATTCCCAACTCCAATCCATCTGCTTGACCCCTTCTCAAAGGCAGCCACCCTTCCCATCTCCACACACCAATCTGGAAACGAGGGCGCTCCATCTGATTTCCATCCCCTTAAAATAACCTGTCTACCCATCATCACACTGGTCATAACCCAATCTTTTTTGTACCTATCCTCCAATTTTGTGACCTCCCCATCTCCCAAAATACAGAGTCTAGGGCAGAACGAGATCTGAGTGTTCAACACCTCACATACAAAACTCTGCACCTTCAACCAAAATTCTTGGATCTTACGACACCCCCAAAAAACCTGTGTAGTGTCTCCATCTTCTGAATGGCAGCGCCAGCAGGTGGGTGTGTCTTTAAGACCAAGCCTATACAATTTAGAGGGGGTCCAATAGAATCGGTGTAAGATCTTAAATTGTATAAGGCGCACCCTTGTATCTCTAGATGCAGTTTTTATATTTTTTAAAATCCTAGCCCACTCCCCCTACCCCAATTCCAAATTTAAATCTTTCTCCCATAATCTCTTGAGAGTGGATGAGACTCCGTCCCCTAGACTCTGAATCAGTAAGGAGTAATACACTGATGCTTCATGTCCTCTTCCAAAAGCAGAAATCACCTCTCCCAGAGTATCTGCTGCTTTAGGGGGGTGCATGTTACTCCCAAAAATAGTACAGAGCAAGTGGCGTAGTTGGAGATACCTAAAAAACTGAGGTCTGGGAATCCCAAAATGTTGAACCAATTTTTCAAAAGATATCATCACACCACTCTCATAAAGATCACCGAGTGTATTAATCCCCCTCATGATCCACTCTGACTAACAAAAAGGGGACTTATTAATACGTAGTTTGGGGTTTAGCCATAGGCTCGAGGCAACATTGAGATAAATATCAGAATCAAACACTCTGGATAATGTTAACTTAACCAATGCAACAGCCCCTGTGTTTTATTTTGTTTCTTATCATTTTAGTTTTTGAGAGATCTGAAAAGCACCTGTTAGAACAATAAAGCAAGCTCTGAAGTTCCATCAAAGTTTGCCTGTCTCTTGAGTCCTTCTGACCCACCTTCACACATACTGGCTAGTAGAGTGGTGTCAGAGTTACCAGATGCCATCATGAAAACTTCTCGGCTAATTGAGATCATTAAGTTCGTTGTCATCCTCCACTAGATGCAAAATCTTGACCTGTACTATGAACAATAGTGTTGATTCGAGGGTATCCTCGGCCTCCTGCAGGAGCAATTCGAGAACATAATAAACTCCAACAGACAACTTTTGTTATTATTGATAAAGGTGGTTCTACAGGTTAATGAATCATAGCCTGTACTTATTTTTTCCTACGTGGTTACTGAATGTTGGTGTCCTTTTGGGAAAAAATACTACATATGTACTGCATTTATTGTGGGTTTATCTTGTCACCTGAGGTTATTTGCTTGTTTGTAGAAGTTGGTGAAGACCGCACAATTGTTATTTAGGCCCTGATAAATAAAAACAGAATTGAAGGGGGATGCACTTTGTTTTTCCTTTGAGTGTACATTACTGCGCAAAAGTTCTTTTTAAATACAAACGTTGTTATAGATTTTTATTTTATTTTATGACTTCTACATTATCGAGTCAGTACAAAAAAACATTTTTGATTCCCAAACATTAGTTTTCTAGAATAAAATTTAATGTTACAGAAAAATGTTTGTGTCATTAAAGAAAGAAGCATATTACGTAAGAGACCACTTTTGAGACAAAAAACACAATGAAGGCTGCTGGGATTTGCTGCAAAAAATAAGAAGAAAGTGCGACAGTCAATGACTCCAGAAGAACTGTGGCTGGTTCTGCAGGATGCTCAATAAAACTTACCAGCTAATTTCCTTATAAAACTGCATAAATTGTACCAGAGACTATATTGATTAATTTTTTTAATCATACCAAATATTGACTTTGTTTCATTTACTAATGTTTACTGCTCTTTATAGTATTTATTTTTTTAAATGTAGAAACGTTTCATTAAATTATTCTGAAGGCATCTTTGCTCTACAGCATTTCTTTGCATGTGCCTTAAACTTTTGCACAGTACTGTATTTTTAAGTCCTCTCCGAGGAACCATCACCTTATTGTGGTGGAGAGGTTTGTGTGTCCCTATGAACCTGAGGGCTGTGTTGTCTGGAGCATTGTGCTCCTGGTAGGGTCTCTCAAGGCAAAATGGTCTCAGGGGAGGGGCCGGTCTAAGAAAGGTTCAAAGTCACCATTATGAAGAAAACAAAGAGAGGAGGAGTTACCCTGCTCGGAGGAAGCCTGGGGCCCCCGTCTGGAGCCAGGCCCAGAGGGAGGGCCAAACTGCGAGCAGCTGGTGGCTGGGTTTGCCACAGAGCCCAGCCGGGCAAAGCCCGAAAAAGCAACGTGGCACCACCTCTCCATCCTATGAGCCCACCACTCCTGGGGTGAACCATGGGGGTCGGGTGAGTTGCTACGTGGGTGGTAGTGAAGGTCAGGGGCCTCAACGGTCCAGACTTGGGTGGCAGAGGCTGGCTCTGGGGACGTGGAACGTTACCTCTCTGTGGGGGGAAGGAACTGGAACTTGTGCGCAACCTGTTAGATCTGGTGGGGCTTACCTCTAGGCACAGTCTCGGTTCTGGAATCGTACTCCTGGATAGGGGATGGACTCTATCCTACTGGAGTTGAGCAGGGTGTGAGGCGCCAAGCTGGTGTGGGGATACTCCCCGGTTGAGTGCCGTTATGTTGGAGTTTACACCGGTGGACGAGAGGGTTGCCTCCTTACGCCTACGGGTTTGGTGGGGGGACACTCTGACTGTTGTCTGTGCATATTCAGAGTACTCAGCCTTTTTGGAGACCCTGCACGGAGTCCTGTATGGAGCACCAGTAGGGGACTCCATAGTTCTGCTGGGAGAATTCAACGCATTGATGGAGATACCTGGAAAGGCGTGATTGGGAGGAACCGCCTCCCTGATCTAAATCCGACTGGGTGTTTGTTGGTGGACTTCTGTGCTAGTCATGGACTGTCTATAACAAATACCATGCTTGAACATAAGGAGGCTCATAAGCTGCGATGGACTGGCACCCTGTCCAGGGTGTAACCTGCCTTGTGCCCGATGCTCCCTGGGATAGGCTCCAGGTTCCCCGTGACCCTGAAAAGGAGTAAGCAGTAGAAGATAGATGGATGGAGGCTCATAAGTGTACGTGGTACTAGAGCACCCAAGGCCAAAGGTCGATGAGCAAAACCCTGCTTTTCCTCCTCTCCCTCTTTTTCTCTGATGTCTCCCATAATTCCCTCTCTCACACAGGTGAAACCTTCCACGCCCACCAGGACTGGAGCAAAGCCGGACAAGGTTGCTGTCATGGTGGGGAAGCCAGGCATTTCCTGGACCAGCTTTCTCACATGGAAGCAGGAACACTGATCTTGATGCCTGATATGCTGCAGGCACCCCCAATCGAGCAGGAACATACAATGTATCTGAGTATACAAGTGAGTACACATCATGCTTTGGTGGACTCGGGGTGTAACCAGACCACTGTCCATTTCACTCTCTGATTCAATACAGGGCATTGGGAAATGCATGATTGGTGAAGATGAAGTGTTTGCACTGGGATGTTCATTAGTATTCGCTGGTGCCAGTCATTATTCAATTTTGTGGGCAAAAGCATAGAGTAGAGGTGGCAGATAGTTCTCACCTCACCCATCCATTATTTCTTGAGACAAATTAGCCAGGGTTTCAGATATTTATAAGGGAAATGTTTGTGGTTATGCCCTGCAGTATCAAAGCATGGTGTGGAATATGCACAGCATTGGCTAGGTATGCAGTGCAAGGGAGGTTGGAGAGGGCTTTGCCTTCTGAGATTTTCCCTCGGAGCAGTTGCAGGTCAAAATCCTGAGCTGAGGCATGCCTTTGACCAAGAGTCAAGAGTCATTTATTTGTCATTTGCACATGACAATGACAGGGTACACTGGGCATTGAAATGGTTTTGATGAGGCTCAGATTCAAACATTGACTATACAAACACTTATTATACATGAACAAACATGTAGACATGAATGCTTGAGATATTGCTGTAATGTAATAAAGTAGGCGTTGGAAACTCTCGGATGGAAATTCCCTCAGATACGTATAAGTATGTTTAGCTTATAGTTTAATTTCTCATGAACTTTTATGAACTGTCTGTTGTGTGTGTGCCAGTAAACATGTCACCATAGGAACTTCCTATTTTCTGTTAAGCGAATCATAACATATATGTTCAAAAACCTGTACGTTCTTGTATTGCCTAAGATGTTTTTCATGTACATCGCCAGACAGTTTAACTGCCGTATTATTTCCACACAGCAGTACACATTACCCAGGCTATTTGTACCAATATAAACCTCTGTGAAATCTGCAATAAACTAGGGAAGTCTCTCTGAACTACTCTTTGTGTCACTGTGGTTCAATCAGACTCTGTCCAGTGCCGTATATGCTCTGCGGCAAATCTGCACAGTAGCATAGATAAGAGAAACACTTTACTCTTAACACAGAAAGTCTGAAAGGCTGACGGAGTGATAATGGAAGCGGTTATTTGCTTTATCCCAACAGTAGGAGAAAACAATGGTGGACAATGACAGAGTAAATGTGGCAAGTGCTATTAAGTAGCAGAACAGTAACACTAATAATACTAACACTAAAAAGTGCCATAAAAGTGCTATTTAATAAGCAGTTAATACTTAAACTGTAAATACAAGTACAATAAATAGAACATAGTAAATCTTTATAGTATATATTTAAGTGTCCAGAAGTGGCAGTGCTGGAGAGGCGCATGGACGCTACCACTGCGTCAAGTGTTGCCAGCTGTCTGCAATTAAGAGACTGGTAACTAGTCATTTAAACCCCTCGTGTTGCTGCGCACGTTGCGTGGCATTAACCTGAACTTAACCTAGTTTTGACCTGAGCCTCATCTGAACTTAACGGAGAAGAAACAGAATCGACCCACATGAATCGGGACTGGACTACGAGAGACAAAGCTTGAGGGTTGCAGCAATGCCACACCAAGCAATGCAAGTTGTGGGTTCATGTCCTGACATCCAAGTTCAGTCTCAAGTCCCTGAGGTCAAATCCCAAGTTCCGCTAAGATCTAAGTCTACCAACCCGGCTGCCCAAGTTCAGTCCACGTCCAAGTTTACCGACCCGGTCGTCCAAGTTCAGTCCACGTCCAAGTTTACCGACCCAGTCGTCCAAGTTCTGCTCACGCCCGACTCTACTGATACAGACAGTCAAGTTCTGCTCACGCCCGAGTCTAACAATACAGCCGACCAAGATCTGCCCATGCCTAAGACTTCATGTTCAGCTGAGGTTGTCGCTCAGTCTCCCTGTTCAGCTGAGGTCGTCGCTCTGCTCTCCTGCTCCGCCGAGGACATCGAATCAGGACTGGACTACAAGAGACAAAGCTTGAGGGTTGCAGCAATACTACACCAAGCAATGCAAGTTGTGGGTTCATGTCATGCCCTAGTTGAGTGTTTTGTCATGCTATAGTTGAGAGGTTATGCCATGCCATAGTAGAGTGTTTATGCCATGCTTGAGTTAAGTGTCTTTGTTTGATAAGTGTTATTACCTAAGTTAAATGAATGTGTCGTACCGGAGTTAAGCTAGTGTTTCTAGGCACAGTCGTGTTCTAAGTTTTGTACTTCATGTCTCATCTTGTGTTGAGGGATAGCTTTTCTGTTTCAAGTCTTAAGTTTAAGTCTAAATAAAGACGTTCCTCCTACTCTTACTTCCTGTCCTAGTCTTGTCTCGTAACATCCAGGTGACTCATTATAATCCCTTGTTTGGGTTCTTGGGGCAGGATAAGACATTAACCATCTTGTGGCCCATTTCTATTGGCTGGGCTTTCATGTTGTAGGAGCTTAAATATATTTAACTTTGTCTTAGTAAGTAAGTAACTTTGCCTTCACACATACAGTGTTCTACAATGAGGTTGCAATAGAAATACTGACATGAAGAATATTTTTATTATTTGTTATTCAGAGCGTACACTGTTTTACACTGTAAATTAATTTAGTCATTAATTTATACATTCAACATCAAAAAGTCTTCCATGGAAATAAACCAAGATAACAATCATGAATAAAAATCTGTCGCAGAACACAAATCATATTGTCATATTGTACCATGCACTGTATGGACAAACTGAATTAATACCAGCGTGTGTGTTTGTACATTAATTCAGTCTACATTGTATGAGGTACCTAGTTGCTTCTTGAGATGTTCCACCTCTTTCTCCATATGGAAGATGTCACTTCTCAGCTCTCCATGACTGTATTGAGCTTTGTTCAGCTGGCAGCAAAGCCGTTTCACAATCGCCTCGCATCTTCTGTTGTGAATCTAGACAGAAAAAGAGTGATTACATTAGAAGTCTTTTCACCCCGATCAAGATTGCTAGAACCTTTCTTCAAGAATAAACAGTGCTGGATGAATTCTTCTTCAAATCTACAATAAGGTGTAAAACATGGGCCTCCAACCTTTTTGTGAGCAAGGGCTCCCTGAAGGGATAAAATATTCTAGAGGGCTACTTGTTTGATATACTCAAAAATATATCATTTGTTATTAATATAATAAATATTAACGCAATGGTGCTTTTTGACAATATGTCAAAGGGATAACAAAATATCTTGATATCCTGGCATTAAAAAAAATGATTTCTCACAAGCTGTTTTAATGTTTCTTTTATTAAAATAAAATTTTGTGTTCGCCCCGAGTTGAATGTCGGAGAGTGCACACATGATTTCAGCTCTGTTCTTGTGATCTTTAAACAGCGTACTCGCGATCACAGATGATTTTTTTGTGTTTTGTAAACAAATTTCGCTGTTATAAGTGATGTACCTGGTGGATAACTGCTAGTCTTGTGGATTGTGGTGAAATGCCTCTCCGATTAAAAGCTTAATTATATCTTGGTGATATGGGCATAGATTCCAAATCCACTCAACATCCTAGCCAGCTCCATTAGTCTACAATTTTGGTTTGATTATAACATTCTCTCTATTAGCCTTGCACACATTTTATCAGCTTTTACCAGACAAGGTGACACTGAGATGCAATTATGTAATTCTTCACATGACCCTGGTGTATTTTATTACAAAAACAAAATAAGTATTCATTCTAATTTTAATTTAAAGATAATAGCATTGATTTTAACTTACTGCTATATCCTTTCTCAGTTGTGATTGGTTCTTTTTCTCTTTCTCCAATAATATCCCTTTTCTTCTTACGAGCTCTTTTGTGTTGTGTATCTGGGCCTTAAAGTTGTCAATTTCTTTCTAAAAAGAACATAAAACAAACTTACTACTGTTATATTTAACACAGCAGCCAAATATATGTAAACATATACTGTATAAAGTATCATATAAATATATAAAATACATACAAAGATACATACGGTACTTACAGTATATGGACTCACTTTCATTTTCCCATTTTTTAATATATATATATATTGTTAATTTTTCATTAATTATAAGAATCAAAATCAGTGTTACAGGTGCATCTCAAACAAATTTTGTATCATGGAAAAGTAAATTTTTTCCCTGTAATTTAATTTAAAAAATAGTTTAGATTCATTACACATAAAGTGAAATATTCCAAGCCTTTTTTGTTTTAATATTGATCATGGCTTACAGCTCATGGAAAGCAAAAATCCAACATCTCAAAATATTAGAATAAGGAATATATAATACAGAAATGTCGACCTGAGAAGAGCTCTAATCAGCTAATTAACTTGAAACACCTGCAAAGGTTTAAACTCTGAGCCTTTAAACTCTGAGTCTGGTTCAGTACACACAACCACAATCATGGGGAAGAGGAAAGTAAATTTTGCATTTCATTTGGAAATCAAGGCCCCAGAGTCTTGAGGAAGAGTGGAGACACACAGAATCCAAGCTGCTTGTTGTCCAGTGTGAAGTTTCCACAGTCAGTGATGATTTGGAGTGCCGAATCATCACTGGAGATGATGAATCATCACTGGAGACCTGCCATCCCATCTGCCTTTCTACAGCTGAACTACTTATCCAACACGTGTTTAGCATCCCAGAGGAGATCGTGAGTGAAAGGGGTTCGCAATTCACGTCTCGAGTCTGGGCCAGTTTCATGGAGAATGGGGGCCATCGTTAATCTCACTTCCGGGTACTCCACCGAGGACAACGGACAGGTAGAATGGACCAACCAAGAAGTCATTCGATTCTTCTGAACTTTTTGTGCCGCCCATCCGGAGGACTGGGGCCAATTCCTCCCGTGGGCGGAGCACGCACAGAACTCCCTATGACATTCCGCCACCCAACTCACCCCCTTTCAGTGTGTCTTGGGCTACCAATTCAATTCAATCCAATTGAGTTTTATTTGTGTAGCGCTTTTTACAACAGACATTGTCTCAAAGCAGCTTTACAGAAATATCAACACGGTCTACAGATATTAAAGGTGCGAATTTATCCAAACTGAGCAAGACACTGAGTGGCGACGGTGGCAAGGAAGAACTCTCGAAGATGTTTTAAGAGGAAGAAACCTTGAGAGGAACCCGACTCAGAAAGGAACACATCCTCATTTGGGTAACAACAGACAGTGTGGAAAAGTTCATTATTGACTTATATGAATTCTGTATGGCATTAGAAGCAGCCGTAGTCCCAGCAGTCTGGAATTGGAGTAGATTAGAGCTCCATCCAGAGGCAGGTCATCCAAAACGGATCGGGCAGGTCCCGAGATCAGAAAGGATCTGGATCTCTAGTATCTCCATAAAATTGTGTGGCTCGGCAGAAGGAGAGAGGGAGAGAAAAGATTATTAGGACTGGGAATTAGCATAATAGAAAGTCTAGTCAGGGTAGGCTTGAGTAAACAAATACTGTTAAGCCTAGACTTAAAGAGTCCCGAACACTAATTGGAAGACTGTTCCATAACTGTGGGGCTCTATAAGCGAAATCTCTTCTCCCTGCTGTAGACCTAGTGTTGATCAGAGCCTCTACTAGTCATCAAGAATCTCACAAATCCTTCAGATAAGTCAGTTGGCAACCTTCCTTCAATTCACATTAGTTCTCATTTATTTAACAGTCCTTTTGGATTGTTCTCATACTGTTAGGTGAAATTCCTTACCTGGTGCCCCAAGGTACAAGGATGGAGGGGATATCTGACACCCAAACCCACGTGGACCGAAACTCACTACATCATCGGTGCTTTAAGTAAAAATCACTACTCAACCTTAGTATACAGTATTCCAAATGTCTCAACAATTGCAATATATATGTTTGATTTTTAATTTACACATTCCTTATATGTCAATGACAAATGAAAACGATATGTTTTGATACTTTACCTGAACCTGTCGGATAGCATCTGGATTCTGAAAGTCCATCTTCAGTTCCTTTCTATGCACTTTGAGTCTCTTCACCTCTTCCCTTTTTTCCATCAACTCCTTATGAATAGCTGCTTGGCTCTCCATCGCAGAGATTGACATTTTGTAGCTCTCCATTTTATTATGGTAAGTGTTGTACCAAGCCAACAAGAAATGTGAGCTCTCTAATTGCTCTTCTATGATGTAGCTGAGTTTCATGTTTTCCATCTGGATCACCTGTATCTCTGTTTGCTGTCTCTCATGTTGCCTTTGTACCTGTTCAGTCTCATTATTGATGCCACTGATTTGTTGCTCCTTCAGTTTAATGTTATTGGAAACAGTGTCATAGCTCTTTACCATCTTTGATAGTGTATCCTGCAAAGTTGTGAAAACCTATGTAAGATAAACCATCCATGACAGGGTTGCACTGGCCACATACAAACACACACAGGGTTCAATTTAAATAATCAGACTTTTTTTTCCAGTATAGGACAGACAAGGAGGGATGAAAATACTTATGTGTGCATTTGCAAAGAGTGATCAGTTTTATTAGGTGAGAAGGCTTGCAGCATAATGTGTTTTTTTAAATCTACAAGAACTGTGCAGGGCATTCATAAAAGTATTCAAATGTCTTCCACTTGTATTTATTTTGTTGCATTGCATCCTTACTCTAATACAGACAACTCTGTAAAAAATACTCGCAATGAAAAAGCATAAGCAGGGTTTATTGCTGTATACAGTGCTGTGAAAATGCCTGATTTCTTCTGTTTTTGTGTATATCTCATACTTATTTGTTAGAAATGATAACAAAATCTAATATAAAACAATGATAAAATGTGTGAAAATGTATTTGCCCCTGTAGTTACTAATTCCCCAAATCTATGAAACTGCATTCATAATGGGGTTCAGCTGGACTAGACACAACCAGGTCTGATTACTGCAAACCCTGTTCAATCAAATCAACACTTAAATAGAAGTGTTTTTCAACAGCATGGAGTTGGTTAAAAGGTCTCCGCCATTAACATCCATCCATCCATCTTCTACCGCTTACACCACTTCAGAGTCGCGGGGGAGCCTGGAGCCTATCCCAGAGAGCATCGAGCACAAGGCGGAGTACACCCTGGACAGGGTAGTCACTAACATAGTATGCCAAAAATTTAAAGAAATTCCAGAAATGGTGAGTAAGAAGCTGATTGAAATACATCAGTCTGGGAAGGGTTACAAAGCTATTGCAAAAGCTCTGGGACTCCAAAAGACCACGGTGAGAGCCATTATCTCAAAATGGAAAAACTCGGTATAGTAATGAACTTTCTCAGAGGTAGCTGACCTTCCAAAATTCCTCCAAGAGCACAGCAACTACTCATCCAGGAAGTCACAAAAGACCCAAGGACAACATCAAAGGACCTATAGGCCTCTCTTGCATCAGTAAAGTTCACTGTTCATGACTGTACTATCAGAAAGAAACTGGGCAAAAATGCCATCCATGGAAAAGTGGCAAGGCAAAAACCACTGCTAACGCAGAAGAACATTAAGGCTCCTCTGAATTTTGCCAAAACGCACCTTGATGCCTGGGAGAATGTTCTGTGGACTGATGAGTCGAACGTAGAACTGTTTGAAAGACAGGGGTCCCATTACATCTGACCTAAACCAAACATAGAATTCCACAAAAATAACATCATAACTACGGTGAAGCACAGTGGTCGCAGTGTGATGGTGTGGGGAGGCTTTGATGATTCAGGGCCGGGGCAAAGTGCAATAACTGAGGGAAATATGAAGTCTGCTCTCTACCAGAAAATCCGAAAGTAGAATGTCTTCAGTCTATAAGTTGAATCTCAAGCACAAATGGATTATACAGCAAAATAATGATCTAAAGAATAAGAGTAAGTCCTAGTCCTAGAAATAAGTGAAAGACTGATCTCCAGTTATCTGAAGCATTTGGATGCAGTTATTGCTGCTAAAGCTATTTAAGTTTAAGAGGGCAATTAGTTTTTCACATGGGTGATTTTTTTTTTTTTTAACTATATTGTATGTTTACACAGGTTGACTTTGTTTTATGTTGTATTTGGTTTGAGAGTAGGAGATATACACAAAAACAGAAGAAATCCGGATGGGGCAAATATTTATTTAAAGGACTAAGAAGCCTAAGAAAGTGTCTGTAGTCCTCTGAGACAGGATTGTTTTGAGATCTAGGGAAGAGGGCAAACATTTGCCATCCCATTTTTGCAGATTTGAGGTTCCCGAAGAACACAGTGGCTCCCGTTATTATTATTTTAATGGTACAAGTTCAGAATCACACTTTTTAAAAATTAACAAATTAAAGCACTAAATGAAATGAGTCACCAGTACTCAAATTTCCTTAAATTACATCTTTACAAGTTAACAGAATTGTACAGTAAAGAAATCTGATTTTGAAATTTTAAGTAAGCACTAACGTGACACGTTTTAAAAACACACCAAAAAAAAAAACAAGAAGTAAAAGGTATTTTAAAGAGTAAATTGCTGAAACCTGAACTGAGTTTAGGATATGCTGTTTCTCCTTTAGCTCTGCAGCTTGAGACTCCACCTGTTGTGTAGCCTCTAGAAGTGCACTGCAGAGAGTGAACTCTCGCTCACTGTCAGAGGAGAAAACAAAATGAAAGAGTGAGTGTGATTAAAGGCAGAATGAGCAGAATAGATGTAGAGGTTTGCAACTGTAGTAAAGATAGTTTGTGGTTTGAAATCCATACTTCTTTTGCCCCTGAATCCATAATGCACTACTGTAGACATGTAAACATTATCGCATTGTATTGTTCAGGATTTGTGAATTCAGGTGATGCGGTTCCTCTGGTCCGACATCCGTGACTATTTATTTTATATAATCTGTGTAACTCTGCTTACACAGAGATGCTGTGTAACCCTAACCCTAAGTTAAACAAGTGGAAGACTGAAATCACTATCATCTTGACCAGTTTGATTAATTTTTTGTCCAGTTAGTTAATTTTTTCACAGAGAAGATGTGTCAGTCAAACCTTTTTGAAGTCAGTGAGTCTTCACGTTGAATGGCTATTTCCAATAAACATACCATCTGAGTTCATACAGATTCTCCTGTTTTAGAATGAGATTGACTTGTGAAAACTATCATAAACATATCTGGTTGCTTTTGATAATATCTTACAGCTCTATTCCCATGGCATTGTGTAACAATGACATACAGGCTGTGTCGTGGATAATAGTCCATGGCATTAGATAAATAAGCTTATAAAAAAAGACCATATAGATGGGCCACACACAGATCAAATCTTGATTTGTGAACTGTTTCACAGTACAAATTTTATATCTTAACCCTTGTTTACGTCTTCCAAAAAAACCTGTGTAATAGCACCTGGGAGGTCATATTCATGGAACACTTTGCCTATTATGATCGATAAACATTATTTCCAATTAAAACTGTAGTTGTGAATACTTGCACAGATTGATTTTACTCATATATGTTGGCATTGGGAAATTTTTATGTTCTAAGCCATAATAAGGAAATAAAGCCTTATAATTCTTATAATTGACCCACTAGATGTGTAATACTACACTCAAATGATCTATCTTGATTTGGGAATTATTTCACAGTTTGGTTTTGCAGTTCAGTTTTGTTCTTTTAAACTTTGAGCTCTTGAGTCGACAGCTTATCAGAGAAATCAGTGTTACAGGCCTTAACAGGCCAGTATTATTCAACACTATAGTACATTATAATAGTGTAAAAACACTAGTTTCAGATAAAACTGGGTGTGTAAAAACTCAGATTCATTTAACTCTTTTGATTGTTTTCACACATATTGGCATCTTGAAATATTTATCTTCTGAGCCATAAATTGTTTATTGTCTAAGCCATAAAAGGAAGTCTTGAACCCTTCATGTTTGACAATCCGATTATACAATATGTGTTACAGTGAGTAAAACATTTACCAATCAATCTGTGAAAGTTTTCACAAATCCAGTTTTTCCCCAAATTCAAAAATTTTAAAAACATTTTTAAAAGACAAACACTGAATTGTTAAACAAGAATTATACAGCTATATTTCCTTTTATGCATTAGAACATGCCAATATGTGTGAAACCAACCAAAAGAATTAAACTAATCTGTGAAAGTTTTCACAAATCCATTTTTGTATGAATTATTATTTCTCTCTGATAATATAGTGTGTTAGTGTGAATGATAGAAGTCTCCTTAGGCCGATAACGATGTTTTATGAGATCGCACTCAGGTCAAACATATCTTTAGAGATCAAGACAATCTATCAGAGCCAGTATTACCCATATACAGTGGGGCTTGAAAGTTTGTGAACTCTTTAGAAATGTCTATATATCTGCATAAATATGACCTAAAACAATACAATTCTCACACAAGTCCTAAAAGTAGATAAAGAGAACCCAGTTAAACAAATGAGACAAAAATATTATACTTGGTCATTTATTTATTGAGGAAAATGATCCAATATTACACATTTGTGAGTGGCAAAAGTATGTGATGTCAACTTTTGATCAGTCGAACTGTTGATCAGTCCTGCACATCGGCCTGGAGGAATTTTAGCACATTCCTCAGTTGAGAATAGCTTTAACTCTGAGATGTTGGTGGGTTTCCTCACATCAACTGCTTGCTTCAGGTCCTTCTACAACATTTCTATTGGATTAAGTTCAGGAATTTGACTTGGCCATTCCAAAACATTAACTTTATTCTTCTTTATCCATTCTTTGGGAGAATGACGAGTGCTTATTTTCGTTCTTGCTGCAAGACCCACTTTCTCTTGAGATTCAGTTCATGGACAGATATCGTGACATATTCCTTTAAAATTTGCTGGTACAATCCAGAATTCATTGTTCCATCAATGATAGCAAGCTGTCCTGGCCCAGATGCAGTAAAACAGGCCCAAACCATGATACTACCACCAGGATATGTCACAGATGGGATTAGGTTCTTATGCTGGAATTCTGTGTTTTCCTTTCTCCAAACATAAACCTTCTTAGTTAAACCAAAAAATTCTATTTTGGTCCCATCTATTCCCAAAATATTGTTCCAATAGCATTCTGGCTTGTCCATGTGATCTGTAGCAAACGGCCGACGTGCAGCAATGTTCTTTTTGGAGAGAAGTAGCGTTCTTGTTGCAACCCTGTCATGCATACCATTGTTGTTCAGTGTTCTCCTGATGGTGGACAATAATATTAGCCAATGTGAGAGAGACCTTTAGTTACTTAGAACTTACCCTGGCTGCTATGTGACCTTGCAGACTGGTACACATCTTGCTCTTCGAATGATCTTTGTTGGTCGACCACTCCTGGGAAGAGTAACAATAGTTTTAAATTTCCTGATATCTGTCTGACTGTGCACTGGTGGAGTCCAAACACTTAGATATACGGTTTTGTAACCTTCTCCAGCCTGATGAGCTTCAACAACTCTTTTTCTGAGGTCCTCGAAAGTCTCATTTGTTTATGCCATGATCCATTTCCACAAGCATGTGTTGTGAAGATCAGACTTTGATAGATCCCTGTTCTTCGAATAAAACAGGGCGACTTACTCACACCTGATCATCATCCCATTGACTGAAAACACCCGACTAATTTCACCTTCAAATTAAACTGATAAGCCTAGAGATTTACATACTTTTGCCACTCAGATATGTAATATAATATTGGATCATTTTCCTCAATAAATAAATGACCAGTATATTATTTTTTGTCTCATTTGTTGAATTGGGATGTATGAAGTTATCAGAGTCAAATCAATCTGTGAACGTTTTTACTAAACCAGTTTTGTCTGTCAAACCAGGGTTAAAAAAAACTGAACAGGTTTATTTGATCCTTACATGACCCATCTAAATGGCCATACATACACACATACACACATACATACACACATACATATACATACACACATACATATACAAATCTATACACACGTGTTTGTGTGTGTGTGTGTGTGTGTGTGTGTGTGTGTGTGTGTTGTAAACAATGTCATGGGAATAGAGCTGTGAGACTATTTTTTTTTTTTGCCTTTGTTTATTTATTCATTTTCATATGATTCATTTACATGTGATTCATTTACATATGATTCATTTTCATGTGATTCATATTCATGCATGTGATTCATTTTCATGTGATTCATTTACATATGATTCATTTACATATGTGATTCATATTCATGCATGTGATTCATTTTCATGTGATTCATTTACATGTGATTCAATTACATATGATACATTTTCATGTGATTCATATTCATGCATGTACATGATTCTTTTAAAAAGATTCTTTTACATGTAATTCATTTTCATGTGATTCATATTCATGCATGTGATTCATATTTACATGTAATTCATTTTCATGTGATTCATATTCATGTGATTCATTTTCATGTGATTCATTTTCATGTGATTCATATTCATGTGATTCATTTACCTTTTCTCCCCTCCCTTCCCCAAATATTTCATTGAGAAATAATAATAATAATAATAATAATTAATTAATTAATTTAAAAAAATATAGAGAGCTGTGAGACTATATCAAATGCGACCAAATGTGTTAGTGATAGTTTTCACGATCTAAAACAGGGAGTCTGTATGAACTCAGACTGTGTGGTTATTGGAAATAAACATGAAGACAGTGTAAATCAACCTGGTGAAGAGTTTCAGACTGCGACCTGGTCACTGTTTGAGTTAAACGCGTTATAAAATAAATAGTCGCACTAAGAACCGGGCATGTCAGAAACATGTTTGTTTATGTTCTTTTCGGGTTCTTATCACTGCTGAATTTGCAATAAAACTGTAACATTGTATACTTATTAGCGAATGCCTAGCAACTATCGCCTTTCACAAAATTCAGCTACCTACAGTTAGTTAGCCTGGGTCAGATTCAACGGGCAGAGGTATCATTATTATTATTTGAACGATTAAGCTAATGGCTTGGTAATATTTGGATTTGTCTATGAATTGTAATGTTTATTACAATGCTCAATACTTCATTATAGAAAGTTTTCATGTTTACCTGGAGGATCTGTTCTTGCCGGACATAGTTAGCTGTAGTTAGCTGTAGTTAGCTGATATTTTGGACAGAGGAGTAGTCGCGTGAATCGTGTGATGGAACTGGCAACCACATGAACATCCAGAACAATGTCATTCAGTAGAACCACCAAACTTGGCATGTATTTGGTTTATTATTATTGTCTTAACTACAGCCCTGGACCTACCGCCGCATTTCACATGGATGATATGGTTTGTCTTTATTTATACCACTAGGCAGAGAAAACTGAACACAACGTGGAGGATTTTTATTCCGAAATATCTTGAACAAGACTGGAAGGCAATCCCGTTTGGGGGGGGGGGTAGTTTCACACACGCAGCCACACACACACACACACACACACACAGAGAGAGAGAGAGAGACAGAGAGAGAGAGAGAGAGAGAGAGAGAGAGAGAGAGAGGCTTATTTCTTCTAGAATCTATTTGAATCCAGAGTTAGAGAGACAGAAATGCGGATTTTGAGGTAATTAGTAGCCAATACATGCACTGATTTAAATTCTTTATATAACACACAGACATGTGTATGTAATATATATATATGTATAGTTACAGCAGTGATGATAAAATTTTATTATTTTTTTTATTCTCTAATATGAGGATTAGTGTGGTCAGTTATCCTTACCTGCATTGTTAACATACCATGGTTAAAGGTGATGTGATGGCTAGAAATATAAGAAATTCAACACCATCGTTTCCCTCCCAGGTAGACGAGCTAGAAAGCTAATGGAAAAAAGTTTTGTGGAGGGATGAGACCAAAATAGAAGTTTTTGGTTTAAATGAGAAGCGTTATGTTTTTGGAGAAAGGAAAACACTGAATTCCAGCAGAAGAACCTTCTCCCATCTGTGAAACATGGGGGTGGTAGTATTATGGTTTGGGCCTGTTTTGCTGCATCTGGCCCAGGACGACTTTCCATCATTGATGGTACAATGAATTGTGAATGATACCAGCAAACTCCACTCTGTCCATGAACTGAATCTGAAGAGAAAGTGGTTCATGCAGCAAGACAACGATCTTAAACACACGAGTCCTTCTACTAAAGAATGAAGGTAATGTTTTGGAATGGCCGAGTCAAAGTCCTGACCTTAATCCAATAGAAATGTTGTGGAAGCAATTCATGTGAGGAAACCCACCAACATCCCAGAGTTGAAGCTGTTCTGTACTGAGGAACGGGATCAAATTCCTCCAAGCTGATGTGCAGGACTGATCAACAGTTACCCCAAACGTTTATCTGCAGTTATTACTGCACAAGGGGGTCACACCACATACTGAAAACAAAGGTTCACATACTTTAACCCCTCAGAGATATGTAATATTGGATCATTTTCCTCAGTAAATAAACGACTAAGTATAATATTTTTGTCCCATTTGTTTAATTGGGTTCTCTTTATCTACTTTTAAGACTTGTGTGAAAATCTGATGATGTTTATGCAGAAATATTAACAGCATATTATTAATAAGAAAATCTTTTTTTTTTTTTTTTTTTTTTTTTTTTTTTTTTTTTTTTTTTTTTTTTTTTTTTTTAAAATTTTTTTTTTTAAAAATGTGTTTTTTTTTTTTTGCTAATCACTCTTTTATTTATGGCATTATGATCAGGTTTTGCATCTTTTCAAGGCATACACACATTCACAGAGGCACTGTGTATATGTGTGCATACAACGAATATATGTCAATTTATCTAGAATGTGTTTGTGTGTGAAAACTGATGATCTCACCACAGTGTCTCCAGTGTACAGTGTGGATTCTCCAGTCCAGCAGAGAGCAGCGTCACTCCTGAATCCTGCAGGTTAAAACTAAACAGCAATAATACGACCCTTAATGAAGTACAGCCCACAGTGCAGAAAAGACCTTCCCCAGCCTCAGGAAGCACTCAGCTCCTACAAGGAGAAAAAACAAAAGACACAAAATCAGTTATAATCTGCTCAAAGCAGACAAACCAGGCAAACACAAGACATAAACACACGTACTGTCGCAGAAACACAGATAACTCACTCTCAACTGATTACAAGTAGCAAGTTTACCAAAGCTGACCAAAATCACTACTACCACATAGCAATATCAGTAGAACTGATAAAACAGTTACAATACAGTCGAGTTAAAGAATCTGATCTCAGCGACCGAACCAACACAAAAACAAAACCCAAACATAACATAAAGTAACAAAAAGCAACAAAACCAAACAGCAGCAGAACCAAGCAGCAGCGTGGCTCTGTGAGTGAGGGGGAGGAGCTATACCGAAGTGACCACTACTCACTCAGCCCGCCTTAACGCGTGTCAAATCAAGGACCCTCAGAACAGACAGGTGTCACAACCTCAATTTGGAAAGCATACAAGATAGTTTAGCTCAAGTACCAGAACTAAATGATTTACCTACCGTGATCCGATGTCTTGATACTCACGATGGTACTACGGAAGTCATGACGACGTCTTTAATAGTTGTGATGACAACAGCACACTTTGGTTAACTGACTCTAGAGAACAGTATTATTATAAAATTGTTGTTTTTAGCAGCTTTAATGTCTGACTCTCTCCCCATGTCTCTCTCTTCCACATCCGCCCCACATTCTCTCTGTGAACTGAGTCATTTTATTTCATTCAATTTTTAAAAACTGTATTGTGTTTACTCAGGTTCCTCAGAATGTACGTGTGGTGTAATTCATTACGGCCAGCACAAGGCCATGCATGAATATTAATAAACTTTAACTCTGTTTGATCTTTGGAAATCGTCTCTAATCATGCAGTAGTGTGATAAATGTGGAGAGATATTTGATTATTATTGGATTAATTATTTAATACATGAAAATAAAACGCAGAACCGCGCTTTGATTGCTAACTGCAGCTGTGTTAAAATTCTTTAGCTTGCACAGAATTGCTGATATCTACAGTGGAGATAAAAAGTTTACACACCCCTAGTTAACATGGCAGGTTTTTGTGATGTAAAAAAATGAAAGTAAGTTAAATCATGTCTGAACCTTTTTCACCTTTATTGTGGAATTGCAACATTTAAATATCAAGTGACAAACAAACAAATATTTTAGTGAAAAATAAAAAACAAAAAGAATCCAATACCGAGCTTGCATAAGTTTGTACACCCTTATATAACTGGGAATGTGAAATTGTTCAGAATCGACCAATCACATTCCACTATTTAAGTAATAATGCAGGATTAACATACAGATCCATCTGATCTTTACACAACCACAAACTGCTGGTGAGGGAAACTTAGAGCTCCATCTGAATTCTCCTCCACTGCACAGTTTCACACGTCACACACATCCAGCTGAACATTTCACCCAGGATTAACAGCATCGCGCTAACAATACAAATACAGTAAAGACTCCAGTCTTCAAAGCCTCCGTTTATTTACAATGATTTACATTCAGGAATAAAATGAACAGAGATAGAGATCTATGTTTAAACATATTTTTATGATTTTAAATTCATTCTGTGGTTTATTTGTTTCTGGAAGCCCTGAACTGAACGTTGTGGGGAAAATGTACTATGTAGTTATTTGAACTTTATCACATTATTTTTATTTAATAATTCATTATTTCAACACAGTAGGTCGTTATTTTCACTTAAAATATTTCATTTAATAACTTGGAATCTCTAGATATATTAATATTGGAGATATTATCTTATTATTTAGACTTTTCACATTATTTTGATGTCATTGATAAGGTGAGTCGAAATAATAATATAACACTAAAATAAATTCCACAATGAAGTGTTCAGTGCTTCAGTAAAAACAGACTTTCACAAAGAACATGAATCTTTTCATCAGCAATATTTCATTCATGAATTGGAATAAAACAATCTCAGCTCTAACTGATCTGATTCACTCTTACAGAGCACTGAAGTGGGAGGAGCTTAACAGGAGATTTATTAGAAACAACCCATATAAAAGGCAGTAATTTATCAGTAAATGTGTGTGTGATAGTGTGTATGTGTGTGTTAGTGAGAGGGTCAGAGAACGACAGCTTTCCTCTGTTCCAGTCCAGCTGCACTCTGATCCTCTGGAGATTCTGTGTTACTGAGAGGAGAGTGAGTAACTGTGGTGTAGAACGTGTTCTATATTTACCATCATAATACCACACATACCAGATTCCACTTCTGGAGGATATCTTTCCCTTCCTCTGAGCAGATTCTGTCATCACACCCACACACCACCATGTACAGTCTCCTACTTCAACGTCCCAGCAGTGTGTCCCTGAGTTAAAGACCTCAGAGCCCAGGATACAGTAATTATCATCAAATCTCTCTGGATTATCAGGAAGATTCTGTTTCTCATCACTGAATCTCACACTGGTCAGATCATCAGATACAATGAGTTTAGGATGAGCAGTGTTGGGGTCCAGAGTTACAGGTGCTGAAAACACACACACACACACACACACACACACACACACACACACACACACACACACACACACACACACACACACACACACACACACACACACACACACACACACACACACACGATGGAGCTAAGCTAAGTTAACCATTACGTTAGCATGGTAGTCTGACGCATCAGAAGCCTTTCAAAATAAAAGTCCCCTTACATTACATTACATCAGTTCAAAAAGTGACCACATATGTTTGTAATAATAATAATAATAATAATAATATTATTATTATTATTATTATTATTATTATTATTATATTATTCCCATATTTATCCAAAACATTACACAGATGAAACATCACTATAAAGACCACTTTAGTGTTATTAACTAAGGCACAGAAACAGAAAGAAAGAAAGAAAGAAAGAAAGAAAGAAAGAAAGAAAGAAAGAAAGAAAGAGATTCTTACTGTATTGGACAGCGTCCTGCATCTTCTCCCAGACTCTGAACTTCAGGTTGTCCAGATGTTTTGCCACATGGATCAGTGGTCCTGAAAGCTCCTCTGGATGCTGCAGTGTGCACTGAGCTCTGCAAAAACATTCAGGAGTCAGTGCTGCTGTGGGTTTGGAGTCAGAAACACAGAGAACGAGAGAGACAGGAAGCACATCACTCACCTTTTCACTGTGGCCTTGTAGTTCTGTAAAACAACAAAGCACATATCAGTGGATCTGATTGACATTTTTACACCACTGAAATGTGACGTTTCTGATGATGGAAAGAAGTTTTACTTTCTCACAGTATAAATACTGACTAAATGATCCTCACTTGTAAGAACGAGACGTCTTCAGCTCTCATCTCCTACGCCTTCGATTATGTGTCTGAAAGAGATGATATGTCTCTGCTCATCTTCTCAATCTTCTCCTTCATCATCTGACTCTTCTGCTCCTCTTCCTCTCTCAGTGCAGCTATCCTGGCTGCCTCTTCATCTCGTAGAACCTGGTGAAGCTTCTCAAACTCCTCCTTAATCTGCCGCTCTGTGTGTTGGGCCTGAATCTGCAGTGAAGAGGAAATCAAATGAAATAGAACTGATTATGCAGTGATGCAGAATATCATTCTAATATCAACACCATCTTATTGATTCTAACCTTTATATGTTCTGCAGTCTGACTCCAGTTCAGTTTACAGTCTTTAAAGATCTTCAGTTTCTCCTGTAGGGGCTTCAGAGCAGTTTTCAGCTCCTCCTGAAACAAATCAACACACTGCATGGAGACTCTGTGTTTAGTAATAGCTGTATTCTCTCTTACAAGCACTCATTAGAGCTTTTAAAATGCACCAAGTACAGAAGAAACAATGAAAAGTGTAGACTTATAGGATGTGGGTTTATTGGTGTACACTGCTTTAGTCTAACATGGAAGATCTGCTCCTGTTTATACAGGAGACACTTCAGATGCTGAAAATCTGAAGATGATGGAATAGCAGACTCACATTTGTTATTATGTTACTAAATTTATCACAAGATAATTATAATTTATTATTTAATTATTACACTGTGTTTATATTGAACCTGTAGATATTGATATGTAGAATAAACTCTTTTTTACATGTACCTTTTACAGGAACATTTTATTTACCTTACAGTCTGTTGATGCCTCATCAATGGGGCAGAATTTATGGTTGGTGTGTATTTTTGAATCTCGACACACCACACACACCGGCTGTTGATCATCCAGACAGAAGAGTTTGAGTTTCTCACTGTGCAGACTGCAGACTGTTTCAGACGCTGATGAAGATCTCGGACTTCTCTCCTGTAAGAAAGTCTCACACAGGTTCTTTAAGACCAGATTTGTGGTAGGATCCCCCATAGACGACTTCCTCCTACAAACAGGACATTCTCTGGATCCTTTGGTCTCCCAGAACTTCTGCAAACACACTTTACACACACTGTGACTGCAGAGCAGAACAACAGGATCCGTGAAGATTTCACAGCACACAGGACAAGAGAAATCCTCCTCTGAAAACTTAGAAGACATTTTATTTTGCTGCTGTTGTTGTTCTCTCCAGTCCGAATGTTCAGGTTCACTTTCACTTTGATCAAAAGTAATCACACCCTGATTTCAGGTTTGTTTAAAGTTAATCTCCGACTTTGCAGGTCCAGTTAGTAATCCCTTCCTTTCACAGAGCTGAAAATGAGACTCAGAATTCTCCATAAACCGAGAATAAAACTAAACTCACCAGAGCAGAACACTGCAAAAGGACTGCAGTCGTCTCAGACTCTGTACTTCCTTAATAGGAGGAGTTTTAGAGAGACAGGTATGACCTGTTACACTCATCACTGACAGCAGAAACAGCAGATAAAGATCACTTCTGATAATTCATTGTGTCAATGTTTATATGAAGAAATTTAGAAGAGATATTAATACAGAATGTTCACTGTGTAAACAGCCAGAGAACATTTATTTTGGTTCTGAGCTCGTATGGAAAAGTCCGTCCAAATTAATAACTGAATATATTGGTGTTTATTTCTGTTTACACTGGAAAGAAGTTTTGTTTGGATTCTATACGTGGGATAACATCGAACAGAAAAACAAAGTATATTTAATTATCTGTTGATTTTGCTGGCAAAATTCTGATACATAAATGCAAATTGGTCCAATTCAAAAACCTATTTTTGGTGTTTTACTTATTGAGATTCGACAATAAATTTAAACCATCTTTATGTCACGAAACAAAACTATTAACACATGCAAGAGTTTTGAGAGCACGTTCACCTCACACCTCCAGGGTTGAACATTTCACAGAATGTTCCCTATGGACTAGGTGATGCACTAGAAATCCATTGGGGTTTCCCCATACAGGTTCAGATCCTGCCGACTACAACTGAAATTTGACAAACTGTGAAGCATTTCCTAATCCAGGTATGTTTCTTTAAACAACAGGGGTCCCGTTACATCTGGCGTAAACCAAACACAGAATTCCACAAAAAGATCATCATACCTACGATCAAGCATGGAGGTGGCACGTTGATGGTGTGGGGACGTTTACTGCTTCAGGGCCTCGGCAATAATCAAGGAAAACATGAATTCTGCTCTCTATCAGAAAATCCTAAAGGAGACTCTCCAGTCTTCAATCCCTAAGTTGAAATACAAGCGCAACTGGATGATGCAGCAAGACGACGATCCAGAGCACAGGAGTAAGTCGATTTTTATTTGTATAGCGCTTTCGACAATAGACATTGTCTCAAAGTAGCTTTACAGAAATATCAACACGGTATACAGATATTATTACAGGTGTGAATAAGTCCACCTCTGAATGGATAAAAAAAAAAAATAAAAAATAAAAAGCTAAATTAAAGTTTGAGTGGTCTAGTCAAAGTCCTGACTTGAACCAATTGAGATGCTGAGGCAGGACCTTAAACAATAAATAGCCGTTAAACATGAAGACAGTGTAAATCAACCTGGTGAAGAGTTTCAGACTGCGACCTGGTCACTGTTTGAGTTAAACGCGTTATAAAATAAATAGTCGCACTAAGAACCGGGCATGTCAGAAACATGTTTGTTTATGTTCTTTTCGGGTTCTTATCACTGCTGAATTTGCAATAAAACTGTAACATTGTATACTTATTAGCGAATGCCTAGCAACTATCGCCTTTCACAAAATTCAGCTACCTACAGTTAGTTAGCCTGGGTCAGATTCAACGGGCAGAGGTATCATTATTATTATTTGAACGATTAAGCTAATGGCTTGGTAATATTTGGATTTGTCTATGAATTGTAATGTTTATTACAATGCTCAATACTTCATTATAGAAAGTTTTCATGTTTACCTGGAGGATCTGTTCTTGCCGGACATAGTTAGCTGTAGTTAGCTGATATTTTGGACAGAGGAGTAGTCGCGTGAATCGTGTGATGGAACTGGCAACCACATGAACATCCAGAACAATGTCATTCAGTAGAACCACCAAACTTGGCATGTATTTGGTTTATTATTATTGTCTTAACTACAGCCCTGGACCTACCGCCGCATTTCACATGGATGATATGGTTTGTCTTTATTTATACCACTAGGCAGAGAAAACTGAACACAACGTGCAGACAACGTGGAGGATTTTTATTCCGAAATATCTGGAACAAGACTGGAAGGCAATCCCGTTTGGTGGGGGGTAATAGTTTCACACACACACACAACACACACACACAAAAAAGACAGAGAGAGAGAGAGAGAGAGAGAGAGAGAGAGAGAGAAAAATACTGGCTTATTTCTTCTAGAATCTATTTGAATCCAGAGTTAGAGAGACAGAAATGTGGATTTTGAGGTAATTAGTAGCCAATACATGCACTGATTTAAATTCTTTATATAACACACAGACATGTGTATGTAATATGTTTATGTATAGTTACAGCAGTGATGATAAAAAAATTTTTAATTTTTTATTCTCTAATATGAGGATTAGTGTGGTCAGTTATCCTTACCTGCATTGTTAACATACCATGGTTAAAGGTGATGTGATGGCTAGAAATATAAGAAATTCAACACCATCGTTTCCCTCCCAGGTAGACGAGCTAGAAAGCTAATGGAAAAGAGTTTTGTGGAGGGATGAGACCAAAATAGAAGTTTTTGGTTTAAATGAGAAGCGTTATGTTTTTGGAGAAAGGAAAACACTGAATTCCAGCAGAAGAACCTTCTCCCATCTGTGAAACATGGTGGTGGTAGTATTATGGTTTGGGCCTGTTTTGCTGCATCTGGCCCAGGACGACTTTCCATCATTGATGGTACAATGAATTGTGAATGATACCAGCAATCTCCACTCTGTCCATGAACTGAATCTGAAGAGAAAGTGGTTCATGCAGCAAGACAACGATCTTTAAACACGCGCAGTCCTTCTACTAAAGAATGAAGTAATGTTTTGGAATGGCCGAGTCAAAGTCCTGACCTTAATCCAATAGAAATGTTGTGGAAGCAATTCATGTGAGGAAACCCACCAACATCCCAGAGTTGAAGCTGTTCTGTACTGAGGAACGGGATCAAATTCCTCCAAGCTGATGTGCAGGACTGATCAACAGTTACCCCAAACGTTTATCTGCAGTTATTACTGCACAAGGGGGTCACACCACATACTGAAAACAAAGGTTCACATACTTTAACCCCTCACAGATATGTAATATTGGATCATTTTCCTCAGTAAATAAACGACTAAGTATAATATTTTTGTCCCATTTGTTTAATTGGGTTCTCTTTATCTACTTTTAAGACTTGTGTGAAAATCTGATGATGTTTATGCAGAAATATTAACAGCATATTATTAATAAGAAAACTGCTAATCACTCTTTTATTTATGGCATTATGATCAGGTTTTGCTATCTTTTCAATGCATACACACATTCACAGAGGCACTGTGTATATGTGTGTATACAACGAATATATGTCAATTTATCTAGAATGTGTTTGTGTGTGAAAACTGATGATCTCACCACAGTGTCTCCAGTGTACAGTGTGGATTCTCCAGTCCAGCAGAGAGCAGCGTCACTCCTGAATCCTGCAGGTTAAAACTAAACAGCAATAATAACGACCCTTAATGAAGTACAGCCCAAGGTGCAGAAAAAGACCTTCCCCAGCCTCAGGAAGCACTCAGCTCCTACAAGGAGAAAAAACAAAAAGACACAAAATCAGTTATAATCTGCTCAAAGCAGACAAACAGGCAAACACAAGACATAAACACACGTACTGTCGCAGAAACACAGATAACTCACTCTCAACTGATTACAAGTAGCAAGTTTACCAAAGCTGACCAAAATCACTACTACCACATAGCAATATCAGTAGAACTGATAAAACAGTTACAATACAGTCGAGTTAAAGAATCTGATCTCAGCGACCGTAACCAACACAAAACAAAAACCCAAACATAACATAAAGTAACAAAAAGCAACAAAACCAAACAGCAGCAGAACCAAGCAGCAGCGTGGCTCTGTGAGTGAGGGGGAGGAGCTATACCGAAGTGACCACTACTCACTCAGCCCGCCTTAACGCGTGCCAAATCAAGGACCCTCAGAACAGACAGGTGTCACAACCTCAATTTGGAAAGCATACAAGATAGTTTAGCTCAAGTACCAGAACTAAATGATTTACCTACCGTGATCCGATGTCTTGATACTCACGATGGTACATACGGAAGTCATGACGACGTCTTTACTAGTTGTGATGACAACAGCACACTTTGGTTAACTGACTAGAGAACAGTATTATTATAAAATAGTTGTTTTTAGCAGCTTTAATGTCTGACTCTCTCCCCATGTCTCTCTCTTCCACATCCGCCCCACATTCTCTCTGTGAACTGAGTCGTTTTATTTCATTCAACTTTTTAAAAACTGTATTGTGTTTACTCAGGTTCCTCAGAATGTACGTGTGGTGTAATTCATTACGGCCAGCACAAGGCCGGCATGAATATTAATTAACTTTAACTCTGTTTGATCTTTGGAAATCGTCTCTAATCATGCAGTAGTGTGATAAATGTGGAGAGATATTTGATTATTATTGGATTAATTATTTAATACATGAAAATAAACGCATGAACCGTCTTTGATTGCTAACTGCAGCTGTGTTAAAATTCTTAGCTTGCACAGAATTGCTGATATCTACAGTGGAGATAAAAAGTTTACACACCCCTAGTTAACATGGCAGGTTTTTGTGATGTAAAAAAATGAAAGTAAGTTAAATCATGTCTGAACCTTTTTCACCTTTATTGTGGAATTGCAACATTTAAATATCAAGTGACAAACAAACAAATATTTTAGTGAAAAATAAAAAACAAAAAAGAATCCAATACCAACCTTGCATAAGTTTGTACACTTACTATATAACTGGGAATGTGAAATTGTTCAGAATCGACCAATCACATTCCACTATTTAAGTAATAATGCAGGATTAACATACAGATCCATCTGATCTTTACACAACCACAAACTGCTGGTGAGAGAAACTTAGAGCTCCATCTGAATTCTCCTCCACTGCACAGTTTCACACGTCACACACACATCCAGCTGAACATTTCACCCAGGATTAACAGCATCGCGCTAACAATACAAATACAGTAAAGACTCCAGTCTTCAAAGCCTCCGTTTATTTACAATGATTTACATTCAGGAATAAAATGAACAGAGATAGAGATCTATGTTTAAACATATTTTTATGATTTTAAATTCATTCTGTGGTTTATTTGTTTCTGGAAGCCCTGAACTGAACGTTGTGGGGAAATGTACTATGTAGTTATTTGAACTTTATCACATTATTTTTATTTAATAATTCATTATTTCAACACAGTAGGTCGTTATTTTCACTTAAAATATTTCATTTAATAACTTGGAATCTCTAGATATATGAATATTGGAGATATTATCTTATTATTTAGACTTTTCACATTATTTTGATGTCATTGATAAGGTGAGTCGAAATAATAATATAACACTAAAATAAATTCCACAATGAAGTGTTCAGTGCTTCAGTAAAAACAGACTTTCACAAAGAACATGAATCTTTTCATCAGCAATATTTCATTCATGAATTGGAATAAAACAATCTCAGCTCTAACTGATCTGATTCACTCTTACAGAGCACTGAAGTGGGAGGAGCTTTACAGGAGATTTATTACAATAAACCCTTATAAAAGGCAGTAATTTATCAGTAAATGTGTGTGTGATAGTGTGTATGTGTGTGTTAGTGAGAGGGTCAGAGAACGACAGCTTTCCTCTGTTCCAGTCCAGCTGCACTCTGATCCTCTGGAGATTCTGTGTTACTGAGAGGAGAGTGTGTAACTGTGGTGTAGAACCTGTTCTATATTTACCACCATAATACCACACACACCAGATTCCACTTCTGGAGGATATCTCTCCCTTCCTCTGAGCAGATTCTGTCATCACACCCACACACCACCATGTACAGTCTCCTACTTCAACGTCCCAGCAGTGTGTCCCTGAGTTAAAGACCTCAGAGCCCAGGATACAGTAATAATCATCAAATCTCTCTGGATTATCAGGAAGATTCTGTTTCTCATCACTGAGTCTCACACTGGTCAGATCATCAGATACAATGAGTTTAGGATGAGCAGTGTTGGGGTCCAGAGTTACAGGTGCTGAAAACACACACACACACACACACACACACACACACACACACACACACACACACACACACACACACACACACACACACACACGATGGAGCTAAGCTAAGTTAACCATTACGTTAGCATGGTAGTCTGACGCATCAGAAGCCTTTCAAAATAAAAGTCCCCTTACATTACATTACATCAGTTCAAAAAGTGACCACATATGTTTGTAATAATAATAATAATAATAATAATAATAATAATAATAATTATTATTATTATTATTATTATATTATTCCCATATTTATCCAAAACATTACACAGATGAAACATTACTATAAAGACCACTTTAGTGTTATTAACTAAGGCACAGAAACAGAAAGAAAGAAAGAAAGAAAGAAAGAAAGAAAGAAAGAAAGAAAGAAAGAAAGGAAGAGATTCTTACTGTATTGGACAGCGTCCTGCATCTTCTCCCAGACTCTGAACTTCAGGTTGTCCAGATGTTTTGCCACATGGATCAGTGGTCCTGAAAGCTCCTCTGGATGCTGCAGTGTGCACTGAGCTCTGCAAAAACATTCAGGAGTCAGTGCTGCTCTGGGTTTGGAGTCAGAAACACAGAGAACGAGAGAGACAGGAAGCACATCACTCACCTTTTCACTGTGGCCTTGTAGTTCTGTAAAACAACAAAGCACATATCAGTGGATCTGATTGACATTTTTACACCACTGAAATGTGACGTTTCTGATGATGGAAAGAAGTTTTACTTTCTCACAGTATAAATACTGACTAAATGATCCTCACTTGTAAGAACGAGACGTCTTCAGCTCTCATCTCCTCTTCTACGCCTCTGATTGTGTCTGAAAGAGATGATATGTCTCTGCTCAGCTTCTCAATCTTCTCCTTCATCATCTGACTCTTCTGCTCCTCTTCCTCTCTCAGTGCAGCTATCCTGGCTGCCTCTTCATCTCGTAGAACCTGGTGAAGCTTCTCAAACTCCTCCTTAATCTGCCGCTCTGTGTGTCGGGCCTGAATCTGCAGTGAAGAGGAAATCAAATGAAATAGAACTGATTATGCAGTGATGCAAAATATCATTCTAATATCAACACCATCTTATTGATTCTAACCTTTATATGTTCTGCAGTCTGACTCCAGTTCAGTTTACAGTCTTTAAAGATCTTCAGTTTCTCCTGTAGGGGCTTCAGAGCAGTTTTCAGCTCCTCCTGAAACAAATCAACACACTGCATGGAGACTCTGTGTTTAGTAATAGCTGTATTCTCTCTTACAAGCTCTCATTAGAGCTTTTAAAATGCACCAAGTACAGAAGAAACAATGAAAAGTGTAGACTTATAGGATGTGGGTTTATTGGTGTACACTGCTTTAGTCTAACATGGAAGATCTGCTCCTGTTTATACAGGAGACACTTCAGATGCTGAAAATCTGAAGATGATGGAATAGCAGACTCACATTTGTTATTATGTTACTAAATTTATCACAAGATAATTATAATTTATTATTTAATTATTCCACTGTGTTTATATTGAACCTGTAGATATTGATATGTAGAATAAACTCTTTTTTACATGTACCTTTTACAGGAACATTTTATTTACCTTACAGTCTGTTAATGCCTCATCAATGGGGCAGAATTTATGGTTGGTGTGTATTTTTGAAGTCTGACACACCACACACACCGGCTGTTGATCATCCAGACAGAAGAGTTTGAGTTTCTCACTGTGCAGACTGCAGACTGTTTCAGACGCTGATGAAGATCTCTGACTTCTCTCCTGTAAGAAAGTCTCACACAGGTTCTTTAAGGCCAGATTTATGGGAGGTTCAGTCCATAGACGACTTCCTCCTACAAACAGGACATTCTCTGGATCCTTTGGTCTCCCAGAACTTCTGCAAACACACTTTACACACACTGTGACTGCAGCGCAGAACAACAGGATCCGTGAAGATTTCACAGCACACAGGACAAGAGAAATCCTCCTCTGAAAACTTAGAAGACATTTTATTTTGCTGCTGTTGTTGTTCTCTCCAGTCCGAATGTTCAGATTCACTTTCACTTTGATCAAAAGTAATCACACCCTGATTTCAGGTTTGTTTAAAGTTAATATACGACTTTGCAGGTCCAGTTAGTAATCCCTTCCTTTCACAGAGCTGAAAATGAGACTGAGAATTCTCCATAAACCGAGAATAAAACTAAACTCACCAGAGCAGAACACTGCAAAAGGACTGCAGTCGTCTCAGACTCTGTACTTCCTTAATAGGAGGAGTTTTAGAGAGACAGGATATGACCTGTTCCACTCATCACTGACAGCAGAAACAGCAGATAAAGATCACTTCTGATAATTCATTGTGTCAATGTTTATATGAAGAAATTTAGAAGAGATATTAATACAGAATGTTCACTGTGTAAACAGCCAGAGAGCATTTATTTTGGTTCTGAGCTCGTATGGAAAAGTCCGTCCAAATTAATAACTGAATATATTGGTGTTTATTTCTGTTTACACTGGAAAGAAGTTTTGTTTGGATTCTATACGATCCTATAACATTGAACAGAAAAACAAAGTATATTTAATTATCTGTTGATTTTGCTGGCAAAATTCTGATACATAAATGCAAATTGGTCCAATTCAAAAACCTATTTTTGGTGTTTTACTTATTGAGATTCGACAATAAATTTAAACCATCTTTATGTCACGAAACAAAACTATTAACACATGCAAGAGTTTTGAGAGCACGTTCACCTCACACCTCCAGGGTTGAACATTTCACAGAATGTTCCCTATGGACTAGGTGATGCACTAGTGTTTTGTCATGCTATAGTTGAGAGGTTATGCCATGCCATAGTAGAGTGTTGATGCCATGCTTGAGTTAAGTGTCTTTGTTTGATAAGTGTTATTACCTAAGTTAAATGAATGTGTCGTACCGGAGTTAAGCTAGTGTTTCTAGGCACAGTCATGTTCTAAGTTTTGTACTTCATGTCTCATCTTGTGTTGAGGGATAGCTTTTCTGTTTCAAGTCTTAAGTTTAAGTCTAAATAAAGACGTTCCTCCTACTCTTACTTCCTGTCCTAGTCTTGTCTCGTAACATCCAGGTGACTCATTATAATCCATTGTTTGGGTTCTTGGGGCAGGATAAGACATTAACCATCTTGTGGCCCATTTCTATTGGCTGGGCTTTCATGGTGTAGGAGCTTAAATATATTTAACTTTGTCTTAGTAAGATATTCCCGTTAACATTGAGTAAGATTTAACCAGTAACAAGCTACAACAATGATTTGTATAAGATACATGTACAGCTCACTCATTGAAACATGGGACTTCAGCCAGCTGCAAGATTAGCTGTAGATTACCTCTTCCTTAGGTGTTTGGGGGGAGAGTGCAGCCAGCTGTAGGTAGGACAGCTGAGTCAAGTGGTGGGGGTGTGTGGTGGAGGGGGTGTGTTTGAGCATCAGTTGAAGATGGAGAGGTGGTAGGTTGGATCAGCAGGTAATGTATGATCATTCTCACCTGTGAGTGCTCATGGGGAGTTTACTTATGTGTTCTTTATATGTCCATTCAGGGACAAATCTGTGAACCTGAGAGAGAGGGACAGAGCCGACAGAGCTTGAACATAACACACACACATACGCTCAGAGTGTGAACTTGGAAAGTTTTGGTAAACTGGACTGAGGTGAAAGCCCTGAAATATGGGGACTATGTTTTATTTCGTTTTTTTCCAGTTGAGTTATTGAGAGAGAGAGCTGAAAAGTGCCTTGTGGAACAATCAAGTGAGCCCTGAAACTCAGTCAAAGTCCATCTGTCTCCACCCACCTTCACACATACAGTGTTCTACAATGAGGTTGCAATAGAAATACTGACATGAAGAATATTTTTATTATTTGTTATTCAGAGCGTACACTGTTTTACACTGTAAATTAATTTAGTCATTAATTTATACATTCAACATCAAAAAGTCTTCCATGGAAATAAACCAAGATAACAATCATGAATAAAAATCTGTCGCAGAACACAAATCATATTGTCATATTGTACCATGCACTGTATGGACAAACTGAATTAATACCAGTGTGTGTGTTTGTACATTAATTCAGTCTACATTGTATGAGGTACCTAGTTGCTTCTTGAGATGTTCCACCTCTTTCTCCATATGGAAGATGTCACTTCTCAGCTCTCCATGACTGTATTGAGCTTTGTTCAGCTGGCAGCAAAGCCGTTTCACAATCGCCTCGCATCTTCTGTTGTGAATCTAGACAGAAAAAGAGTGATTACATTAGAAGTCTTTTCACCCCGATCAAGATTGCTAGAACCTTTCTTCAAGAATAAACAGTGCTGGATGAATTCTTCTTCAAATCTACAGTAAGGTCTAGAACAGGGGTCTCCAACCTTTTTGTGAGCAAGGGCTCCCTGAAGGGATAAAATATTCTAGAGGGCTACTTGTTTGATATACTCAAAAATATATCATTTGTTATTAATATAATAAATATTAACGCAATGGTGCTTTTTGACAATATGTCAAAGGGATAACAAAATATCTTGATATCCTGGCATTAAAAAATGATTTCTCACAAGCTGTTTTAATATTTCTTTTATTAAAATAAAATTTTGTGTTCGCCCCGAGTTGAATGTCGGAGAGTGCACACATGATTTCAGCTCTGTTCTTGTGATCTTTAAACAGCGTACTCGCGATCACAGATGATTTTTTTGCGTTTTGTAAACAAATTTCGCTGTTATAAGTGATGTACCTGGTGGATAACTGCTAGTCTTGTGGATTGTGGTGAAATGTCTCTCAGATTAAAAGCTTAATTATATCTTGGCGATATGGGCATAGATTCCAAATCCGGTCAATTTTCTAGCCAGCTCCATTAGTCTACAATTTTGGTTTGATTATAACATTCTCTCTATTAGCCTTGCACACATTTTATCAGCTTTTACCAGACAAGGTGACACTGAGATGCAATTATGTAATTCTTCACATGACCCTGGTGTATTTTATTACAAAAACAAAATAAGTATTCATTCTAATTTTAATTTAAGGTGCTATTTAAGATAATAGCATTGATTTTAACTTACTGCTATATCCTTTCTCAGTTGTGATTGGTTCTTTTTCTCTTTCTCCAATAATATCCCTTTTCTTCTTACGAGCTCTTTTGTGTTGTGTATCTGGGCCTTAAAGTTGTCAATTTCTTTCTAAAAAGAACATAAAACAAACTTACTACTGTTATATTTAACACAGCAGCCAAATATATGTAAACATATACTGTATAAAGTATCATATAAATATATAAAATACATACAAAGATACATACGGTTCTTACAGTATATGGACTCACTTTCATTTTCCCATTTTTTAATATATATATATATATATTGTTAATTTTTCATTAATTATAAGAATCAAAATCAGTGTTACAGGTGCATCTCAAACAAATTTTGTATCATGGAAAAGTAAATTTTTTCCCTGTAATTTAATTTAAAAAATAGTTTAGATTCATTACACATAAAGTGAAATATTCCAAGCCTTTTTTGTTTTAATATTGATGATGGCTTACAGCTCATGGAAAGCAAAAATCCAACATCTCAAAATATTAGAATAAGGAATATATAATACAGAAATGTCGACCTGAGAAGAGCTCTAATCAGCTAATTAACTTGAAACACCTGCAAAGGTTTAAACTCTGAGCCTTTAAACTCTGAGTCTGGTTCAGTACACACAACCACAATCATGGGGAAGAGGAAAGTAAATTTTGCATTTCATTTGGAAATCAAGGCCCCAGAGTCTTGAGGAAGAGTGGAGACACACAGAATCCAAGCTGCTTGTTGTCCAGTGTGAAGTTTCCACAGTCAGTGATGATTTGGAGTGCCGAATCATCACTGGAGATAATGAATCATCACTGGAGACCTGCCATCCCATCTGCCTTTCTACAGCTGAACTACTTATCCAACACGTGTTTAGCATCCCAGAGGAGATCGTGAGTGAAAGGGGTTCGCAATTCACGTCTCGAGTCTGGGCCAGTTTCATGGAGAATGGGGGCCATCGTTAATCTCACTTCCGGGTACTCCACCGAGGACAACGGACAGGTAGAATGGACCAACCAAGAAGTCATTCGATTCTTCTGAACTTTTTGTGCCGCCCATCCGGAGGACTGGGGCCAATTCCTCCCGTGGGCGGAGCACGCACAGAACTCCCTATGACATTCCGCCACCCAACTCACCCCCTTTCAGTGTGTCTTGGGCTACCAATTCAATTCAATCCAATTCAGTTTTATTTGTATAGCGCTTTTTACAATAAACATTGTCTCAAAGCAGCTTTACAGAAATATCAACACGGTATACAGATATTAAAGGTGCGAATTTATCCAAACTGAGCAAGACACTGAGTGGCGACGGTGGCAAGGAAGAACTCTCTAAGATGTTTTAAGAGGAAGAAACCTTGAGAGGAACCCGACTCAGAAGGGAACCCATCCTCATCTGGGTAACAACAGACAGTGTGGAAAAGTTCATTATTGACTTATATGAAGTCTGTATGGCCTTAGAAGCAGCCGTAGTCCCAGCAGTCTGGAATTGGAGTAGATTAGAGCTCCATCCAGAGGCAGGTCATCCAAAACGGATCGGGCAGGTCCCGAGATCAGAAAGGATCTGTATCTCTAGTATCTCCATAAAATTGTGTGGCTCGGCAGAAGGAGAGAGGGAGAGAAAAGATTATTAGGACTGGGAATTAGCATAATAGAAAGTCTAGTCAGGGTAGGCTTGAGTAAACAAATACTGTTAAGCCTAGACTTAAAGAGTCCCGAACACTAATTGGAAGACTGTTCCATAACTGTGGGGCTCTATAAGCGAAATCTCTTCTCCCTGCTGTAGACCTAGTGTTGATCAGAGCCTCTACTAGTCATCAAGAATCTCACAAATCCTCCAGATAAGTCAGTTGGCAACCTTCCTTCAATTCACATTAGTTCTCATTTATTTAACAGTCCTTTTGGATTGTTCTCATACTGTTAGGTGAAATTCCTTACCTGGTGCCCCAAGGTACAAGGATGGAGGGGATATCTGACACCCAAACCCACGTGTGACCGAAACTCACTACATCATCGGTGCTTTAAGTAAAAATCACTACTCAACCTTAGTATACAGTATTCCAAATGTCTCAACAATTGCAATATATATGTTTGATTTTTAATTTACACTTCCTTATATGTCAATGACAAATGAAAACGATGTTTTTGATACTTTACCTGAACCTGTCGGATAGCATCTGGATTCTGAAAGTCCATCTTCAGTTCCTTTCTATGCACTTTGAGTCTCTTCACCTCTTCCCTTTTTTCCATCAACTCCTTATGAATAGCTGCTTGGCTCTCCATCGCAGAGATTGACATTTTGTAGCTCTCCATTTTATTATGGTAAGTGTTGTACCAAGCCAACAAGAAATGTGAGCTCTCTAATTGCTCTTCTATGATGTAGCTGAGTTTCATGTTTTCCATCTGGATCACCTGTATCTCTGTTTGCTGTCTCTCATGTTGCCTTTGTACCTGTTCAGTCTCATTATTGATGCCACTGATTTGTTGCTCCTTCAGTTTAATGTTATTGGAAACAGTGTCATAGCTCTTTACCATCTTTGATAGTGTATCCTGCAAAGTTGTGAAAAACCTATGTAAGATAAACCATCCATGACAGGGTTGCACTGGCCACAAAATTTTACACACAGGGTTCAATTTACATAATCAGACTTTTTTTCCAGTATAGGACAGACAAGGAGGGATGAAAATACTTATGTGTGCATTTGCAAAGAGTGATCAGTTTTATTAGGTGAGAAGGCTTGCAGCATAATGTGTTTTTTTAAATCTACAAGAACTGTGCAGGGCATTCATAAAAGTATTCAAATGTCTTCCACTTGTATTTATTTTGTTGCATTGCATCCTTACTCTAATACAGACAACTCTGTAAAAAATACTCGCAGTGAAAAAGCATAAGCAGGGTTTATTGCTGTATACAGTGCTGTGAAAATGCCTGATTTCTTCTGTTTTTGTGTATATCTCATACTTATTTCTTAGAAATGATAACAAAATCTAATATAAAACAATGATAAAATGTGTGAAAATGTATTTGCCCCTGTAGTTACTAATTCCCCAAATCTATGAAACTGCATTCATAATGGGGTTCAGCTGGACTAGACACAACCAGGTCTGATTACTGCAAACCCTGTTCAATCAAATCAACACTTAAATAGAAGTGTTTTTCAACAGCATGGAGTTGGTTAAAAGGTCTCCGCCATTAACATCCATCCATCCATCTTCTACCGCTTACACCACTTCAGAGTCGCGGGGGAGCCTGGAGCCTATCCCAGAGAGCATCGAGCACAAGGCGGGGTACACCCTGGACAGGGTAGTCACTAACATAGTATGCCAAAAATTTTAAGAAATTCCAGAAATGGTGAGTAAGAAGCTGATTGAAATACATCAGTCTGGGAAGGGTTACAAAGCTATTGCAAAAGCTCTGGGACTCCAAAAGACCACGGTGAGAGCCATTATCTCAAAATGGAAAAACTCGGTATAGTAATGAACCTTCTCAGAGGTAGCTGACCTTCCAAAATTCCTCCAAGAGCACAGCAACTACTCATCCAGGAAGTCACAAAAGACCCAAGGACAACATCAAAGGACCTATAGGCCTCTCTTGCATCAGTAAAGTTCACTGTTCATGACTGTACTATCAGAAAGAAACTGGGCAAAAATGCCATCCATGGAAAAGTGGCAAGGCAAAAACCACTGCTAACGCAGAAGAACATTAAGGCTCCTCTGAATTTTGCCAAAACGCACCTTGATGCCTGGGAGAATGTTCTGTGGACTGATGAGTCGAAAGTAGAACTGTTTGAAAGACAGGGGTCCCATTACATCTGACCTAAACCAAACATAGAATTCCACAAAAATAACATCATAACTACGGTGAAGCACAGTGGTCGCAGTGTGATGGTGTGGGGAGGCTTTGATGATTCAGGGCCGGGGCAAAGTGCAATAACTGAGGGAAATATGAAGTCTGCTCTCTACCAGAAAATCCGAAAGTAGAATGTCTTCAGTCTATAAGTTGAATCTCAAGCACAAATGGATTATACAGCAAAATAATGATCTAAAGAATAAGAGTAAGTCCTAGTCCTAGAACTAAGTGAAAGACTGATCTCCAGTTATCTGAAGCTAAAGCTATTTAAGTTTAAGGGGGCAATTAGTTTTTCACATGGGTGATTTTTTTTTTTTTTTAACTATATTGTATGTTTACACAGGTTGACTTTGTTTTATGTTGTATTTGGTTTGAGAGTAGGAGATATACACAAAAACAGAAGAAATCCGGATGGGGCAAATATTTATTTACAGGACTAAGAAGCCTAAGAAAGTGTCTGTAGTCCTCTGAGACAGGATTGTTTTGAGATCTAGGGAAGAGGGCAAACATTTGCCATCCCATTTTTGCAGATTTGAGGTTCCCGAAGAACACAGTGGCTCCCATTATTATTATTTTAATGGTACAAGTTCAGAATCACACTTTTTAAAAATTAACAAATTAAAGCACTAAATGAAATGAGTCACCAGTACTCAAATTTCCTTAAATTACATCTTTACAAGTTAACAGAATTGTATTTTAACAGAATCTGATTTTGAAATTTTAAGTAAGCACTAACGTGACACGTTTTAAAAACACACCAAAAAAAAAAAAAAAAGTAAAAGGTATTTTAAAGAGTAAATTGCTGAAACCTGAACTGAGTTTAGGATATGCTGTTTCTCCTTTAGCTCTGCAGCTTGAGACTCCACCTGTTGTGTAGCCTCTAGAAGTGCACTGCAGAGAGTGAACTCTCGCTCACTGTCAGAGGAGAAAACAACATGAAAGAGTGAGTGTGATTAAAGGCAGAATGAGCAGAATAGATGTAGAGGTTTGCAACTGTAGTAAAGATAGTTTGTGGTTTGAAATCCATACTTCTTTTGCCCCTGAATCCATAATGCACTACTGTAGACATGTGAACATTATCGCATTGTATTGTTCAGGATTTGTGAATTCAGGTGATGCGGTTCCTCTGGTCCGACATCCGTGACTATTTATTTTATATAATCTGTGTAACTCTGCTTACACAGAGATGCTGTGTAACCCTAACCCTAAGTTAAACAAGTGGAAGACTGAAATCACTATCATCTTGACCAGTTTGATTAATTTTTTGTCCAGTTAGTTAATTTTTTCACAGAGAAGATGTGTCAGTCAAACCTTTTTGAAGTCAGTGAGTCTTCATGTTGAATGGCTATTTCCAATAAACATACCATCTGAGTTCATACAGATTCTCCTGTTTTAGAATGAGATTGACTTGTGAAAACTATCATAAACATATCTGGTTGCTTTTGATATTATCTTACAGCTCTATTCCCATGGCATTGTGTAACAATGACATACAGGCTGTGTCGTGGATAATAGTCCATGGCATTAGATAAATAAGCTTATAAAAAAAGACCATATAGATGGGCCATACACAGATCAAATCTTGATTTGTGAACTGTTTCACAGTACAGATTTTATATCTTAACCCTTGTTTACGTCTTCCAAAAAAACCTGTGTAATAGCACCTGGGAGGTCATATACATGGAACACTTTGCCTATTATGATCGATAAACATTATTTCCAATTAAAACTGTAGTTGTGAATACTTGCACAGATTGATTTTACTCATATATGTTGGCATTGGGAAATTTTTATGTTCTAAGCCATAATAAGGAAATAAAGCCTTATAGTTCTTATAATTGACCCACTAGATGTGTAATACTACACTCAAATGATCTATCTTGATTTGGGAATTATTTCACAGTTTGGTTTTGCACTTCAGTTTTGTTCTTTTAAACGTTGAGCTCTTGAGTCGACAGCTTATCAAAGAAATCAGTGTTACAGGCCTTAACAGGCCAGTATTATTCAACACTATAGTACATTATAATAGTGTAAAAACACTAGTTTCAGATAAAACTGGGTGTGTAAAAACTCAGCTTCATTTAACTCTTTTGATTGTTTTCACACATATTGGCATCTTGAAATATTTATCTTCTGAGCCATAAATTGTTTATTGTCTAAGCCATAAAAGGAAGTCTTGAACCCTTCATGTTTGACAATCCGATTATACAATATGTGTTACAGTGAGTAAAACATTTACCAATCAATCTGTGAAAGTTTTCACAAATCCAGTTTTTCCCCAAATTCAAAAATTTTAAAAACATTTTTAAAAGACAAACACTGAATTGTTAAACAAGAATTATACAGCTATATTTCCGTTTATGCATTAGAACATGCCAATATGTGTGAAACCAACCAAAAGAATTAAACTAATCTGTGAAAGTTTTCACAAATCCATTTTTGTATGAATTATTATTTCTCTCTGATAATATAGTGTGTTAGTGTGAATGATAGAAGTCTCCTTAGGCCGATAACGATGTTTTATGAGATCGCACTCAGGTCAAACATATCTTTAGAGATTAAAAAAAAAACTGAACTGGGGAAAAAATTCACACATCAAGACAATCTATCAGAGCCAGTATTACCCATATACAGTGGGGCTTGAAAGTTTGTGAACTCTTTAGAAATGTCTATATATCTGCATAAATATGACCTAAAACAATACAATTCTCACACAAGTCCTAAAAGTAGATAAAGAGAACCCAGTTAAACAAATGAGACAAAAATATTATACTTGGTCATTTATTTATTGAGGAAAATGATCCAATATTACACATTTGTGAGTGGCAAAAGTATGTGATGTCGAACTGTTGATCAGTCGAACTGTTGATCAGTCCTGCACATCGGCCTGGAGGAATTTTAGCACATTCCTCAGTTCAGAACAGCTTTAACTCTGAGATGTTGGTGGGTTTCCTCACATCAACTGCTTGCTTCAGGTCCTTCTACAACATTTCTATTGGATTAAGTTCAGGAATTTGACTTGGCCATTCCAAAACATTAACTTTATTCTTCTTTATCCATTCTTTGGGAGAATGACGAGTGCTTATTTTCGTTCTTGCTGCAAGACCCACTTTCTCTTGAGATTCAGTTCATGGACAGATATCGTGACATTTTCCTTTAAAATTGTGCTGGTATAATCCAGAATTCATTGTTCCATCAATGATAGCAAGCTGTCCTGGCCCAGATGCAGTAAAACAGGCCCAAACCATGATACTACCACCAGGATATGTCACAGATGGGATTAGGTTCTTATGCTGGAATTCTGTGTTTTCCTTTCTCCAAACATAAACCTTCTTAGTTAAACCAAAAAATTCTATTTTGGTCTCCTCTATTCCCAAAATATTGTTCCAATAGCATTCTGGCTTGTCCATGTGATCTGTAGCAAACGGCAGACGTGCAGCAATGTTCTTTTTGGAGAGAAGTAGTGTTCTTGTTGCAACCCTGTCATGCATACCATTGTTGTTCAGTGTTCTCCTGATGGTGGACAATAATATTAGCCAATGTGAGAGAGACCTTTAGTTACTTAGAAGTTACCCTGGCTGCTATGTGACCTTGCAGACTGGTACACATCTTGCTCTTCGAATGATCTTTGTTGGTCGACCACTCCTGGGAAGAGTAACAATAGTTTTAAATTAAAAGTTTTAAATTTCCTGATATCTGTCTGACTGTGCACTGGTGGAGTCCAAACACTTAGATATACGGTTTTGTAACCTTCTCCAGCCTGATGAGCTTCAACAACTCTTTTTCTGAGGTCCTCGAAAGTCTCATTTGTTTATGCCATGATCCATTTCCACAAGCATGTGTTGTGAAGATCAGACTTTGATAGATCCCTGTTCTTCGAATAAAACAGGGCGACTTACTCACACCTGATCATCATCCCATTGACTGAAAACACCCGACTAATTTCACCTTCAAATTAAACTGATAAGCCTAGAGATTTACATACTTTTGCCACTCAGATATGTAATATAATATTGGATCATTTTCCTCAATAAATAAATGACCAGTATATTATTTTTGTCTCATTTGTTGAATTGGGATGTATGAAGTTATCAGAGTCAAATCAATCTGTGAATGTTTTCACTAAACCAGTTTTGTCTGTCAAACCAGGGTTAAAAAAAACTGAACAGGTTTATTTGATCCTTACATGACCCATCTAAATGGCCATACATACACACATAACACATACATACACACATACATATACATATACACATACATATACAAATCTATACACAGTGTTTTTGTTGTGTGTGTGTGTGTGTGTGTGTGTTTAAACAATGTCATGGGAATAGAGCTGTGAGACTATTTTTTTTTTTTTTGCCTTTGTTTATTTATTCATTTTCATATGATTCATTTACATGTGATTCATTTACATGTGATTCATTTTCATGTGATTCATATTCATGCATGTGATTCATTTTCATGTGATTCATTTACATATGATTCATTTTCATGTGATTCACATTCATGCATGTGATTCATTTTCATGTGATTCATTTACATGTGATTCAATTACATATGATACATTTTCATGTGATTCATATTCATGCATGTACATGATTCTTTTAAAAAGATTCTTTTACATGTAATTCATTTTCATGTGATTCATATTCATGCATGTGATTCATTTACATGTAATTCATTTTCATGTGATTCATATTCATGTGATTCATTTTCATGTGATTCATATCATGTGATTCATTTACCTTTTCTCCCTCCCTCCCCCAAATATTTCATTGAGAAATAATAATAATAATAATAATAATTAATTAATTAATATAAAGAGAGAGAGAGAAATAGAGAGCTGTGAAGACTATATCAAATGCGACCAAATGTGTTAGTGATAGTTTTCACGATCTAAAACAGGGAGTCTGTATGAACTCAGACTGTGTGGTTATTGGAAATAAACATGAAGACAGTGTAAATCAACCTGGTGAAGAGTTTCAGACTGCGACCTGGTCACTGTTTGAGTTAAACGCGTTATAAAATAAATAGTCGCACTAAGAACCGGGCATGTCAGAAACATGTTTGTTTATGTTCTTTTCGGGTTCTTATCACTGCTGAATTTGCAATAAAACTGTAACATTGTATACTTATTAGCGAATGCCTAGCAACTATCGCCTTTCACAAAATTCAGCTACCTACAGTTAGTTAGCCTGGGTCAGATTCAACGGGCAGAGGTATCATTATTATTATTTGAACGATTAAGCTAATGGCTTGGTAATATTTGGTTTGGTCTATGTAATTGTAATGTTTATTACAATGCTCAATACTTCATTATAGAAAGTTTTCATGTTTACCTGGAGGATCTGTTCTTGCCGGACATAGTTAGCTGTAGTTAGCTGTAGTTAGCTGATATTTTGGACAGAGGAGTAGTCGCGTGAATCGTGTGATGGAACTGGCAACCACATGAACATCCAGAACAATGTCATTCAGTAGAACCACCAAACTTGGCATGTATTTGGTTTATTATTATTGTCTTAACTACAGCCCTGGACCTACCGCCGCATTTCACATGGATGATATGGTTTGTCTTTATTTATACCACTAGGCAGAGAAAACTGAACACAACGCCAGACAACGTGGAGGATTTTTATTCCGAAATATCTTGAACAAGACTGGAAGGCAATCCCGTTTGGGGGAGGAGAAGAAGATAGTTTCACACAGAGACAGACAGAGACACAGACACACAGAGAGAGAGAGAGAGAGAGAGAGAGAGAGAGAGAAAAAAAAAAAAAAAAAAAAAAAGATAGATAGATAAAAAAAAAGAACTGGCTTATTTCTTCTTGAATCTATTTGAATCCAGAGTTAGAGAGACAGAAATGCGGATTTTGAGGTAATTAGTAGCCAATACATGCACTGATTTAAATTCTTTATATAACACACAGACATGTGTATGTAATATATATATGTATAGTTACAGCAGTGATGATAAAAATTTTTTATTTTTTATTCTCTAATATGAGGATTAGTGTGGTCAGTTATCCTTACCTGCATTGTTAACATACCATGGTTAAAGGTGATGTGATGGCTAGAAATATAAGAAATTCAACACCATCGTTTCCCTCCCAGGTAGACGAGCTAGAAAGCTAATGGAAAAAAGTTTTGTGGAGGGATGAGACCAAAATAGAAGTTTTTGGTTTAAATGAGAAGCGTTATGTTTTTGGAGAAAGGAAAACACTGAATTCCAGCAGAAGAACCTTCTCCCATCTGTGAAACATGGTGGTGGTAGTATTATGGTTTGGGCCTGTTTTGCTGCATCTGGCCCAGGACGACTTTCCATCATTGATGGTACAATGAATTGTGAATGATACCAGCAAACTCCACTCTGTCCATGAACTGAATCTGAAGAGAAAGTGGTTCATGCAGCAAGACAACGATCTTAAACACACGAGTCCTTCTACTAAAGAATGAAGGTAATGTTTTGGAATGGCCGAGTCAAAGTCCTGACCTTAATCCAATAGAAATGTTGTGGAAGCAATTCATGTGAGGAAACCCACCAACATCCCAGAGTTGAAGCTGTTCTGTACTGAGGAACGGGATCAAATTCCTCCAAGCTGATGTGCAGGACTGATCAACAGTTACCCCAAACGTTTATCTGCAGTTATTACTGCACAAGGGGGTCACACCACATACTGAAAACAAAGGTTCACATACTTTAACCCCTCAGAGATATGTAATATTGGATCATTTTCCTCAGTAAATAAACGACTAAGTATAATATTTTTGTCCCATTTGTTTAATTGGGTTCTCTTTATCTACTTTTAAGACTTGTGTGAAAATCTGATGATGTTTATGCAGAAATATTAACAGCATATTATTAATAAGAAAACTATTATGTATAATTGAAATTTTATTTGCATTAAGGTATAGTTGTTTTACTCAGTCTGTCTTAGAAAGTTGATCTACTATGAACATGTGTCTGTTTCTCTTCTGCTAATCACTCTTTTATTTATGACATTATGATCAGGTTTTGCTATCTTTTCAATGCATACACACATTCACAGAGGCACTGTGTATATGTGTGCATACAACGAATATATGTCAATTTATCTAGAATGTGTTTGTGTGTGAAAACTGATGATCTCACCACAGTGTCTCCAGTGTACAGTGTGGATTCTCCAGTCCAGCAGAGAGCAGCGTCACTCCTGAATCCTGCAGGTTAAAACTAAACAGCAATAATAACGACCCTTAATGAAGTACAGCCCAAGGTGCAGAAAAAGACCTTCCCCAGCCTCAGGAAGCACTCACGCTCCTACAAGGAAAGGAAAAACAAAAAAGACACCAAAATCAGTTATAATCCGCTCAAAGCAGACAAACAGGCAAACACAAGACATAACGACACACTCGCAGAAACACAGATAACTCACTCTCAACTGATTACAAGTAGCAAGTTTACCAAAGCTGACCAAAATCACTACTACCACATAGCAATATCAGTAGAACTGATAAAACAGTTACAATACAGTCGAGTTAAAGAATCTGATCTCAGCGACCGTAACCAACACAAAACAAAAACCCAAACATAACATAAAGTAACAAAAAGCAACAAAACCAAACAGCAGCAGAACCAAGCAGCAGCGTGGCTCTGTGAGTGAGGGGGAGGAGCTATACCGAAGTGACCACTACTCACTCAGCCCGCCTTAACGCGTGTCAAATCAAGGACCCTCAGAACAGACAGGTGTCACAACCTCAATTTGGAAAGCATACAAGATAGTTTAGCTCAAGTACCAGAACTAAATGATTTACCTACCGTGATCCGATGTCTTGATACTCACGATGGTACATACGGAAGTCATGACGACGTCTTTAATAGTTGTGATGACAACAGCACACTTTGGTTAACTGACTCTAGAGAACAGTATTATTATAAAATAGTTGTTTTTAGCACCTTTAATGTCTGACTCTCTCCCCATGTCTCTCTCTTCCACATCCGCCCCACATTCTCTCTGTGAACTGAGTCGTTTTATTTCATTCAATTTTTAAAAACTGTATTGTGTTTACTCAGGTTCCTCAGAATGTACGTGTGGTGTAATTCATTACGGCCAGCACAAGGCCATGCATGAATATTAATAAACTTTAACTCTGTTTGATCTTTGGAAATCGTCTCTAATCATGCAGTAGTGTGATAAATGTGGAGAGATATTTGATTATTATTGGATTAATTATTTAATACATGAAAATAAAACGCAGACCGTCTTTGATTGCTAACTGCAGCTGTGTTAAAATTCTTAGCTTGCACAGAATTGCTGATATCTACAGTGGAGATAAAAAGTTTACACACCCCTAGTTAACATGGCAGGTTTTTGTGATGTAAAAAAATGAAAGTAAGTTAAATCATGTCTGAACCTTTTTCACCTTTATTGTGGAATTGCAACATTTAAATATCAAGTGACAAACAAACAAATATTTTAGTGAAAAATAAAAAACAAAAAGAATCCAATACCAACCTTGCATAAGTTTGTACACCCTTATATAACTGGGAATGTGAAATTGTTCAGAATCGACCAATCACATTCCACTATTTAAGTAATAATGCAGGATTAACATACAGATCCATCTGATCTTTACACAACCACAAACTGCTGGTGAGGGAAACTTAGAGCTCCATCTGAATTCTCCTCCACTGCACAGTTTCACACGTCACACACACATCCAGCTGAACATTTCACCCAGGATTAACAGCATCGCGCTAACAATACAAATACAGTAAAGACTCCAGTCTTCAAAGCCTCCGTTTATTTACAATGATTTACATTCAGGAATAAAATGAACAGAGATAGAGATCTATGTTTAAACATATTTTTATGATTTTAAATTCATTCTGTGGTTTATTTGTTTCTGGAAGCCCTGAACTGAACGTTGTGGGGAAATGTACTATGTAGTTATTTGAACTTTATCACATTATTTTTATTTAATAATTCATTATTTCAACACAGTAGGTCGTTATTTTCACTTAAAATATTTCATTTAATAACTTGGAATCTCTAGATATATTAATATTGGAGATATTATCTTATTATTTAGACTTTTCACATTATTTTGATGTCATTGATAAGGTGAGTCGAAATAATAATATAACACTAAAATAAATTCCACAATGAAGTGTTCAGTGCTTCAGTAAAAACAGACTTTCACAAAGAACATGAATCTTTTCATCAGCAATATTTCATTCATGAATTGGAATAAAACAATCTCAGCTCTAACTGATCTGATTCACTCTTACAGAGCACTGAAGTGGGAGGAGCTTTACAGGAGATTTATTACAATAAACACTTATAAAAGGCAGTAATTTATCAGTAAATGTGTGTGTGATAGTGTGTATGTGTGTGTTAGTGAGAGGGTCAGAGAACGACAGCTTTCCTCTGTTCCAGTCCAGCTGCACTCTGATCCTCTGGAGCTTCTGTGTTACTGAGAGGAGAGTGTGTAACTGTGGTGTAGAACATGTTCTATATTTACCACCATAATACCACACACACCAGATTCCACTTCTGGAGGATATATTTCCCTTCCTCTGAGCAGATTCTGTCATCACACCCACACACCACCATGTACAGTCTCCTACTTCAACGTCCCAGCAGTGTGTCCCTGAGTTAAAGACCTCAGAGCCCAGGATACAGTAATAATCATCAAATCTCTCTGGATTATCAGGAAGATTCTGTTTCTCATCACTGAATCTCACACTGGTCAGATCATCAGATACAATGAGTTTAGGATGAGCAGTGTTGGGGTCCAGAGTTACAGGTGCTGAAAACACACACACACACACACACACACACACACACACACACACACACACACACACACACACACACACGATGGAGCTAAGCTAAGTTAACCATTACGTTAGCATGGTAGTCTGACGCATCAGAAGCCTTTCAAAATAAAAGTCCCCTTACATTACATTACATCAGTTCAAAAAGTGACCACATATGTTTGTAATAATAATAATAATATAATTATTATTATTATTATTATTATTATTATTATTATTATTATTATTATTATTTATTATTATTCCCATATTTATCCAAAACATTACACAGATGAAACATTACTATAAAGACCACTTTAGTGTTATTAACTAAGGCACAGAAACAGAAAGAAAGAAAGAAAGAAAGAAAGAAAGAGATTCTTACTGTATTGGACAGCGTCCTGCATCTTCTCCCAGACTCTGAACTTCAGGTTGTCCAGATGTTTTGCCACATGGATCAGTGGTCCTGAAAGCTCCTCTGGATGCTGCAGTGTGCACTGAGCTCTGCAAAAACATTCAGGAGTCAGTGCTGCTGTGGGTTTGGAGTCAGAAACACAGAGAACGAGAGAGACAGGAAGCACATCACTCACCTTTTCACTGTGGCCTTGTAGTTCTGTAAAACAACAAAGCACATATCAGTGGATCTGATTGACATTTTTACACCACTGAAATGTGACGTTTCTGATGATGGAAAGAAGTTTTACTTTCTCACAGTATAAATACTGACTAAATGATCCTCACTTGTAAGAACGAGACGTCTTCAGCTCTCATCTCCTCTTCTACGCCTCTGATTGTGTCTGAAAGAGATGATATGTCTCTGCTCAGCTTCTCAATCTTCTCCTTCATCATCTGACTCTTCTGCTCCTCTTCCTCTCTCAGTGCAGCTATCCTGGCTGCCTCTTCATCTCGTAGAACCTGGTGAAGCTTCTCAAACTCCTCCTTAATCTGCCGCTCTGTGTGTTGGGCCTGAATCTGCAGTGAAGAGGAAATCAAATGAAATAGAACTGATTATGCAGTGATGCAAAATATCATTCTAATATCAACACCATCTTATTGATTCTAACCTTTATATGTTCTGCAGTCCGACTCCAGTTCAGTTTACAGTCTTTAAAGATCTTCAGTTTCTCCTGTAGGGGCTTCAGAGCAGTTTTCAGCTCCTCCTGAAACAAATCAACACACTGCATGGAGACTCTGTGTTTAGTAATAGCTGTATTCTCTCTTACAAGCACTCATTAGAGCTTTTAAAATGCACCAAGTACAGAAGAAACAATGAAAAGTGTAGACTTATAGGATGTGGGTTTATTGGTGTACACTGCTTTAGTCTAACATGGAAGATCTGCTCCTGTTTATACAGGAGACACTTCAGATGCTGAAAATCTGAAGATGATGGAATAGCAGACTCACATTTGTTATTATGTTACTAAATTTATCACAAGATAATTATAATTTATTATTTAATTATTCCACTGTGTTTATATTGAACCTGTAGATATTGATATGTAGAATAAACTCTTTTTACATGTACCTTTTACAGGAACATTTTATTTACCTTACAGTCTGTTGATGCCTCATCAATGGGGCAGAATTTATGGTTGGTGTGTATTTTTGAAGTCTGACACACCAAACACACCGGCTGTTGATCATCCAGACAGAAGAGTTTGAGTTTCTCACTGTGCAGACTGCAGACTGTTTCAGACGCTGATGAAGATCTCTGACTTCTCTCCTGTAAGAAAGTCTCACACAGGTTCTTTAAGGCCAGATTTATGGGAGGTTCCGCCATAGACGACTTCCTCCTACAAACAGGACATTCTCTGGATCCTTTGGTCTCCCAGAACTTCTGCAAACACACTTTACACACACTGTGACTGCAGCGCAGAACAACAGGATCCGTGAAGATTTCACAGCACACAGGACAAGAGAAATCCTCCTCTGAAAACTTAGAAGACATTTTATTTTGCTGCTGTTGTTGTTCTCTCCAGTCCGAATGTTCAGGTTCACTTTCACTTTGATCAAAAGTAATCACACCCTGATTTCAGGTTTGTTTAAAGTTACTATACGACTTTGCAGGTCCAGTTAGTAATCCCTTCCTTTCACAGAGCTGAAAATGAGACTCAGAATTCTCCATAAACCGAGAATAAAACTAAACTCACCAGAGCAGAACACTGCAAAAGGACTGCAGTCGTCTCAGACTCTGTACTTCCTTAATAGGAGGAGTTTTAGAGAGACAGGATATGACCTGTTCCACTCATCACTGACAGCAGAAACAGCAGATAAAGATCACTTCTGATAATTCATTGTGTCAATGTTTATATGAAGAAATTTAGAAGAGATATTAATACAGAATGTTCACTGTGTAAACAGCCAGAGAACATTTATTTTGGTTCTGAGCTCGTATGGAAAAGTCCGTCCAAATTAATAACTGAATATATTGGTGTTTATTTCTGTTTACACTGGAAAGAAGTTTTGTTTGGATTCTATACGTGGGATAACATCGAACAGAAAAACAAAGTATATTTAATTATCTGTTGATTTTGCTGGCAAAATTCTGATACATAAATGCAAATTGGTCCAATTCAAAAACCTATTTTTGGTGTTTTACTTATTGAGATTCGACAATAAATTTAAACCATCTTTATGTCACGAAACAAACTATTAACACATGCAAGGTTGAACATTTCACAGAATGTTCCCTATGGACTAGGTGATGCACTAGAAATCCATTGGGGTTTCCCCATACAGGTTCAGATCCTGCCGACTACAACTGAAATTTGACAAACTGTGAAGCATTTCCTAATCCAGGTATGTTTCTTTAAACAACAGGGGTCCCGTTACATCTGGCATAAATCAAACACAGAATTCCACAAAAAGATCATCATACCTATGATCAAGCATGGAGGTGGCACGTTGATGGTGTGGGGACGTTTACTGCTTCAGGGCCTCGGCAATAATCAAGGAAAACATGAATTCTGCTCTCTATCAGAAAATCCTAAAGGAGAATCTCCAGTCTTCAAACCCTAAGTTGAAATACAAGCACAACTGGATGATGCAGCAAGACGACGATCCAGAGCACAAGAGTAAGTCGATTTTTATTTGTATAGCGCTTTCGACAATAGACATTGTCTCAAAGTAGCTTTACAGAAATATCAACACGGTATACAGATATTATTACAGGTGTGAATAAGTCCACCTCTGAATGGATAAAAATAAAAAATAAAAAATAAAAAGCTAAATTAAAGTTTTGGAGTGGTCTAGTCAAAGTCCTGACTTGAACCAATTGAGATGCTGAGGCAGGACCTTAAACAGGCAGTTCATGCTCCAAAACCCTCCACTGTGTCTGAACCAAAGCACTTTTACAAAGGAGAGTGGGCCAAAATCCCACCTGCTCCATATCTGATCACCTCTTCATAAGAATTAAAAGACATTCTCTTAATGGGGTTTTCATTTAAAAAATTAATGTCAGAAGTGGGATCTGAACTAACGCTTCCATTTAGAGACCAGAATCCTCCTTTAACCAGGGAAAAGGTCTAAACCTTGAGTCTGGAGCCTTAGACCGCTCGACCATCCTGACACTACAGACGTGTTTTGTCTATTTTTCCACCTGTTTACAAACACAATAAATTAACGGGTCTGTATGAGAGAGCACGAGCGTGTTTGTGCGCGCGTGTGTGTGCGTGCGTGCGTGTGTGTGTGTCTGTGCGTGTGCGCGCGCGTGTGTGCGTGTGTGTGCACGTTTGTGTGCGTGCGTGTGTGTGCACGTGTGTGTGTACGTGCACGTTTGCGTGCGCGTGTGTTTGTGTGTGTGTGTGTGTGCGCGTGTAGGTGCGTGTGTGCGCGCGCGTGTGTGACTAAAGGAGTCGCTGGAATTGGAAAATAATATTGTGTAGGTCCCCTTCACAATGATGCTGTGTGTGTTCTGACTCCTTTCTATCAGAACCAGCATGAACTTCTTCAGAACTTTGTGCTACACTAGTACTTCTGTGGGATCGGACCAGACGGGCTAGCCTTCACGCCCCACATGCATCAGTGAGCCAACATATGATCCTGTCGGTGGTTCACCGATGGTCCTACCTTGGACCACTTTTGGTAAGTACTAACTCCATACCGGGAACACCCCAAAAGACCTGCTGCTTTGTAGATGCTCTGACCCAGTCGTCTAGCCATCACATCACTGACTCACTGCACAATGGGTCAATGGACTAGCAGCATTATAAGAGTGTTGTATTGTATAAATGAAATTTCATGGTTCCCTCAATGAACTGTAGCTCTCCCGTGCCGGCAGCGCTCATGCAGCCCCAGACCATGACACTCCCACCACCATGCTTGACTGTAGGCAAGACACGCTTGTCTTTGTACTCCTCACCTGGTTGCTGCCACACACGCTAGATACCATCTGAACCAAATAAGTTTATCTTGGTCTCATAATCCATGTCCTTAGTCTGCTTGTCTTCAGCAAACTGTTTGCGGACTTTCTAGTTAGAAGAGGCTTCCTTCTGGGACGATAGCCATGCAGACCAATTTGATGCAGTGTGAGGCATATGGTCTGAGCACTGACAGGCTGATCCCCCACCCCTTCAACCTCTGCATCATATGTCTGTTTTTCAAAGACAACCTCTGGATATGACGCTAAGCACGTGCACTCAACGTCTTTGGTCGACCATGGCGAGACCTGTTATGAGTGGAACCTGTCGTGTTAAACCACTGTATGGTCTTGGCCACCGTGCTGCAGCTCAGTGTCAGGGTCTTGGCAATCTTCTTCTAGTCTAGGCCATCTTTATGTAGAGCAACAATTCTTTTTTTCAGATCCTCAGAGAGTTCTTTGCCATGAGGTGCCATGTTGAACTTCCAGTGACCAGTATGAGGGAGTGTGAGAGCGATGACACCAAATTATATGAAGACAATCTAACTTGCCTTGAGGCTCCATTACCCTATTTTTTTCATGACTATTAAAAAATCTGGATTACTTCCAGCATTAACTTAATCTGAGAGGCCATCTATCTTCCCACTTGTCTGGAATTTTCCAGTGCACCCCTAGCAAATCATAATCAGAGTGAACCACTTGTTTAACCACGTTCACAGTATCTGGATGAACTTTCAGATAGAGCTTCAGTTTCCCATTAATCAATTTCCCACTAAACCACATTATTTCACCCGTTGATGCCAATCCAACGTCCTTGAAATCCATGAAGACCTCAGAGAAAAGCAAGTTTTCCATCCCTACTTTTAGTTCAATTTGTGGCCACAGCTTTCCGCCTTCTTGCAAATCCTATTGAGGTAGCATTTCAGCAAAATGAATTCCTTACACCTTGCAGATAGGAGAGCCTTTGCTTTGATCCTCCATCGTTGACTCTATATCTGGGGCAATCTTACCAAGGATTTGGATGACTTCTCAAGGCAGCCAACAGACTGTCAGTTCAGCCAGTCTCTCTGTCCCATGGTCTGGGACCTGACAAACAAAAACTATTAGCCAGAGGAGAGCAGCACATTTCTGAGAGGAATAAAAATGATCATCCCCAAGTACAATTTTTTTTTTATTTTTTTTACTTTTATGCAGTTGTTTCTGTCCTGTTGCAGGCACAGTAGCAGAATGTCATCAATCACACTGTCAGATACAGAAACAGGACACTACAATGCATGTCCTCAAACTATGGCTATACCAAAGCATTCTGGGCCAGCAGACAGAGAACAACATGTAAACAACAGATTTTTTTTTTTTTGGGCAAAACAAAGTGGTTTTTGAGGGGGCTAAATTTTACATAATGTGCAAAGTCCTTATGCAGATGTTTATGTGCAAACGCCTGTTATTTAAGTGGAACTCGTTCCCAGGCAGAGAGAATTTTAAACTATACCTTCAGTTAGGACAGGGTGAACGATCATGTGATCAGCTATATGAAAAAGGTGAAGGTATACGTGAAATGTATGTGGGGATGAAACACAAATTCATATGTAATATGAAAAGACAATGTTAAATATCTCTCCTAGGAGTTTATAAGGGGTGGTGAGCAACTGGAGGAGCTAATGTCTAATTGGGTAATTCCAACTCACAGTAACTCTTCACTGCCACTAAATGTCTCCCCATCCCTATAATTCAACCAGTCACCGTTTGTTATCTATGGCATGTAAGGCCGCTGAGACCACACCAGGTCAGGCTGACCTCCTTATCAATATATGACACACATACCCACTACACGTATACTGTGAGTTCTGCCTGTTAATCTATCAAGGGTTTTACTTTTCATCTGAAGCAGTCCTCTGCATAACTTGGTAAAAAGCTGCATTTATTAGACAGACTGACTGTAGCCTGCCTAGGTGATTGAATGCATTTGTTCTGCTCTTTTTTGGATAGTGATGCGCACGCTCTGTTCTAATTCCTAGGAATTAAGGCCATTTGATAATAACGAACTTGTTTATCTCAAGTAAGTTGCCCTTCACATGTAGACCACAATTCAGAGTCACTTCTCTGAGTTACATAAAGACCAGTATTATAAAATAAATTTTATATATAAATTATAAACTAGGTGATAAGAAAATATCAAATGTATTTTCTAATAATTTTACACAAGCTACAGGACAATGCCAAGAGAGAAGCGGTACTGGACTTCATAATGAACAGCTTTAAGTCACGTTGTGCTAAGGTATAGACTTACAGTGAGACGCTGTCCACTTGCAGAACTGGACTCTTTCTCTATCTTTTGTACAAGAGTAGATAGCCCTCTTTTCTTGCCTAATAATGTAGCTTTCTGTGAACTTACCAGACTGCATATTTTTAATTGTTAACTTTGCACTAGCTGAGCATTAACTTGCTCTGCATCAGTGGCTCTGGGATTGTAGTTGATGACTCATTTGACATCCTCAAGTGAAGCACAATCTTAACCTGTACCTATTAAATATATATCATCTACAGATTATCCATTCCTCCATCCATCCAATAGATTGTACATTTCAGGGGAAAGAACAAAGTCAGTTCATGCAAAATTGGAAACTAATTCTTTCAACAACCAAATGAAACATACATTTTATTCAATGTTCCTACGGTAAATAGTTTATACCACTATAAAGGCACAGAATAGTACATTTAAAAAAAAAAAGTTTTGCTGCCTTTTTACTTTCAGGGTTTTAAAGTGTCTTGTAAAGCTACATGTTACATAATCTCTGTCGATGCTTTGATGTGTTATAATGATATCTTAAAGTTGTACCCTACAGAACTCAAGGACTTCAACTTTGGTACATTACATATGAAATACACCTGTGATTAAGGATACTGTAATTTGTGAAATGTTTACTACTAGTGTAGAACAGAACAACGGAAATGCATGAGAATATAGCATGTTTTAGCATCTAGATTAAAAGAATAAAGTGGATCAAGGGGGAAAACGTTAATATGCCTCAAACATGATCGTTTCCTTCACGGTCACAGGGTAATGACCAGCTATTTGACCTTATGTTGTGCCACAGAAGAATAAATGTTATTACAACAGTAGTAGCTGGGGCAGCTATGGCTCGGGTGTTAACGATGGTTGTCCAATAATCGCAGGTTTGGAGGGGTGACACAGCCCCAAGTTGCTCCTGATGGCTGACTAGTGCCTTGTGTGTGTGTGTGTGTGTGTGTGTGTGTGAGTGAGAGAGAGAGAATGGGAGAATGAGAAACAATGTTCAATGTAAAAAGAACCACTAATGTTAAAAGGCACTATATAAGTGCAGACCATTTACCATTTAGTGGCTAACATTTTTATTAATGTGCACAAACACACACAGTCTCTCATTCAAATGACATACCTACAACCAACCAGGATTCATTCTTTTTTTTAAATCTATCTCTTCCCATGAAATTTGCGATGATGCTATTTGAAATGTAAAATACAATTTGCCAACTGTAAAATCAGTTAATAAGTATGTTTTAAACATGTACTCGTTAACTATGGGTTCATGAACCGGAATAAAACAGGATGTTCTGCTGGTCTGTTTGAGGGGGAAAAAAAAAAAAAGAGTTCAAATGCACACCACAAACGGGCAACAAATACGAAATCTAAAAACTTTCCAGAAGTGAGGAGAGCAGTAAAGAAATCTGAAATTATGCTCTGATAGTAGTATATTAAAATATCTGTTGGAAGTGATGCCAAGGCATCAAATTCTCAATCATCCTTCCCTCTTTGCCGAAGGCTCTTGGGTTTTCCGTTCTCTGTCTTTCTCTTTTTGAATATGGCTCCCAGGCTTTCATCTCCCAGAGAGGTGATGGTGCGTTCCTTAAACTTAGTTTTGGGCTCTGGGGGAACATCTGAGGACACGTATGTAGAACCTCCACTTTCTTTCTGCGGCAGCTGCAAATCCACATTTTCACTGCAGATAAAGGCAACGCAGTTAGCAGTACAAATAAATAAAAGTACATACAATGCCTCAGTGTCAAATAAAGCAACCATGTACTTACTATGGGTCCTCATCCTCCTGAATCTGTTCCCAGTCTCCATATGGGTTTGCCTTTCTGATTTTCTTTGCAGGGGGTTCTTTCTTTTCTGTGGGTGCAGATGATTCTACATTCCCTTTATATTTTTCTTCTTCTTGCAAATCTTCCACTTTAATTTTTTTTTCATAATTCTTTGGTAGGTCTGCGACGTCTTCCTTTCGTTTCTGGAGAGAGTGTACTCTTTAATCTAAAATCTACCATTATATAGCGACTATTTTATGATCACTTTAAGCAGTACACAGACTGGTTCGTATGCAGACATCACTCCCAATCGTTTGAGAACGGCTGCAAACATGTTTTCTAAACAGTTACTTATATATTTCTGCTACATCAGGGCAGAGCATGTTTCCAGGTAATTAGATGAATTGGGACTTTGCATCCCTTTACAGAAGTTGACCATTGATTGTTTATATTATATGATTATATTAAAAATATGAAACTATTCAATCAACTATCTAAACAATTCAAAGGTAATTGTTAAAAAATATTGCATAAAAAACCCACACACAAGAATTACTTCTGATAAGAAGTGTGTACGTATGACTCTTCTAAACACAGTGCATCCAGTGAACATGTACATAAGTTTACATATGCCTTGCAGAATTTGCGAAATGTATAATAATAAAAAAAATTACAATCAATTAAGAGGGATCATAACTGCATTTTGTTTTATATTCAGTACTGCCCTGAGTAAGCTATTTCATGTAACAGATGTTTGCATTTACTCTACAAACACAATAATGAAATAAGTTCAACCCCAACTCCAAAACAGTTGGGATGCTGTGTAATATGTAAATAAAAACAGAATGTAATGATTTACAAATCTCATAAACCCATAGGTTATTCACAATAGAACATATAAAACATATCAAATGTTTAACTAAGGACATTTTTTTAGAGTCTCTCAGAAGTAAAGATGGGATGTAATCATATGCTGCTCTAAAACCTGTATATACCTTTCAGCACTGTGCAAGCTGCCCATTCCGTAGGCACTAATGCACCCACATACCAGCAGAGATGCAGGCTTTTGAACCGAGCGCTGATAAAAAAAAGCCGGATGGTCTCTTCTCTTTATTCCTCTTTAGTTTAGCAGAGTCCATGGTTTCCAAAAATAATTTCCGATTCATCTGACCCCAGAACAATTTTGCCTCATTCCATTTGAAATGAGCTTTGGCCCAGAGAAGATGGCGGCGTTTCTGGATCATGTTCACATATGGCTTCTTCTTTGCATGTAATATTGATGGTCCCTTACACACACAGATTTCTGTGCTGTACTGTATACAGCATGTATATGTACTGCAGATGATGAGATATTCACTGAGAGATTTTACACTGAGGAACACTATTCTGGAATTGTTCCACAAATTGCAGAAGCAGTTTTTCACTGATGCCTGTCTTTACTTCTGAAAGTCTCCGCCTCTCTAAGATACTCCTTTTATACCAAATAATGTTACTGATCTGTTGCCAATTTACCTCCAGCTGTTTCATTTCAGTAACACTTACTTTTCTAGCCTTTTGTTGCCCTCATCCCATCTATTTTGAGACGTGTTGTGGCCATCAAATTCAAAATTACCTTCTTTTTTTTTTAGTTTAAACATTTGATATGTTTTCTATGTTCTATTGTCAATAACATATGGATTTATGAGATGTGCAAATCATTGCATTCTGTTTTTATTTACATTTTACACAGCATACCAGCATTTTTTGGAATTATACACGGTTGATCCTTAATACTGCGTGTGACCTGGAAGATCAATGACGGTTTTTATGTTTTCTGATAGTTTTTGTGACTGTTGTGGTCAAAAATGCTTGATTTTGCTGTGGGCTGTTTAAAAATTTGCGATGTAACTTTTTTTCTGTGTTTTTTTGCGGAAAACTACTAGAATTGGTGAAATTGCAATTGCACAAAATTGTTTTGCACGTCTTTCATAGCGATCTTTGTTGGTAAATGAAACCTTTCTGCTGTACTCATCTTTGAGGCATGTTACTCGAAGAGGGCTCTGGCTGAAAGTGTGTTGTGATGAAGTCACAGAACATGTATTGGCCCAAATCAGCAGAAAAAAAAAATCACCATTTTGAAAAATTTCAAGCTGCACCAAATATTGCGGTGTTTGCTGGATGTTGCGTTAATTTCTGCAATCGCCAGATCACAAAATCCTTAAGGGATTGCTTGTTTGTCCTGAGCAGTTCAACTACACACATTCTTTGCTTTTCCATCATCTTCTACATATTTTAATAATGTGCAGCACCTGGATGATTTTTCTTAAGAAGAGTGGGCAGTTTATCTGCACAGGACTCAAACAGCTATAGCAAAACATAAAAACAGTCATTGATCATCAGGGTAACAGCACACAGTATTAAGAATCAAACATATGTAAACTTTTGAACTGGTTCATTTGTGTAAGTTCAGTTATTATTGTGTTTTGTGGACTATATGTAAAACTCTGTGTTCCTATGTGGAATATAATATAATTCAGGGCAGTACTAAATAAAGAAAATGCAGTTTTATGATTCCTCTTTTTTTATTTTATTTTAAATTATTAATATTTAGCAGCTTCTGCAAGGCGTAAATTTGACTGTAAATATCTAATTATAGGCTCTTACCCTGAAGCTAATTTTGGGAGCTTGAGACGGTTTGGAATTTGGAGCCCCTTTACCAGAGAGGGATTCTGGCCGAGACATACATGGAACCTTGTGTTCCACATTTGTTTCAGATGGGTTTCCCTCTTTAGGAGAAAATGCAGATGGCTTTTCCCATGTAGACTCTGAAAATAGAGAAAGTTACACATATTTCTGTCTATTCGGACAAACAGCTCTAGAAAGATCTAGTTTTCAGTGTTACAGTGTAAGTGTTTGTATTACTAGAAGCAAACCCATGGATGCAAAACGACTATAGACAAGAGTTTTTTAATATTCTTACATAAAGGTTTCTGTATATATTTGATTACTGTCCCATCCTAAACTATTGGAATGGAAAGGACAAATAATATTTTGTGCTATATACCAAGGACATTTGGGTTTGAGATCAGAGGATGGATATGAGATGGACAAGAGTTTAAAATTTCAGCTTTTATTTCATGGTATTTATATCTAGATGTGTTATACAACATAAAAAATAGAAACTTTTTTATCAGTGTGAACTGGGCTTAACAGGACACACCTGGGTAGCAAGAAACACCTGTCAGTCACATGTTGCAATATTTTTGCTTGCCAAAAAAATTGGGTGGTCTGATGCAAAAATGTTCTACGTAATTCCAGGAAATAAAATCTGAAATTCTAAACACTCTTCTCATATTCATCTTTTGATTTCAAACTCAAATATCTTCAGTCTACAGCAAAAAGCAATGAATTGGCCTTGCCGTTCCAATAGTTTTGGAGAGGACTGTATATAGTGCTGTGAATAACAAATGCTACAGGTATGGCATCTTGGTTACACTCTGTTGCTTCATGTGATTATATCCACAAGCATTTATAATATTTTATCTTCTGTCATTATTCTTATTTCCAGTTCTTGCAAAGGATGTTTGCCACATTCAGAGCTGCAGGCTGATTTTAAATGGGACAGTTTTTGAACATGTGCACTATGACAGAACGTATTAGAAATTGTTTTGGTCAGATGACATGGAGAGATGAATGCATTTATGTGTGTATAAAGTTTGGCTCAAATGCACACCAGCCCTCCATAAGTGGCTTATGCAATCAGATATTAACTGGCTTAAACCTGTATTGGATGCAGTTATACCTGGAATTTTATGAAAATAATCATTAACCAAATAAATTCCTGATACTCAGGATGCATGAAAACTACCATATATAAATGGGGTTTAAGATATCCTCTAGTGTAAACCAGAACTCACCTCCAGTCTCTGTGTTATAGTAGTACACATATCCCTCCGGGCTTGTAGCTTCCATCCATACACTTCCTGTCTATTTAAAAAAAATTAAATCCATCCAGTATGTAAATCCTCATTTTGAATGACTATTCTAAATTAATTACCAACTTATTTATTGCTTATGAGTGACCTAAGATTTAATTTGATATTTTATTAAACTGTGAAAAACTTATATCTTGACTGAATAAAATGCAAAAAAAAAAAATTACCTTTGTTTGGCCTTTAGCTGATGACCCACTTTGACCTTGAATTCCTGCTGGTTTCTCCCACTGAGACTCTAAAATCATTGACATACATAAGTAATCTGTGCATAATGCAATCACATGTCAAATTTCACAACAAATGACTACGTTTACATGGACAGCAGTAATCTAATTATTGACCTTATTCTGAGTAAGACAATATTGTGATTAAGGTGTTTACATGGATCGCTTTAAATATACTTCTTTAGGGGGCGCTGCTGAGCTGCAAATGGAGTAGTACGCGAAGTTGGAGGCTCCTCCTGATTTCAATTAAAATTGTTATTAACTTGCGCTTTTCGGTCATACAGTAGATTTTGACTTATTCTACTCCATTTGTTGTTTGCACCTTTAACTTTGTGGTATGATAAAATGTCTGGAAAAAACACGAAAGACCATGGTACTATTCACACACAACTAAGGCCTACTGTGCGTGCCGCGAGCAAGTCGCCTTCTTCCCCTGAATCCGTGTTGCCGCACGGTGACTCTGACTTCGCCGCCCTCACGCTTGAGTTGCTGGTTTTGCTGAGGAAGGACATCGCCAATATTTTTAAAAAGGGGCTCCAGGAGACTTTCGGGGATGCGCTGTTGACTATTAAGCTTGACCTGCAAGCCGTGAAAACACATCTGGTTAGTGATAAAGTTGCTACCGAGGCCACCATATCAACGCTGAAAAGTACTGTTGGGGAAATGGAGCACGCTCTCTCCGGTTGCACCGATGATATAGTTCACATGAAGACTACTATCGAGTCTCTCACTGCAACCGTGACCAAATTAGAGAATAAATGTGAGGATTTGAAGTCTAGGTCACGCCGCAATAACATTAGGATAGTGGGAGTTCCAGAGGGCGCTGACACCTGTACAACTGCTGCTGTAGCAGCCTTGCTAATCGAGGCGTTTGGTCTGGAGAAGGAGCCGCTTTTGGACCGGTCCCATCGGACCCTTCAGCCAAAGCCCAAACCCGGTGAACAACCACAAGCTATTGTGTGAAGATTCCACTATCACTGTGACTGTGTTGACATTTTACGCCATGCGAGAGAGCTCCAGCGGATTAAAGTGAGGGATTTGACCATTTTAGTATTTCCGCACCACACAGCCAAAATAGCATCACTTGAACTAATTCGAAGACAAGAGGGGGTGCTATTTTAATTGGCAAAAGGGCACAGTTTTAGTCCACTAACATTTTTGCTGATGTGAATGGTAGATATATTATAGTTGCTGGTACCCTAATGCAAAGACCGGTTTTGTTGGTAAATGTATACGCTCCAAATTTTGATGACGTGGAATTTGCTAATAGATTGTTGAGCAATCTCCCCTTTTTAAAAACTCACCTGTTAAACACTTAAGTCCTATAACAGATTATTGTCACTACAGATCCCATGGAAATTAATGCTACTTTTAAATCGTTTTACTCTTTGCTTTATAAATCCAAATTTCCTGCAGACGGTACTAAAGTGAACGCATTTCTTCAAAACCTTTGTAACCCTGTTATTGATTCGGATGCTGCCATACAACTGGACTCCCCACTCTCTGTTGAAGAAATTTTAAATTCAGTTAAAACTATGCAATCTAACAAAGCTCCAGGCCTGGATGGGTTTCCAATTGAATTTTTTAAAACGTTTATGGGAAAATTAGTACCACTGCTTTTATCGGTGTTCAACGAATCTCTGGAACGTGGGTCTTTGCCTCCAACCTTGACACAAGCCACTATAGCTCTCCTTCTTAAGGAGGGTAAGGATCCATCCTCCTGTGGTTCTTATAGACCGCTATCACTGCTGAATGCAGATGTAAAGGTGTTGGTGAAAGTAATGGCATCTCGGTTAGAGAACGTACTTCCTTATATTATATCTGAAGATCAGAACGGTTTTATAAAGGGACGTCAATTGTTTTTCAATACCCGTACACTCTTTAATATAATTTATTCAAAGCATTCGGCTGTTCACCCTGAGATTGTGATTTCTTTAAATGCTAAAAAAAGCGTATGACAGGGTTGAGTGGGAGTATTTGTTTGCGGTTTTGAGGAAGTTCGGATTCGGGGATAAATTTATTTCTTGGATTAGCCTCCTTTACTCATCCCCTAAAGCCAGGGTTCATACGAGCGAGATTTATTCTGATTATTTTGCTCTCGGACGTGGGTGTCAAGGCTGTCCTTTATCCACTCTGCTTTTTGCTGTCGCTATCGAGCCTCTGTCTTTTCCATTAAGATCTTCCCACTCGTTTAAAGGAATAGTCCGATATGGTCTCGAATACAAATCATCACTATATGATGATGATTAGTTAGTGTATGTAACCGATCCTACTGCCTCTATTCCTGCTGTCTTAGGTGTTCTGGAAACCTTCAGTTTTGTCTCGGGTTCTAAATTTAATTCGGACAAAAGCGACTTTTGTTCCTGAAGTGGCTTCCTTCGTGGTGTCCTGCCATAGATACCCTGCTTGTTCAATGTTTTACGTATTGTAGACTCATGAACAGAGATGTTAGACAGTTCCAATGATGACTTCAAATCTTCGGCTGTCATTCGGGGTTGTTTCTTTACCTCATTGATGAGTCTTTGATGTGCTCTTGGTGTCATTTTGACTAGGCGACCAATTCTTGGTAGAGTAGCAACAGTCCCAAAGTGTCTCCATTTGTAGAATGTTTGCCAAACTGTAGACTGGTGAAGTTCTAAAGTCTTTGAAATCACTTTGTGACCCTTGCCAGCTTTATGTAAATCAACTATTCCTGATCGTAGATCCTCTGAAAGCTCTTTTTGGCGAGACATCGCTCACATAAGCGTGTGCTTCTTGTGCAGAGCAAACTCCTAAAGTTTGAGGGGTTTTTAATCAGACATAGTAGCTGTAGTCCACACCTCCAAACTCATTTTCTTAACCAGACTCCAGGTGTGCAAAAAAATAATAATTTTTTAAGGTCATTAACTCAAGGGCTCATATACCTTTTCCATAAGCACTATGAGGTTTTTTGGTTGTTCTCAATAAAGACATGAAAGATCAGAATTTATTTTGTGTTTATTATTTTAGACACATTATATTGGTCAATACCCCTGACTTAGATGAAGATCTGATCACATTTTATGACAAATTTATGCAGAATACCATGAAATTCCAAAAGGTTCACATACTTTTTCTTGCCACTGTATAGTAGGTAGTAAGTATGCGGTTTTGGACAAAGCCGTGCTCTCTTGTTTGCCATAAAACGGTTGAGCGCTGCCGTGTGTGATCGTGTCCTGTCGCAAAATGCGGTGAAAACTCACACGACGTTAATAGTGTGATTAAGATGTTTACATGTCTGTAATACACGTCGATAATGCAACTAAAACAGGAGTACTCCACACGTCTTAATTTAATTTGTGTTTACTTCGAGTATGACTTTAGTCGGACTAAGGTAATAAAAAATTGCTGTTTACTTAATCAGAGTATTGTATTAATCGGGTTAATATTGGATTATTATTGTCCATGTAAACATAGAGAGTGTGCAGTGAAGCATGAGGTTTATGTAGAAACCGACCTCCAGTTGTTGTGTTGTAGTAGTAAACTTGTCCATTGTCGGTTGTTCCCTGCACCCAGGCATCAGATTCAATCTTGCGGTCAGGTTCCACAGTATCTTTAACCTCATATTTTTGAGCTTTTCTTTGAGTCTGAACAGGAGTTTCTAAGCGCAATTAAACAGATAGTGAACTGGGAGAAACGGCTTTACTTATCTTTGTTCTACACCATTATTACATTTAAAAATAATCAACTCGAATCATATGGGAATACAAAACCCTCACTGCATTACGCGTATCAACATGTATGCAATGATCCTGTATTTAGGCTACTTCCACACTCAAAGTCACACTCGCTTACGGTTTCGCTCAACATGATCAACCTGTTCCTAATATGTCCTTTTATTCTCTTAGGTGGGCCAATGTAATCTTGTGTGGCTGTAAGACTATTCTAATTAGATGAATGTCCAATTTATTTATAATTTATAATTTGAGGATTCTGCATATGGTGCTAAAAGTGTGCACATACACATAACTTCTACTACAACTTTATGGTTTCAAGGAAAAATATTAACTCAAGTATTTACATGCAAAAAATGTGCAAACAAACTTCAACTGGTGCAAAAATGTGAATAATTCAGCAGAAAAAGCAACACCGGAATGTGAAGAGAGGTTTTTTTTTTCTGTTATTGGGTAAAAGTGTAGCGTGACATTGTTACCTGCTTCTGCTTTGAGTCTTTTCACGTCATCTTCGTATGCTTTCATAGCAGCCTCTTCCATCGCTGCAAACTCCTTGGACATTTTTTCGACCTTCTTGGCTTTGTCACTGCTGGTCTTTTTAATCTGTAATAAAAACACGAGGGAGGGGTGAGAAATATTCGCTCATACGCACCATCACCACACAGCCACCCCTAATCTCTCCACTAATGAACCATGGCTTATGATGATACCAGTTTTTTTTTTTTTTACCCCTCGATTTTTTTTCCTGTAGCAGCCTCTGCTGGTCTTCACATGTAGAGAAGTGCTCCATTTACCAGAGAACAGAGATGAGTGGGGATCAAGCTTATTTAGGTCTTCTTAAAATGAAGGGAAAAGCTTGAACTTACCTCATCGATTTTGGCGGCAACATTTTGTTTGTGATTTTTTCCTCGCTCATGAAATTCTATACTCTTGTTCCGATACAAGAAAAAGAAAGAAACACAGTAAATATCCTAAAGGCATAACAACTACGTTACAGCAGCAACAACAACAACAATACTGCTAATACTCATTCTAGGTTTGGGGAATTGGGATCAGGAACATGCACTACTCACCGGCTTGTTGTCTGCAATCCAGCACTTGCAGTACTGGCAGAATTTCTTGGGTTGGGATTTCCAATAATCAGCCCTTCATTAATTACAAAAGAGAACATGGTTAACCGCATGGATAAACTCTCACACGTTCATTCCGATGTGACAGAAGAAAGAACACCCAAAGAAGAGACATTAAATCGGTTTCAGGAAAGAAAAAAAAATACTCTTATATGCAACTCGATATTTACACTACTGTGACTTACATTACTTCCGCAATTTAACGTAATGCATCCATTAGACACGAATCTTATCACGCTACTTAGCTAAACAACATTTGTCGCGGGGATTTGACGTTTCAGCTTGTGCGCCACTCACAGAGAGGAAGCAAGAATCTCTGCACCCCGGAGCCGGTCGCCTGATATGCAAATTAGGTAGCTATGATTCTGCCCTTTACGACGCATGCGTGGTAAATGAGCGTCACAGTTTCGGAGTCTATCCGCCGCGCATGCGTAAAACCGCCACATGTCCTACGGTTTATATATATTTTTAATTACAGTATATAAAAAGTGTTAATTAAGCTTTCAGTTTCCATAAACAATGTTTTATTCTTGCATTTGGAATTTAAATCGGTAAAACATTCCTGTTTATAATTTGCTGCGGTTGTTGATGCTGTTACTATCAATGTTAATATACTTTTTAAGGTTTCTATAATTGTGCCCATAACACAGTTTCCTTCCGTTGAACATCCATAAAAATACTGGTTGGGTGAATTAGGTTTACCCGTAGCAAAATTAACAATGTCGTGTTTTTTTCATTAATGTTTGTAAATTTTTGTCAAAAAACTCCTTCCCCTGGTCAGTTTGACGTTTTTTGGGGACTTTAACTTCATTTACAATGGAATCAAAGGCTTTAGTTGCCTCAAGTATTTGGATAAAATATCTATGCACGTGATCATAAAATTCGTGTTATTACGGTCTGACAGGTTACTCATATCGACTAAATCAGCTTGCCAGTGTTCATCGATGTTCTTTACAAAAACCTTGTTTCTTTTAAACTTTGTGTATACTGGTTTATGTAGACTTTACGCATCCTGCTCTGCTAACCAGTTTTTTACTTCAGTATAATTAGCTCTTCTACCTATTTCCTCAACAATAGCTCTTTGCAAACTCTCAACGCCACCGTACGAACCAGGTTCTGATGGCGTATAATATATATTCTTCATCAATCTTTCAGTCATTTTCGAGTGTCAAGACAAGAATGATCAAACACAAGTGTAGATTAAGCATTTTATCTCAGAACAGGTGAGCATGGTATTACATATTCAATCAAAATAACATTTTAATTTCTAAACAATTTAAATCACATGATTAGATACATGATGTTTAGATACATAATAAGTTTTGCATTCAAACATTTTAGCAATACATGTAAGATAAAACTCGATACACACAAAAATGTAAAGGGGACACATTATTTACGAATGTCTTCAGCATTTTTGTTTGTTTTTTGTTTTTCTTTTCTCCCAGTCAGAATAGACGTGGCATGTTTTGAAGTTTCCCATGTATGTGAAGGGTCAACAGTATTCCAGAGATGAGTGAAAGGTCCAGTAGTCCACAACGTCTTCGTACACTTGCTCGTTGAAAATGTCTTTGGTTTTCTCCTTGACCTCGTTCAGCACGGTTTTGATGTGAGGCTCGTCTGAGTGTGAGTGTGTGTGAATGGGTGAATGAGACACAGTCTAAAGCGCCTTGGATAAAAGCGCTATATAATTGCGCCATTTACCATAACCTAACAGGACTATTACCTTTACCTGGTGCTACATTTAGTACATCTTGAAAATGTTGATCAATTATTGCTGAGCCCAGTGTGGACATATTTATAATCATAATGGCCTTTATATGTTAATTTCCATTTAAGTTTTATTCTTATAATGTGGTCATCACATTCATTACATGGAAGAAAATTTCAGATATAAGGTATTAATAGAAACACACACTATAGGTCCATGGCAGCCTTTCTGTTTTCCATGGCAAAAACAAAGCAACTTCATGAAAGGAATATTACAAGCAATAATATGTTTTTCCAATGAGTTCAGGCATTTTAGTTATTTTGGAATGTCCTCCAAATGCATAGTGTTTACAATATTCTCTTCAGGCAATTTTCCACCAACCATTTTTTATGCATATATAGCAAATCCACAATTTACAAGCTGAATTACCAGATACATGGCAACTATTCTCCCATTCAGTGTTACAGTGAGGGAAATAAGTATTTGATCCCCTGCTGATTTTGTACGTTTGCCCACTGATAAAGAAATGATCAGTCTATAATTTTAATGGTAGGTTTATTTGAACAGTGAGAGACAGAATAACAACAAAAAATCCAGAAAAACGCATGTCAAAAATGTTATAAATTGATTTGCATTTTAATGAGAGAAATAAGTATTTGACCCTTCTGCAAAACATGACTTAGTACTTGGTGGCAAAACCCTTGTTGGCAATCACAGAGTTTCTTGTAGTTGAACACCAGGTTTGCACACATCTCAGGAGGGATTTTGTCCCACTCCTCTTTGCAGATCTTCTCCAAGTCATTAAGGTTTCGAGACTGACGTTTGGCAACTCGAACCTTCAGCTCCCTCCACAGATGTTCTATGGGATTAAGGTGTGGAGACTGGCTAGGCCACTCCAGGACCTTAATGTGCTTCTTCTTGAGCCACTCCTTAGTTGCCTTGGCCGTGTGTTTTGGGTCATTGTCATGCTGGAATACCCATCCACCACTCATTTTCAATGCCCTGGCTGAGGGAAGGAGGTTCTCACCCAAGACTTGACGGTACATGGCCCCGTCCATCGTCCCTTTGATGCGGTGAAGTTGTCCTGTCCCCTTAGCAGAAAAACACCCCCAAAGCATAATGTTTCCACCTCCATGTTTGACGATGGGGATGGTGTTCTTGGGGTCATAGGCAGCATTCCTCCTCCTCCAAACACGGCGAGTTGAGTTGATGCCAACGAGCTCCTCCATTTTGGTCTCATCTGACCACAACACTTTCACCCAGTTGTCCTCTGAATCATTTAGATGTTCATTGGCAAACTTCAGATGGGCATGTATATGTGCTTTCTTGAGCAGGGGGACCTTGTGGGCGCTGCAGGATTTCAGTCCTTCACGGCGTAGTGTGTTACCAATTGTTTTCTTGGTGACTATGGTCCCAGCTGCCTTGAGGTCATTGACAAGATCCTCCCGTGTAGTTCTGGGCTGATTCCTCACTGTTCTCATGATCATTGCAACTCCACGAGGTGAGATCTTGGATGGAGCCCCAGGCCGAGAGAGATTGACAGTTCTTTTGTGTTTCTTCCATTTGCGAATAATCGCACCAACTGTTGTCACCTTTTCACCAAGCTGCTTGGCGATGGTCTTGTAGCCCATTCCAGACTTGTGTAGGTCTACAATCTTGTCCCTGACATCCTTGGAGAGCTCTTTGGTCTTGGCCATGGTGGAGAGTTTGGAATCTGATTGATTCCTTCTGTGGACAGGTGTCTTTTATACAGGTAACAAGCTGAGATTAGGAGTTCTCCCTTTAAGAGTGTGCTCCTAATCTCAGCTCGTTACCTGTATAAAAGACACCTGGGAGCCAGAAATCTTTCTGATTGAGAGGGGGTCAAATACTTACTTCCCTCATTAAAATGCAAATCAATTTATAACATTTTTGACATAAAATTATAGACTGATCATTTCTTTGTCAGTGACCAAACGTACAAAATCAGCAGGGGATCAAATACTTTTTTCCCTCACTGTACCAAAACCAAAAGCCTTAAGTTTAACCATCACCATAACCATCAAGATGCCACAGATAGTTTGGCCCCACTGAGTGGTACGTATATCAAATAAATCTACTTCAAGTCCTCTGAGCTGTCCCCTGTGGGTTATGTACTTACAGAAACCTCAAAATGTTACGTATCATAGACTGGAGGTGGATACAGGCGCAGATCAAAGTCTTTATTAAACATAAAAAACAAAACCAAAGTAAACGCGGTCTTCACCGGGAAACGAGAACATTCGAGACATGGAAACAAATAATACGACCGATACAAAAACTACAACCAATAATACTGTGCTCAGTAACCAAGGCGTTTAAATCCCAAACATAATCAAACTCAAAACATAAACACTTGTGGCAAATCAAAGTCACTAAAGCTAACTGCTCAATGTTGAGCAGGAAGGGAGCAAACCAAAACAATCTCATGTGACTCGTCTGGAACCGAGCCACAGTGCCATCTGCTGGCTGTATTGTAACAAAATCCCCCTCCAATGGGGGTCCTGGGCCCCTGTGCGAGCTGTCTCTCGCTGCCACAGAAAGTGAGGCAGCCTCAGTCGGGCAGCAGATGGGCGGAGCAGCACCCCCACCATTGTTGAAAGTCGGTGCACCGCCCACGGCAGCGCTGGACCGCTGGACACCGCCCCCGGCAGCACTGGAACGCAGGGCACCGCCCCCGGCAACTCTGGAACGCAGGACGTTGCCCCCGGTGCCACTGGAAGGCTGGGCGGTGTTCCCAACAGGACTGGAGGGCTGGGCGGCGTCCCCAGCGGGACTGGACATCAGGACGGCCTCCTTGGCTGTACAGGGCAGCAGGACGACCTCCTCGGCTGGGCTGGGCAGCAGGACAGCTTCCTCGGCCGTCGGAAGCTCCACCACAGAGACCTCCCCGTAGGCCCCAAGCTGCAGCTCTGAGGTCGCCATGTTGACCTCAGGCGGGAGCTCCACTGCAGTGGGCGGCGGAGGCGATGTGGCGCGTAGCTCAGCTTGCAGCTGTCTCTGTTCTGCTACCGTGTGCTTGAGCCAAGCAAGTTCCTCGCTGAGCTGTTGGTTGAGATCCCGGAACGACGCGGATGGTGGAGTGGCGCATGGATCGGCTCGCTGCAGCAGCTCTTGTTGCGCGATCTGGTGAGTAATCCGAGGTTCATCCATTAGTTTGTTCCTCTCCCAGAACACTCGGTTCAACTCAGTGCTTTTTTTGTTGATCTGCTGCTTCCGTTTGGGTGGCCCAGTATTCTGTTACGTATTGTAGACTGGAGGCGGATGCAAGTGCAAATCAAAGTCTTTATTAAACATAAAAAACAAAACCAAAGTAAACGCGGTCTTCACCGGGAAACGAGAACATTCGAGGCATGGAAACAAATGATACGACCGATACAAAAACTACAACCAATAATACTGAGCGACGTGCTCAGTAGCCAAAGCGTTTAAATCCCAAACATAATCAAACTCAAAACATAAACACCTGTGGCAAATCAAAGTCACTAAAGCTAACTGCTCAATGTTGAGCAGGAAGCGAGCAAACCAAAACATTGTCATGTGACTCGTCCAGAGCCGAGCCACAGTGCCATCTGCTGGCCGTATCGTAACACATAACATTATCACATTTTACACTTAACTTCATGACAAACAATCTTTTCAGCATAAGTTAAAAAAAAAATTCAGAGACAGAGGGTTTGTAGATGTCAAAAAGTAATTCAACTTTATTGAAACAATAAAGTGAGACAGTTTGCAGAAAGTCTAAATTATGCAAATGCACACAGCCCTTTATATACCTTTCTCCATAGCGTACTCGTCTTAGGCAAGGTTTTACCTTTTCTCATTAAAAACAGAGAAGAGCTCCATTTTGGTCTCATCTGACCACAAGAGGACAACTGGGTGAAAGTGTGGTGGTCAGATGAGACCAAAATGGAGCTCTTCTCTGTTTTTAATGAGAAAAGGTAAAACCTTGCCTTTGGCATCAACTCAACTTGCCGTATTTGGAGGAGGAGGAATGTTGCCTATGACCCCAAGAACACCATCCCCACCGTCAAACATGGAGGTGGAAACATTATGCTTTGGGGGCGTTTTTCTGCTAAGAGGACAGAACAACTTCACCGCATCAATGGGACGATGGAAGGGGCCATGTACCGTCAAATCTTGGGTGAGAACCTCCTTCCCTCAGCCAGGGCATTGAAAATTAAAAGTCATTACCAAGTCATTACCAAGTACTAAGTCATGTTTTGCAGAGGGGTCAAATACTTATTTCACTCATTAAAATGCAAATCAATTTATAACATTATTGACATGCGTTTTTCTGGATTTTTTGTTGTTATTCTGTCTCTCACTGTTCAAATAAATCTACCATTAAAATTATAGACTGATCATTTCTTTATCAGTGGGCAAACGTACAAAATCAGCAGGGGATCAAATACTTTTTTCCCTCACTGTATTGTTACTCCTTGGCACCCATCTTCTGCATTACCTGTTATATCAGACACTTCCACACTATAACTGTGTACTGTTCAGCACTACACTGTCACTGACTGTGCCTATTATCCTGTTTTAGTAGTATTGTACTTTCCTGTGTTTTTAGCACAAGTCTGCATGTGCACTTAATGTGTTCTCATGTGGATAGTTTGTTGTTTTTAAGTAGCACCATGGCCCTAGAGGAACGCTGTTTCATTTCACTGTGTGCTGTACCAGCTGTATATGGTTGAAATGACAATAAAACCACTTGAACTTCAATTATATGAAGTCTGCCAGTACCATGTGATGAAAAACAGTTGTGGGTTGAGCATGAGCAGTGGAGTGCATCGCCTATTGTGTTATCTGTGACAATGGCACCTGCTGCCTCCAAGTGTTTCTGTAGCACTTTCCGTGTGGTCCTTTGCTCTTGGGATACTCTTCTGACTCCCTGTTCAGCGATGAGCTCCTGTGCGTGGCTGGTTGATGACGGAGTGATGTTGCTTCCACTTGCGCATAATGGCCCCAATGGTGCTTACTGGAGGATTCAGAAGTTTTTAAATACATCTGTATCCGATTCCATCAATATGTTTTGCAACAATAAGGTTCCGAAAGTCTTGGGAGAGCTCTTTGCTTTTACTCATCATGATGTTTCTTGTGTGACACCTTGGTAACGAAAAAGCCTTTTTATAGACCATCAATTTGCTAACCCAGCTGATATTAATTTGAACAGATAGGAGGCATAATTACTTACGGAGTTCAGATGGTTCCTTGCCTTACCTTGCCTTGGAGAACTGCTTTTTCTTAGCGTGTTTAATACTTTTTTTTTCCATGTTATTACACACAACTTTATTTATGGACTTTAATGTTGTGAATTCTTTATATTGCCAGATTTCTTGAGTTAATACTGAAAATATCACGTGAATAACCTCATTGGAAATATATTTACTGAAAAAAGTTGACGCATTCAATGTATATTGTTCTCATCATGCCAGGTAACTTTACAATCATTAGCTCCGACCAACAGGAAGTCAGCTATTTTGGTTAGAATTTGTTTTTTTTTTGAAAAATCAGGCTCTGAATTTAACTGATTCTCACACTTTTTGAACATGATGGCAATACACTGAAAATGCTAAATTGTGAACGGATATTGGATATCTTTAACGGTGTTTCCATGGCGAGGGATTATATTAATGACAAAAAGGGAAACAGGAAGGGTCTCATATCTTTTAAACAATAAATTATACATTTATTTCTATATAAAATAATACATAACATGTATTCTATTTTTTCAATTCAAGAAGCATGTGCAAGTTCAAAATAGGAATATTGGTATCTATTTGAAAGAAAGATGACTAACTGACTAAAATCATAGTATATACAAAGTATAACCACTAGATGGGAACATAGCATTTTTAAATGGGGTTGAGAAAAGATGTTGCTGTGAACACTGTTTTCCGGTATAATTACTTTTAGTATGTATTGCATTTGGGTGTATATTTGGACATGAGCAAAGACTAACTTTTGTCACAGTATAGATTTTTTTGTTTGTTTGTTTAAAATGTTGTTGAATCTTCTGACTCTTCTAACTGGTAAACAGTCTGAGCATTTGATCTCACTGAGTCTGTGTGTGTTAGTTACACTCTTAGTGGTTTAGACTAGAGTTTAACCCTTACATTGCTGTGTGCTTTGGCCTGTATTAAGAAATCTCTTAGGCCTTGTCTTTTTCTATAAGTTTGAATAACAAAATAAAGGCATAGAACCAGTACATTTGTAGGGCACTGATAACCTAGTTTTATATAATTAGTTTAATAATTAAGTTAGTAAATATTTTTAAAAAGACCTTGAGATATATACTCGATTTCTCAATTTTGAGCTGCAAATGATAACTTCAGTCATTAGATAGACCTATGACACAAAATGTATCTAAATTTAAATGATCTCATAGAGCTGGCTGCAGTAAATGTGGCATATTCAAATTATCTTTTTTATTTATTTATTTATTTATTTATTTACATTTATCTAATTTAAATGCACATTGCCCACCATGCACAGTTGCCCTTAAGTCACCAGGGTGGCGGTGCCACCAGGGCTTGTGTATGTCATCGCTGCTTGAAGATATATTTATTTTTATTTATTTATTAAGGGCTTTTACGGCCCTTAACATGCTCAAAAACTCATGAAATTCAGTCGTTGGTCATTGGGCATGGTGGGGGTACTCTGTAGAACCCCCTTTTACATGGTACAAATCCCTGGGACATAAATCGTACATAGTTGTATGTAAGCTCAGTACACATATTGTTCTCATCGACCTGAACAACTTTTGCGCAGACATCATTAGCTGCGTCCAACAGGAAATCAGCCATTTTGGATTTGGTGAAAAGTACATGTGGTGAACTTTTTAAATACTCCTCCTAGTGGAGTCATGCTATTGTCACCTAATTTTGTCAACATAATGGCAAAACACTGAAGATATCTCAAACGGTTTTGCCATGGTGAGGCAGTATGTTTATGGCAAAAAATTTATGAGTTGGCACACACGTCAGGTGTTAAGAATAGGCAAAAGCTAAGGCATGGGACTGGAAGGGGGCTCTGTATCGTCCCATTTTGACTAAATTGGTGTTCTCAGTTTTACCTACAGTCACCATAGTCAGTAGATATATTGTTGTTATCAAGCTAGACACTTTTCACAGTGATATTCAATTAGCTCTGCCCAACAGGAAGTCGGCCATTTTGGACTTTTTGAAAATTGCAGGCTCTGCATTTTCACCAAACTTGGTCAACATTATGTCAAAACAGTGAAGATGCAAAATTGCAAAGGGACTTTTGATATTTCAAACAGTTTCACCATGGCGAGGCAATAAGTTTCTGGCAAAAAAAAGAAAAAGAAAAAAGGAAGTGTCATATCTTCTGCATGCAGCGAATGATTTAGATGAAACTTGAGCTGTCACGGGGGGCTGAGCACATGGCTGTGACCATTGTGAATTACGGTCATAGCACCACCAACTGCCAGCAGGAAGTGTGTCACTTAAAACAGGCCTTCAAATAGTCTTTATATTTACATGAATCGCTTCAAACTTGATCACAATATTGTTGAGACGAAGCTGCTTTAAAATTGGAAAAGGAGTGTTGACATCTTAAATAGTGTTACAATGGTAACGCATCATACATGGGAACACAACTTTAATACTCTTTTCTTTGTATATTTGGATGTTTTACTCTACTGCACTCGCTTCACTATGTATAATTTCCATACATCTTGAGTACCTCTTTGTCCAGTGCAGACCTTTTTACCTGTCCCGTGAATTTACATGCACCATAATTGCTGCATTATATGTACCTCTGTATGCTAATGCTAAGCTATCCATAAAAGAACTTGATACTGTTATTAGAAGCTGCAAGCAGCGCATCCGGATAGAGCTTTGTCATTGCTGGTGATTTTAATCACACAAATTTGAGGACGGCACTCCCCAAATTCTATCAAATCTTCTCTTGTCCTACAAGACGAAACAACATTTCTGAGGCCTACAAAACTACTCCCCTCCCCCATGTTGGACAATCAGATCACATATCCCTGTACCTACTCCACAAATACACCCATCATCAAACGTGTGAGACCCACAGTGAATGCTGTAAAAGTATGGCTAGATGGAGCAGACTCTTTACAACAACAGTTCCAGGACACCGACTGAAATGCGTTTGCTTCCCAGGCCACACTGGAGTCCCTAGTGGTACGGAGACATTAACACTTCCAGTTCTGTTCTGAATCATATCAACACAGTCCACACAGTAACCACACCTAAAATAATTCAAACATACCCCAACCAGAAACCTTGGATGAATAAGGATGTCTGACTCTTTCTGTAGGCACATGATATTGCTTTCAGATCTGTACTCATTTTCTTGAGTGCTGCATGGCAATGGTCTCATGATGTCCACTCCTAACATTTCGTTGGGCCATGTTGTAATAGTGTGTTGCAGTTTCCCTGCAGGTTCTCGGTTACAACTTTTTATAGTTTGACACTTGACACATCTGTTGATTCTGAATGATTCTTGACATCATTCCACATTCCTTGCCAGAATATATTATGAATTTGTTTAAGTTTTGTAGATCCCGACATGCCCACTCAGGGGATTGAAATGATTATAATGGAGAACAAGGGCATTGAGGCTGCAAGGAATATTCACTCTGTATTGAAAGTGATTATCTGAAAGATGAGCTTTGTTGTAAAGTTTACCTTCTACTAGTATGTGTGCATATATTATACACTAAAATAGTTTAATCACTGTAAAATGTATCGTATGAGTTTTCTAGTACACTTCACTATAGGAACGTGAGCTGCATTCATGCATAGTCTATTAAATTCTCTTCAGTGGCTTATTACGCTTGGACGGTCAAATAAGTCCACACAAACATCATGTCAAAATGCAGGTCTGGTCAAGTATTCATGCAAACACAGTCGGTTATGGCTTAAGTGAATGTAAACCGTTTTAAAGTGACAGCAATCTAATAAACTGGACGGTGTAATTAATGTTGATCAAATAACAAAAGAGAAAAGAAATCACTCATTTGACTGAATAAATTCAGTAAATTTAAAAAGAATCACTGTGTGTCATACAGTGGTCTGTTTTATTTTACTTTTAATTGCTTTCATTTCTGCAGAATTTCTTACTTAACTAATTACATACCTACCTGAGAAAATGTATCGTTATAGTGAAATAAGATTGTAGTCATATCACCCACACCTAAACATTAGTATTTGTTAATTCCAGTCTTGAATTTCACGTGAAATGTACTTCTTAACGTAGTAAATATCATAATAAAAATGATCACCCTGCTGATGGGAGGGTTTATTTATTTATTTATTTTTTCCATTTTAGGAATTAAAATGTAAGTCTATTCTGTTCTCTCTCTCTCTCTCTCTCTCTCTCTCTCTCTCTCTCAGAGCCTATATAACAGTGGGGGAGAGGCATCATATCATTTATCTGAAGTCAACTGAACTGGAGGACACAATATACTGTGATACAATAACAAAACAGGTTTATTTGTATTTTCATACACTTGTAATATAATAAGTTCTACATATACTTCTATAGAACTTTTTTCTTTGAAACCATTTTTTTTAAATAGAAAACTAGTTGAGGTGCTGATGCCATTGCAACTTTAATTTTTTTATGTCAAGTTAGTGCCATTGATTTGTAAAAGTGGTATTTTTTGTTACGTTTATGTTGCCATTGGTTTGTGAAGGTTGAAATATTAATTTAACAGCACAGTGTTGAGTTTACAATTGCAATTTCACTTTTTTCAATTTAATTACTATCCTTGACTCGGCTACACTCTACTTGGTCTCAGACTCGGACTCAATTGGTTAAGGACTTGGTCTCGACTCCAACTCAACAATGCGGGACTTGGACCTAACCCTAGTAGAGCACAGATGCAGGATATTCATACACTCTCTCGCTCTAATAACTATTTATTATAATTCATTAAAATAAATTTGATCTTATTGCACTACTTTATCTCCATGTAATTTAGATTGGATAGAATTCTAGATCTAACGATCCATATATAAAATAACAAAAATTAATCGTAGGGTTGGCGGTTCGATTCCTGGCCCACATGACTCCACGTATCGAAGTGTCCTTGGGCAAAACACTGAACCCCAAGTTGCTACCGATGGAAAGTTAGTGCCTTGCATAGCAGCTCTGCTACCATTGGTGTGTGAGTGTGTGTGTGAATGGGTGAATGAGACACCATATAAAGCACTTTGGATAAAAGTGCCATATAAGTGCACATTTACCATTTCATTAACAGCTTTAACTTGTCAAGGCAGGCAAGTGGCCCTATCTATCTATCTATCTATCTATCTATCTATCTATCTATCCAATGCTATAAATATTGGCATATTATCTGTCTATCTATCTTAATGGGTTGCAGAAATTTAGCCATTCAACACGTATTGCGAGTCACCAGTTCACAGATCTACATACGTTTCTTTTGCCCAACACTTTCATCCTTCAGTAATTTTTTTTCAATTCAGTTTTATTTGTGTAGCGCTTCTTACAACAGACATTGTCTCAAAGCAGCTTTACAGAAATATCAACACGGTATACAGATATTAAAGGTGTGAATTTATCCCAACTGAGCAAGACACTGACGACGGTGGCGAGGAAAAACTCTCTAAGATGTTTAAAGAAAGAACCTTGAAAGGAACCCGACTCAGAAGGGAACCCATCCTCATCTGGGTAACAACAGATAGTGTGAAATAGTACAGTATGGATTTATATGAAGTCTGTATGGCTTTAGGAGCAGCCGTAGTCCCAGTAGTCTGGAATTAGAGAAGATTTGAGCTCCAATCCAGAGGCAGAAAGGATCTGGATCTCCAGTATCTCCATAAATTCGTGTGTGGCTCGGCAGAAGGAGAGAGGGAGAAAAAAGATTATTATGACTGCGAAGTAGTAAAACTAAAGTAATGTCCCCATTCTGTCTGAGACTGCCAGAAACCCCAAACAATTCTTCAAATTCACATCACGTTTGCCGGTCTCTGCTCCCGGGAGGGATTGTACCCGATCTGTGTTTAAATGTGTCCCTGGGGGAAAAAAACCCAAAAAAACTATATCTAGATTCAGAAGGATAAGACAGGAGACCAAGGCCAGAACAATTTCTTTTTTAGAGAACTGTGTAGCCTTGTAAAGCTTGTCGAGGATGAGTCATTCACCGGGGTATTACAGTGTGTGATTACCGTAATGAGTAGTCAAGATACCTAGATGGTTGGAATTGGGCCAGATAAAAAAACTATAGATTCACTCGCTGGAGCCACGAGTTGGATGACGACAGTGAAGTAATACGCCAGACACACAAATTAAGTTTGTCATATATTGTATAAAATACCCAATAGGAACAAATATAACAGTAAGGAAATAAATAAAAGAAATAATAAATTAGAATCCCAAACTTATACAATTATCAGATGAACACAGTACATAATTATTAAGTTAACACATCTTTCAAACAAAGTGGTACTCAAATCAGATCACACTGAACTTTTAACTTAACTAAACTCGGGTCGTGGTGAGACAGAGTTCACAGTCCCTCGGTTCACCGAGTACTGAGTCAGTCAGTCTGAGTGTCCTCCTCCAAAGGAAACAAGTGTCAATGTGCACACAGTTCTACCTGATCCCTTGGGCCAGTGGAAAAAATAAATCAAAGCTCTCGGGCGCAGTGTGCTGAAATTGCAACCTCCTAGCTGCAATCAGGTTCTAGGTCAAGTGGGGTTGGCTCTCCATCCATTACTGGAACAGTTTCTCCGAGGTTATTCAGAATCTTCACCGATGGGTCGGACTCCACCGTATCCGCTGTCAATCAACACCTGAACTCTACATTAAAACCTGACCTACATGAGATAGGTCACATAAAATTACTTAACAGCTAACTGTTAACATGGCCAGCATAACTGGAGTTGATATAAATAACTCCATAACCACATTCATAATACACTTAATAATTTAACTGTGTGAATGTAGGGCATGAAAACTAGCTATCCGCTAACATTCACTAACATCAGTGTTTCAACGGTTATTAGGTCTCAAGGCGTAACGGTTAATACACTCAATTTAACATTCGACATAAAATACAATTACAAACATACAACGCAACGGAGCTACTCCACTTACCAGTGGAAGCAGTCCTAAATACAGAATAGCATGAAATATCCTGTTTTCAGTTCATGTATACACAATTTATTAACAAAGATTAACTAAGGCACCTTAGCCATTAGCCTACAGCTCACAGCAAGCATACAGCAACACGAGGCGCGGTGGCTATCGCTGTTTATAACGAGGTCAATAATCTAAAATGGCGGATAAGTTGACAGATATAAACTCACCAGTGCAAGAGAACGGCACATTACTCTAGCATGCCTTCCAACGTACACTCTTTCGTGGCACTCTACACTGTTGGTAACTTACACCCGTAACAGCTGCATCAACATACCGCTACGATGACTCAGTTTCTACTGGCATCTCTTCCAGCCATTCCATTGGCTGGAATGTAGCAACTCTCACTCCTTCCGGCTGATGTCCTAACAGCACCCTATTAGTAACATCCATGGATGATACTAATATTCACTTTTTATAAGCACAATTCATTATTTCCTCTTGTATGGCTTTGATGCTTTAAAGTGGCTTTGGCTGGCAAAAAATGTATTTTTGTCTTTACTTTGATGTCACACAGGTGCGAGTTTGGTGGGAAACTTTGTCCCTGAGAGGTGATAATAGTGGTAAATCCCCTTTGTCAGACTCCGTCAAAAACACAGAATTTCTTTGTCACTGAACCCAGTGCTGAAGTCTGATTTAGCTAACTAAATCCTTGACATCCAATCACTGCATTGATATTAAGCTGCTGGCTCAGCTTTGTATCACTGGGATAATGCTGTTTTTCTATGATTAATATGTTATTCTCGAAATGATACTTCATTCTCATTATACTACGACTTTATTCTCAAAATAGTACGACTTTCTGTAGGACAGCCTCTGTAGTACTATTTAGCTACTTGTTAGCAGCCATCTTTTTCAAGATGTGTAAGAGCTTAACAAAATCACGAGGGGGGTATTACTGATGTATTTTATGCCATAGTATAAACTGTGAACATATATTGAGATTGTGTTAACCACAGACCTTATTTCAGGCATTTAACCAAAAATCCATAAAAAAAAAACATTGACTTCGGAACTATGGATGTCAAGTACCCAGAAAAATAGAAAAATTCTGTCGATCACGAGAAAACAAGAAAGAAAAATGTATAATGTATTACTGCTTAGGGCTTCCCTACAATCCTGAAGTCAGATTCAACTAAATCCTCGCCATCCATTTCTTGCACTGATTATGCTGCTGGCTCGGCTTTCTATCATTGTGATAATGCTGTCTTTCTACCATTAACATGTTATTGTCAAAATGATACTTTGTTTTCATAATTCTATGACTTTATTCTCAATATATTATGCCCTCAATCTCATTATGCTACATTTTTTTTATTTTTGAAACGTGCTCTTGAAGCTGGTCCGCCTGCTTCACCTGGTCGAGTGGGGCTTGAGCCAGTGTCGACCGGTATGGGAGGCGGACGCGCTAAATAGTACTCTAAGAAAACTCTAAAGTGTACAACCTATAGCATACTGTAGGTTGCTAGTGTGTCTCTTGAGGCCAGGGGAATGACATACCAACTAGCCTTTGTTACTGTTCAATGAAACTATGAAATTACTGTCACCATAACATGAACACTATAATAAAACATTGGTCAAATATCAGAGCCTTAGCTTTTAAATAACATATTGTCAATCAAGATGAGTTAATTTAACTCTTCAATGTTACTGTTAACAGGTTGCTCAAAGAATGTGACACAACTGTCACCTAACAGTCTCATGAGTGCTGACTGACTGAGTGACATACCACAGCATACCATGGCGTACAGCAGGATCAGGTTCTCTTTCTCACACATTTCTAATGGCTGTAAACTTCTGAACTCATTCTACTGCAACCATTATGAGTTACATCATCAATAAAGATTAGTAAGCCTGTTTCAGAAGCAGCCATACACGCCATGTGTCACAGATGAGCTTGTATGTTTTGGATCATGAGCAGATCCTTTCTTTCTCCACATTTTGGCCTTTCCATCACAGGTTAATTATGGTTCCAGAACTTTTGTTGCATCTCTGTATTTCTTTGCAATTCCATTCTGGCTTTCAGATTCTTACTGATGACGAGTGGTTTGCATTTTGTTGTATGGCCTCTATATATTTGTGCTCCCAAAGTCTTCTTTGAACACAGGATTCTGATGCCTCACCCCCACCCTGTGAAAGTTGTTGGTGATGTCACCGAGTGACGTTTTTGGGTTTTTCTTCACAACTCTCACAAAGTTTCTGTCATCAGCTGTTTCTTTGGCTGACGTATTCTGTGTCTTTGGTTCAGAACATCAATGGTTTCTTTCTTTTTAAGGACATTCCAAATTGTTGCATTGGTCATGCCCAGTGTTTGTGCAATGCTTCTGATTGATTTCCCCTCTTTTCTCAGCTTCAAAATGACTTGTTTTACTCCCATTGACAGCTCTCAGATCTTCATGTTGGCTTATCCTTTTTAACAACAAATGTGGTCTTTACAGGTGAAACTAAAGGCTAAAACCAAGATTAGATGTTCAGAGCTATTTATTTTTTTAAACAATCAATCTAACTAAATTAAATTAAATTAAACTAAATTAAAGCTGAAATTTTAAACTCTCTTCCAACATTCATCTTTTGATCTTAAAGCCAAATCTCCTGATTCTATTGCAAAAAGAAAAAAGTAGGGGACTGTATGTACATCTGTAATATCATAGTGGAGACTAATTTCAGAATTTGCTACCAAGCTTCCTCACTCAATCTTTGCAATATATCTGAAAATACAAAATACACACATTTACATTTAATATTTCAATTTATAATGAAAATTTACACTGAAATTTAAAACTCTTATTTGACATGAGTCACTATCTAAATATATCATAATGAGTCAAGAGTCAGCAGTGATTTCTTTGTCATTTGCCCAGTTACGCTGGGTACACTAGTCATTGAAATGTTTGTAATGAGGCTCAGAGTTACACATGTGACTGTTAAGTCCCAGATCCTTCTGTTTGACTACTAGTTATAATGATACTTACATATGGATTGAATATAGAAAATGTAGTCACACTTCCGCCGTCCGAACCTGTCTCGGACCATTATCTTATCTCATTTAACCACGTAAAAACATACCTACATGTCAGCTACTGCATCGAGTTTCATCAACAAACTCCCAGAGACATCAATTATATTTGGATCACCTTAACCCCAACCCTGAGTTCTCTGGAAAAATTGGCCCCAAAATCAACATTTTAATGTGAACATTTTTAGGCCATGAAACAACTTATAATAATGTATTTGTGTAATATTACTTTGAAAATGAAGCCGTTCAGTGTTTTTACTCCACTTAGAGCACAATTCTTAACTAGAGAAATGATGAAAAATGCTCGCTAAAATCCTTCTTCTTAGAAGTACCACACGAGCATCAAGGTGGTCAATGCCTTTGAATAAATTCAATTAAATAATAAATAAATAAATAAATGCATTTTAGTGCCAAAAGTCAATTTTCTGGTGATAATCAGACCAGCAGGTCGTGTTTTCATGAATGCACAGAAATTGGTCGCATTCCCGACAAATTTTTGATTCCTTGTGGGGGTTGATCATCTTTTCAAAGAAGGATTTCAGTTTCAACATCTCCTGAACTTTCACTGCTGTCACTATCTAGAATCCTCGCTCTCACCTGTGTGACTGTGTATATTTTCTTTTTTCACTGTTTTAGATGTACCTGTGTTCACTGTAGGTGGAACTTTAGCTGGAACACGATTAACTTTTCGCTTTGGCATTTTTAGTTCACTAAGTTTATCAACAGCATTCACGCTTGGATCATCTTCATCATAATGACGGCGTAATAACGTAATCACGTCATGACATCATCAACCTTCCGGGTCCAAAAATACTAATTAAATAAGTAAGGAATCGTAGCAGAGTAATGCCGGAATCCTCACGGGGATAACGTTTACACTGTAAAGCCGCTATTTCGGTCTTACGGGAATTTGGCATGGACGACCAAGCCGGTATATCGTCCTTACGGGAATAGGTCAAAGACGGGCAAACCGGTTTTTCGGCCTTACGGGGTAAGAGGGTTAAGGCCCTGTTCTCTTCAGATGTAGTTAGAGTGAGAGTGCAGTCAGACATAGGCACATTGCTGCTTTTCTGCCTTTGTAATCTGTTATAGAATGCGGACCACTCTACATGCGTATGGGGTCAAAGCTGCACTAGACTGATTCCTTTCTGTCCCTGAAGTCTCTTTTGGCAAACCCAATAGCCTTTTTAAGGTCATACCTGGACTTCTTGTACTCAATCAGGTCCCAGAGTTGAAGGCTGCAGTTTGTGCTTGCCATTGATTCATGGTTTCTGGTTGGGAAATGACTTTACGTTGACTGTTGGGACAACATCCTCAATGCATTTGTTGATGTTATCACAGAGTCTGTGTATTCATTTATGTTGTCTCCTGCTGCATCATGAAACCTTTGCTAATCTGTGGATTCGGGGCGGAGGCGGGGAGACAGGAGAGAGAATGTAAACACTATTTGGGAAAAGGGCGGGAACCGGTTTTTTTTGTTTTTTGGGTTGGGGGTGGGAAAGGGAAAGGGAAAAAAAAAAACCACCTTTTTTTTGCCAGAGGGGGGGGGGGGGGGGTTTGTAACTATCCTTTAGTGCTGAATAGCAGTGATCTAAGGTCTGATCGCCGTGTGTTGGAAAATGAATGTGCTGGTAGTAACTTTCCTCATGTTCGTGTTATTACAGTCACCAACAACGATGAAAGCAGCCTCAAAGTGTGCAATTTCTAGTCTATTATTGGTGTTGTACAGTTCATCCAGTGCTTTTGTTTTGTCCTACTTTAGGGATGACTACTACTACTTAATTACTTTAAGGATGACTGAAAATTCCTGGGGGAGGTAGAAAGGGCACTGTAATCAAAAGCAGTTCAAGCTCTGGAGAACAGTGTGTTGCTAAGACTGTAACTTCTGTGCCCCAACAAGTGTTTATCATTAAGCAAACACCTCCACCTCTATTCTTACCGGAGTTTACTGTTCTATCTTGACAAACGACAGAGAATCTTGGACACTGCTGTGTGTAACCATGTCTCACAGAAAGCCAGCACACAGCAGTTACGTATATCCTGTGATTCTCGTATTAAGTTTGTCAAGTTTCTCATCCAAAGACTGAGTGCTGGCTAATAAGATACTGGGGTATATTTTTAGTATCTGCATAGAATAACAGCGTATTTGCCTTCTCTCCTTTTTCAACAGCATCTTAGAATGCAAGCTGGTAACAGTGGGAGCACATAATTGCCACAACAACTGCGTTGTTTTAAAACTGGAGTTTAAGGATGATCAAATGTCCAATAAAGTTCGTGGTTCGTATTGTATGAGTGATAGCGTCATCTGAGCAAAATGACAGTAAAAACACGAAAGAGTTCAAAGTTTAGACAGAGCACTCACCAGTAACGCCATTTTGAGAGGCACACCCGACCAGAAAAGGGCCACTGAATGGCTACAAATGCAAAAAAAGTCAGCAAATAAAAAGAACATTTTAAAGCTGTTTACATTCCCCCACTTTAATTTCCTACTTTAATTTACATACCCCCATTTTAAAGCTTCCTATTAAGACAGCACATACTGTTGAGACCATGGTGTTATTGTATAATATTACAGAGAACCCTCTATTTCAATGAGAAAAAGTCCAGGAGTGATGTTATTGGTCCTTCTTCCACTGAAGATGTTTCACCATCACTGTCAAACCAAATTCTGGGTGTACCCCAAACGGTGCGCATGGGAAGTATATTTGTAACTAATATCAACCTTTAGTATATAATAAAATATTCTGCTACATTAATCATGTGAAATTCAGAATCTCTATAAAAATATGCACAGCATCGTGTTATAACCTGTTTGGCAATTGGCCTATTTAGAGCCCCTTGATGATGCATTCCTTACAGACCTTGTAAACATTTGTTTAAGGTGTGTCTGGTTTGTCTGGCACTAGAGCAAACACTACTGAAATCTGGATCCTTGTTGAAACTTATTCGATTTATTGTTGGATTGCTCCAGACTGCATCTGTTGGATTGCATCTCTGGAAAACCAAACATTAATAACAATTAAAGGGGTCATAACATGATTGTAATATTTTCCTTCTGTTTTGGAGTGTAATGTATCTGTTTGTGCAAGTATACGCTCTGCAAAGTCCCCAAACTCATATTTTCCCCCAAAAGGATTTATTCTATCTAACAGACAACACTGCTCCAGACCTGCCCGAAACGCATTGTTCGAAGTCCAGAGTTACATCCAAAATTTCTCTATCACAGCCTGCTCTATCCGCATAAACCCACCCAAAGGCAGCCACCAAGAAAGAAAGCAAGGCTTCAGTGAATTTAGTCGAGGCTTCAGTGAATTCAGGCGCCATGTTGTGCTGACGCTGTGTGTTTTGGTGCAAAAGCAAAACCTCTTTGTTTAGCATTCCGGAAATTGCTGAAATCAGTGGTTACTGCTTATTTATAACACGGTTCCCGAGCAGTACAACTCAAATGTTTGCTTGTGCATGGCACATTTTTCAGAGGACAGCTTCCTGCACCTGGGCAATTACAATGCAGTCTATACACAAAGGCTATTCCTGAAAATTGGGCAATGCCCACTTTGCTCGAACAATTGTGTGCTTCTAAATCAGAAACTGTGTGTTTTGATTGTTTTATGAAGTATCTGCTATTGACTGTTCAAATGCAGAGTTGTAAGCTCGGTTGTAGACCTCTGCTAACGTGCTAGCTAAAGTTTGCTAATTTGCCTCAGATTTTTATGTGCTTGTAAGTTGGTGGTCTGACAGAGATGTTGATTGTAGCTGCAGTTGTGATTGTATCTTGAAACAATTTATATCAATCGAATCACAATAATCCTAGCTTTCCTATGATATATTGCATGAGTACCTATGTACAGTAGCTGTGAACTACATAGTTAGTCCCGCCAGTGGGGTTAGATTTTGCATCGTATCTGAAAGGTGAGAGGTGTTACAAAATAAAAACTTACCAATGTGAAACGTTCTGCTCAACTGTTCTTTACAAACTTCTGCTCGATCATCTGCATTTTGGATTGGAGGGGACACACACCAATTTTCCTTAACAAATGGAAATATATATTTTTTAAAAAAAGAATAGACATAAATAAATAGATAGATAGAATAGATGAAGAAAAGACAGATCTGTTGGAAGGAAAAATTAAAGCGAGATATATGTACAAAATATTTTGTCCTGTATATGGGGGGAGCAGATTGGTATTTCCTCAACATTGGGGGGACACGCCCCCCCCCAAAGAGTGCGCGGTTACACCCAAGCTTAGGAGCTTAGAAATGCTTTGGGGGCTACAGCTAATGCTAAAACTAACGCTAAAGCTATGGACCGTTACTTTTTTGACACATGCAAGGCTTTTGGCCAATCACAAAGCAACGGGTCAGTTGGCAAATAAGAGCACTCTGGGCTTTTCGGAAGGAGGAGCTTTGCAGAAATCTGAGCATTTCAGGCAGTCTGAGAATAGAGGTACTTCAATAATGCACAGTATTTGAAAAATAATGCATTTTTTGAACATTAAAGTATGTTAACCTATTTTATTACACCTAATAGACAACACAATTAAACAGTGCACTTATATAGAGCTTTTATCCAAAGCGCTATATACTGTGTCTCATTCACACACACACACACACACACACACACACACACACACACACACACACACACCAATGGTAGCAGAGTTTCAATGCAAGTCTTGCCCAAGGACACTTCGGCACGTGGAGTCATCGGGTTGGGAATCGAACCACCAACCCTACGATTAGTGGACAACCCGCTCTACCACCTGATCCACAGCCGCCCCAATTTGACTTTTAAAGTTAATTGAAAAGTTAACTTTTCAATTAATAATTAATTTAAAGTTTATTTCCATCCATCCATCCATCTTCTACTGCTTATTCCTTCTTCAGGGTCGCGGGGAACCTGGAGCCTATCCTTTTTAAATTTACTTTTAAAAACATTAAAATTTTTAATGTTGAAGTAGACCTTTAAATAAGGTGAATCACAGACTTTAATTTAAAATTTAAAAACCTAGTGTGTCTTTGTTCTACAAAAAATATGTTCAGTGTTTTGCCAACTGTACTTTACGAAGCAATTTTTTCCCTATGTTTTGATTATCATGTTCTTTATCTTGCTTTGGTTCCTGGTTTATTCTTTTTAGATTATCCTTGATATTGTTGTATGTAGATGGCCTGACCTCTGCTTGTTTTCTGTTCACAAGTTATAAAATACTGCATGAAAATAAAATCCTGCATGATAAAATAAAACTGCAATTGCATTCATCTCAACTTCATGTTACATAATGGTGGGCAGAGCGAGGTGTTACATCCCGCTATATCAGGACGGGACGTTTTTGTGTGCAGGTCCAAACTAACTCCCAGACTTTCCAGCCTGCCTTGCTCCAGAATCCAGGATGACCTCCTGACTGGTGGCCATTTTTAAAGAGGAAGACGGAGTGAGAATGTCTGGGATGTTAGAGGTGGTTTCATGCGTTTAGAGATTGTGTTTGGTTGTATATTATTTTCTGACTGCTGTTTTGGTATTTGACTTTTGCCTGGTTTTTCACTTCGAGTTTGGTTGTCCCTATATTGTTATTCTGCATTCTCTTCCCTTTTGTATACATGTTCACATGGTTCACTGGCAGTAGGGGTGTGGCTCCCATTTCTTTTGGAAGAGGGTCTTTTTGTCTCTGTTTTCTGCTTAGGTAGTTAGGGAAGAATCCTTGTATTTTTCTTTCTTTTCCTTTTAGATAAGCTAGCTACCTAAACAATAGAATTCTTTTGTTTATTATTTTGGCCTTGGCCCACCCTGAAGTTGTGCCTGGTTTGGTTAATTTGTACAATTATATGTATATATTGTATGTTACAACATTCCACAACCTTGTTTGTGTTGTTATTCCTGGCTTCCCTTATTTAAAGATCAATCCAATTGGATCCCGAGCTGGTTACTCGGTGTGGCCTAACCTAGACTTGGCCATAACAAGGCTTTGAGGAACACTGAAGTAGTTGAAGCAAATGTGTCATATTGTGTTGAGGCTTCGAAATGATCTGACACGCCTCTCCACGATGACACCTATTGGTCACTTGCAGGTGTTGATCTGAAACATCATTGACAATGAGTCAGACCAGCTTTGACGATTACAGCCTACATGTTGTTTGGATTGAACAAGTAAGTGTGTGCCAACTGTCCAAATTCTCTTTGGCCTACATAATAACCCACAACATTTGGCCATGTCTGCTTTATTTTTATCAGGAAATTTGGTGGGATTTAATCTCAGATGATTAACAAGGCATTCTGAGGTAAGCACTGACCATGGATCAGAAGAAAGACTATTGAATAATTTCAGTTTTATACGCCTACATAATAACACTGACCGGAGAACAGTTATATATTATTTAAGGTCCTGGAGTGGCCTAGCCAGTCTCCAGACCTTAATCCCATAGAAAATCTGTGGAGGGAGCTGAAGGTTCGAGTTGCCAAACGTCAACCTCAAAACCTTAATGACTTGGAGAAGATCTGCAAAGAGGAGTGGGACAAAATCCCTCCTGAGATGTGTCCAAACCTGGTGGCCAACTACAAGAAACGTCTGACCTCTGTGATTGCCAACAAGGGTTTTACCACCAAGTACTAAGTCATGTTTTGCAGAGGGGTCAAATACTTATTTCCCTCATTAAAATGCAAATCAATTTATAACATTTTGTCATGTGTTTTTCTGGATGTTTTTGTTGTTATTCTGTCTCTCACTGTTCAAATAAATCTACCATTAAAATTATAGACTGATCATTTCTTTATCAGTGGGCAAACGTACAAAATCAGCAGGGGATCAAATACTTTTTTCTCTCACTGTATGGTCTAGGACCCATATATATAATATTTTAATTCCTGTGAAGGGAAATTGTAATGCTATAGCATACAATGACATCCTATATATTTGGGTGTTTCCAACTTTGTGGCAACAGTTAGGGGAAGGCCCATATATGGGTGTGATGGTCAGGTGGCCATAATATTTGCCCACTGTATGTATGATGGATCTTGTTGTAAGCACAATGTTTTTTTCCCACTCTTTGTGGTCCAGAAATGTTCTATATTCTCTCAGCAAATCTGATAATGATCTGCTCTATCTGTGGAAATTTGGCCCTTCTATGTCCTACTCATATTACTGCTTATTTAAGTAGTAGCATATTCTATCTTGTATCTTTCCCACTTTCCCACTACCTTGAAAGCAAGGTCATGCAGAAAATACAGGTATCAGTCATCATAAGTATCAAATTTCATGTATTTGGTCATTATACAAGAACTCTTTGAGGTATACATATTATATGCACTTTTCATTGTATTTTTATTTTTCCATCTATCCATTTTTACCACTTATTCATCACAGGGGAGCCTGGAGTAACTCAGGGCACAGCCTGAGCAGTGTGTCCAGATCAACGCAGGGAACAATTGCACACACATTCATACACAATGGATAATTTGGAAATGCCAGTCCAGTCTGAAACACATGTCTTTGGACTGTGAGAGGAAACTGGACTACCTGGAGGAAACCCCTGAAAAAACACAAGCTCACACAGAGTGGGATTCGAACCCTGAACCCATGAGGTACGGCAAAATTGCTAACCACTAAGCCACCATGCCCCACTATTTCTATATTTAATTAAACATGATTACTGATAACTGTAACACAATAAGCAAACAGTATCTCTCCATTAGGTTCCTATTTTCCAATCAAACAAAACCCAAATGTATCACATCATATATTGTTGTTTAATTGTCTAGACAGTAATACTAATATATTTACATGGTTTTAGTCTGTAGATGATCTCTATATTTTTAGTGCTGAAATAAACAGAGAACCAACAACATTTTTTGTGAAACAAAATGTAAAGGTTTCTGCCAAATTAACATTCGAAGTACAGATTGAACCCTGACTATTTCATTTGATTTCTTATTTAGGGTTAACTGACAGACAGAGGGCAGAAAAAACAGCTGATATCCTATCAACAAATGGCATGGGAAAGTCTTGATACGCTGATATTTTTATTTTATTTTAAGTATTTATTTATCCAGGCTACAGTATACAGTATCTCACAAAAGTGAGTACACCCCTCACATTTTTGTAAATATTTGATGATATCTTTTAATGTGACACTGAAGAAATGACACTTTGCTACAATGTAAAGTAGTGAGTGTTCAGCTTGTGTAACAGTGTAAATTTGCTGTCCCCTTAAAATAACTCAACACAGACATTAATGTCTAAACCGCTAGTGTCACAGTTGAAACATTACCAACACAGATCCAATTCCAGGTTGATTCATGATTGATTCATGATTCATTTGCAGTTGACTGTAACTTCGTAGTTATTGCCCTGGTGGTGGAAATGGGCATTTTCAATGCTTTTGCTATATTCTTATAGCCATTTCCCATTTTGTGAAGTTGAACAAGCTTTTGCCACATATCACAGCTTTCCTGGTCTTACCCATTGTTATGACTATGGGAATTTGCCATGTATGTTACCTCATATTTATACGCCTGGGAAACAAATAATATCAATGGGATTATACTTCAAATACATTTTTCTCATGTGAATTCATAGGGCTGCCAAATTTTATGGAACACATATTTAACAAAGATTTTTTCAAATATAAACCTGTGTTGTGTTTGCACTCTTAAAAACACTGGGTTAAAAACAACCCAAATTGTGTTGTTTTTAGCCCAACGGCTGGGTAAATATAGGACAAAACACATTTTGGGCTAAACTAACCATCAAATTGACTGGCACCCTGTCCAGGGTGTACCCCGCCTTGTGCCCGATGCTTCCTGGGATAGGCTCCAGGTTCCCCGCGACCCTGAAGCAGGAATAAGCGGTTGAAGATGGATGGATGGATGGATAACCATCAAATTGGGTTGTTCATTTTAACCCAGCATTGTGACATGGTTTCATTTTCACAAAACTGTTGGGTTAATTTTATTTAATAAATTAACACATTATAAACAACTATGTCAACATTTTATCTCCTTTATTTATACTCAAGTAGGTGTTCAGAAATATATTGCTAGAGCTGCTAAAGTGGTGTTTATATATTGACTTTGAAGTAAATTAATGATTAACTTCTGATCCAGTGAATGAACCTTCACTCAATCAGTGTGTTCATTTTTAACACACCTGCGTGTCTAGTTAAGGACAACACATTTTGTGTTAGTATGTTTAACACATGCTGTGTGTTAATACATTTACACACAAAGATTTGTTAAAAAAAATAACACAAAGATGTGTTGTTTATACTTTTACCCCTACAATTATCCTACAATGCTATTTGTATGTATGCTAAAATTCTACTAAAATGCTCGCAAAATAAACAATTGCATGCAATTCAGGTGACTTTTATTAAAATCATTTTAAAAATTGACATATGTAAGAATCGGAGCTGCTACATTTTCTGAAAAATCTCCCTGCCATCTGGGAAGACAAGAGACCCACTTCCTTCCATGTGAAAAGCTGTAAAAGAGCAAAAAGAGTGTTGATTAATTGTTCACTACAAAATATGGACAAATACCTTTGGGGTTCGACTGAGAAATTGTGTTACAGAATCCCAAATTGAGTATTTTTCAAAATTGGACCTACATTCTCCCAATGAACAAAATGGAGCTGTACCCTCACCAAGAAAATTCAGCTAACTTGCAAATATTGATTTTCCTGCCTTTAGCATCTAACTATGAGTTTAAAAAAAAAGAAAAGTCAACCAACAGAGATAGTGAAAACATTATAACCTAAACCCCCGACCTCTCTTTTTGTCACATTAACCTTGTGAAGAACTTTTGGCCTCGACATTACTGAGCTAGCTAAGTTCTGTTAGTCACTGACTGTCTGGATCTTTTAACCAGCATTAACATTTGCCGAATGCATGACGAAACATGGCCCTAACTCATCCTCTTAATGCGAATTACTACAGCTTTCCTTGTCCAAAATACTTGCTAAATTTAGTTAACGTTAATCCACTCTCTGCATTACATCATAGTGAATAGCTGCAATGCTAGGCTATCATTAACTTTTGAAAAGGGAATAGGAATATCTAACATTACCACGAGCTGTATGCTAAAGTAATGTTATCAACTCAAATGAGCATCCATGTTAGCATCACTAATTCCTACTGTGATTGGTGACAGCATCCTCTGATAAAAGCCTCAGATAAGATCCAGATAGATGCAGAAAATTATAGGAAACCTCAGTCCATATTTCACATCCAACATAAACACACAACACTAAGTAGCTTAATGCCAACACTGAGAAAGCAGTACATAATATTCACTTTTGTAGCCGTAGTGATAGGTAAAGTCAATTATCACTCGCTGAGTTACTGTTTTCCAGTGAATACATTTTCCAAAGGTATCTGCCTACATATAACAAAGCAGGCCAGACTTTTTCAACAGCATTAATACTAAATCATGATGAACGCTAACTTATCTGTGGTCATCTGGTTTATTCGCTTCAGGACTCTGACCCTGCTGTCACAATGAAAAGGTCAAAGCAATGAACATTCACTTTGAAGTGAGTTGGATGATGATGTCCTCAGCGCAGTCAGCAATGTGATTGGACAATAATTTAGCACGTGTGTCTTTTTTAAAACATTTATTGGATTGGATCATTTAGTTTGTTGAATGTGTTGAAATAATACTAACACAAAAAGTGTGTAGGATATTAACATCCTTTCTGAGTGTGTTTTTCTAAGTAATAGTCGGTCCATGTGAAAACCGCTACCTCCACCTGAGGCGAATTCACACAGTCCGTGCTGGTTTGATTTGACCCAAGTAGCTGGGCTGATGTGTCGGGTGGGGAGGAGTGCAATGATTCAACTGAAAGTGAAAATGACCCAGGCACTAACCCAGCGATTGGGTTACATAAAAGTACCCCAAAACTATACAGAAGACTGAGAAATGAACCAAATGAAATGACCCAAAAGGCTCAACCCAGCGTTTGGGTAGAAAAAAAAAATAACCCATTTTTTGATTTTGCAGTTGTTTGATATCCATGAGTGTATTTTTGTGAATTTTCTTAACAAATGATCAAAAGATTATACAATAAAGACAAATTTTCACAGCCTTTGCTCATATTTGCCAAGGGTGCCAATATTAGTGGAGGGCACTGTAAGAGGGCACTGTATACTACTTGTATTGTTTTCCGCTTGATATATCGCTTTGCTTGTATTTCCTCATTTGTATGTTGCTTTGGATAAAATTGTCTGCTAAATTAATTGTAATTTGAGTAGATACAGCAATCACGGCGCACGGTGGCTTAGTGGTTAGCACTTTCGCCTCGCACCTCCAGGGTCCGGGGTTTGAGTCCTGCCAGGGCCATGTGTGTGTGGAGTTTGCATGTTCTCCCCGTGCTGCGGGTTTTCCTCTGGGTACTCCGGTTTCGTCCCCCAGTCCAAAAACATGCATGGTAGTCTGATTGGCGTGTCTAAAGTGTCCATAGTGTATGAATGTGTGTGTGAGTGTGTGTGTTATTGTGCCCTGTGATGGACTGGCACCCTGTCCAGGGTGTACCCCGCCTTGTGCCCGATACTCCCTGGGATTGGCTCCAGGTTCCCTGTGACCCTGAAAAGGAGTAAGCGGTAGAAGATGGATGGATGGATGGACAGCAATTACGTGTCGCCATGGCCTCAACAGCACTATTACTTAGTTTCTGGTAATCTATTAGACTTTAAAATCGGTGGTCTTGTGCTTCTATTACTTAACTATTTGGACTCGTAATTCCATTGCAAAACTAAAGAGGCAATATCTGTACACCAAACATTCACCGATAAATCCACTGTATTTCAGGCAAGTGCTACATGTGTGTAAAACTGACTGACAAACTATAGGCCTTTTAATAAGCGTCAGTGTTTACAGTGTTTACACAGCAGCGGATCGCAGCTCCGCAGACCCGCCTTTGGAGTCGGGGAGGTTTAAATAGAGCGCAGCGCGACTCCCCTTCACCGAGCTGAACATGTGCCGAGTTCTTGCATCCGAACCTAGATTCTCGGAACTCTCCAGCTCCTCGCTCTAATTGGGAAAAGAAGCACAGAGATCATCGCATTTCATAACCACGGATTAGTGGAGAGTGTCAGTGAGAGCCGCATTTTCAGATGATGAACTCCGGAATTTTCATTCAAACGCGAGACTAAGCGCGAGCGCGAAGCTGCCACAATCGTATCAATCGGTGCGTTTGTATTTAGATCCATTGAACTTCCATAACGTTTAAATTGGACATTAAGAGACTGACGTAGGATCCGTACTCCGGACTGATTGTGTCTAATCAGTTTCTTCCCCCATCAGCTGACTGTTCCATGGATCTGGAGAAGAGGAAGACACTCTTTTGTGCGTGCGCCTTGATCGCGCTTATGCCGGCCTGTTTCACCTCCTATGTGCCGTGCGAGCCGTGCGATCAGAAGGCGCTCTCCATGTGTCCACCCGTACCCACGGGCTGCCAGGCGGTGAAGGAGCCGGGCTGCGGCTGCTGCTTGACCTGCGCGCTGCGGTTAGGAAATGAGTGCGGCGTCTACACGGGCACGTGCGCCACGGGTCTGCGCTGCCTACCGCGCCTCGGGGAAGAGAAGCCGCTGCATGCGCTGCTACACGGCAGGGGGGTGTGTATGAACAAGAACGGCTATATGCCGGCCCGGGGTGAGTTTCTGCACTGATTGCCGGCAGTAATGAGATGGTGGAACACGTATCGAAAAAATCCTAATTTGTAAACTGCGTGTACCGCTGCTGAAAGATCACATCATAATATTTATAGGAAACACAACTGGCCAAGATTAAACACATCGGCATATTTTCTACATGATACAGGAACAAATATTGTCTAATTAACTCCTCTAAAGTAGTATAGACAATTAGACCAAACTATCACCATCTAGCACCCTAAAGGGTCTTTGGTTTGTCCTTTTCGGAAGAAATATTTGATCCTTTTAGCATAAAAGGTTCCAGGTTACTAAAAAGTAATAATCTAAAGAACATTTGCGGAACAAGATAATATACACCATAGATTCTGGTTTGATGTTTTCTATGTGCACTTGCTTTTATTACATCATAACACAATATATTTGTGTTGTTTATATGTAGCAATGTCTTCGGATTCTCGTTCTAATTTGTATCCGTTCTGCCTGTGAATACACTGATTACTCTCTCTCTCCGTGTGCTGATTGCATATTATGCAAGGTTGAGATTTGCTCTATGGTGAGTCAGCAAAATCTGTTGTATTAGGCTTTGGGCTGAAGTGAACATGGTCTAAAATAGATAAACTCATCTCCAGAAAAGACCATGCCAGCGCTCAGACTATCCGAAATTCCAAGCACAGTTCTCCAAGATTAGGATATAATGTTATCTTATCAAGACCTCATAACTGCAATCGTGTTAGAGAAAACTACCTTATGATGCAGTGGCAGATTAAGAAAGCAAGGTGAAGCCCCTGGATGAAGTATTTCACTGTTTTTGTGCAGTGGTGTCAGGAGATTTGTTTATGTGGTAATCTTATATGGTACAATAACCTTGTTTCTTCCATATTTGATGGTGAAACACATTCAAATATTTTAACTTGGCATCCGCCACCTTTATCTTCAATTAAAGGGCTGCAGCTATTGAAAACATTTGGCTTAAACTTTTCTTCTTCTTCTTCCTCTTCTTCTTCTTCTTCTTCTTCTTCTTATTATTATTATTATTATTATTATTATTATTATTAAATTAAAGTTATTAAAATGGGGGAAAATAATGAATTATGAATTTTCTGTAACCACTCTACATTGTTATAATTCAAGATTTACAGTTTAGGACTACTGTAACATTTGGACATTTTATTATGTCCATAACATGTGGGTAATGTACAGTGTAAAAATATTTGGGGGTCAATAAATATAAGACAGATGAAGTGCTTAACATTTACTTTAAAATAATTATCATCTGCAGTATGTGATTTTGAGTTCAATCTACACCAGTTACCTAATTTATATTGTAAAAAAAAAAAAAACACTTAAGAAAAAAACATTAAATGTTATTTAACATTGTGCTTATTATGAAGCACAAAACGGTGTAAAAATCAAAAATCTACCACATGCAAAATCCTCATAAAATTGACCCAATTGAATTACAATCACAGACATGTGCAGTTTTTAAAGCTCATGCCGAGGGAAGCCCACAGGAAACTGGTACTGTTTGTTCTTAGGCAGTTGGACCCATTGGAAATTTACAGGACTTGACATTCAGAAGTATGTTATTAGAGATAAGAGATATTCTGCCCCTGTTACAAAAAATACCATTTCAGAAATCTAGCTGGAAGTCTACTGCTCCTTCACGTCCTACCTACTTTAATTTGCTTTAAGACTTTATTTTCCAACACTTTTGCTCCAAGAAACTAGGTGGACTGACACCAAATATGCCATGTTCTAAGTTGTTGAACATATCTTGATGTTAATATTGTCATGAATCGAGGTTGAGGCAGAAGCAATCGCAGATATTAACATTTATTAAACAAAAATATAACAAAACAAAGACACAAAGACAACTTGGCATAAAACTGTGGCATGAAACAAAACACTGTGACATGGAAGACAGAAGTCTTAAGACAATGAAATACAAGCAAACAGTGCAGACAATGACTATATATACACACGAGTGCTCATTAACAAAACGTGAATCAGGTGGTCATGTGACAGGTAGTGCAGTGCAGTGGCTGATGGGAACTGGAGTTCAGAGTTTCATGATACGTGACAAATATCAGGAAATGGAACCTGAAATTCTACTCTGTTTTCTCATTCTTCTTTTGACTATAAGCACAACATGTTTTCAGTGTCTAGAAGAAAAAAATAAAAGAATGGGACTTACCGTTCCAATAGTTTTGGAGGTTTTGGTATGTCTGTGCTAAATTTCATTTTTCTGCATCAAAAATAGCAACCTCTGAAAATGGTACCAATTTCCGAATAGAATAAGAAGAATAAATATAGCTGTAAGCAGCAATTATGGGGCCAAGCACAACAGTAAGTAGCTACTTATTTCGCCTCTACTGTGCTTGACCCTATAGCTAAGCAAGCGTCAGAGCATGACCGACAGTTTGGTTTGGTCTATTAACACAAATTCCATAACTTACTGCTGGCATGGACTGAAGATGATCCAAGTCAATTTGGTGGAAAATCGGATGAACGGTCCAAAAAGCTTATTAGTTGATAGAATTCCCCCAAGGTGTCTGATGGCTTAGAGGAAGAATCTGTTACACATTCTGGCCGTGAGGGCCCTTATGCTTCGGTACCTTTTTCCAGATGGCAGAAGAGTGAAGAGTTTGTGTGAGACGTGTGTGAGCTTATCCACAACGCTGATGGCTTTGCGGATGCAGCGTATGCTGTAAATGTCTATGATGGATGGAAGAGAGACCCCAATGACCTTCTCAGCTGACCTCATTATCTGCTGCAGGGTTTTGCGATCCAATACGGTACAATTTCCAAACCAGACAGGGATGCAGCTGCTCAGGATGCTCTCAAAGATTGCCCTTTAGAACGTGGTGAGGATGAGGGGTGGGAGATGGGCTTTTTTCAGCCTTCTCAGAAAGTAGAAGTGCTGCTGGGCTTTCTTGGTTATGGAGCTGGTGTTGAGGAACCAGGTGAGGTTCTCCATAAGGTGAACATGAAGTAATTTGGTGCTCTTGATGATCTCCCTGGTAGCACCGTCAATGTTCATCTGAGAGTGGTCACTCCATGCTTTCCTGAAGTCAACAACCATCTCTTTTGCTTTTTCCATGTTAAGAGACAGGTTGTTGGTTCTGCACCAGTCTGTAAGTCGCTGCACCTCCTCTCTGTATGCTGACTTGTTGTTCTTGCAGATGAGACCCACCACAGTCATGTCATGGGCGAACTTGATGAAGTGATTGGAGTCGTGCACTGCTGCACAGTCGTGAATCAGCAGAGTGAACAGCAGTGGACCGAGCACACAGCCCTGGGGGCCCCGTGTTCAATGTGGAGGTGCTGTTCCCTATCTGGGCTGACTGTGGTCTCCCAGTCAGGAAGTCCAGGATCCAGCTGCAGAGAGAGGTGTTCAGGCCCAACAAGCTCAGCTTTCCAACCAGGCACTGAGGAATTATTGTGTTGAATGCTGAACTGAAATCTATGAACAGCATTCGAACGTAGGTGTCCTTTTTGTGGTGGCAATGGCATCATCTGTTGACTGGATGGGGTGATACGCAAACTAGGTCCAGTGAGGGGGACAGCAGGGTCTTAATGTGCCTCATGACGAGCATAATGATGGGTTAATGGGACAATAGTCATTGAGGAAGGACACTGAAGATTTTTTTGGCATGGGAACAATGGTGGTGGCCTTGAAGCATGTTGGAATGACAGAGCTACTTTGGGAGATGTTGAAGATGTCAATGAGAACATATGCCAGCTGGTCTGCACGTCCTCTGTGCACTGTGTCAGGAATGTTGTCTGGTCCAGCAGCTTTCCGTGGGTTGATTCTGTGTAGAGTTTTTCCTCACATCATCCGTGGTTAGACAGAGCACCTGGTCTTTGGGAGGAGGGGTGTTCTTCCTCGCTACCACGACATTCCTCAAACTGAGCGTAAAAGTTGTTCAGCTCATTTGAAATGGAGGTACAGTGCCTTGCGAAAGTATTCGGCCCCCTTGAACTTTTCAACCTTTTGCCACATTTCAGGCTTCAAACATAAAGATATAAAATTTTAATATTTTGTGAAGAATCACCAACAAGTGGGACACAATTGTGAAGTGAAACGAAATCTATTGGATATTTTAAACTTTTTAGCACAAATAAAAAACTGAAAAGTGGTGCGTGCAAAATTATTCGCGTCCTTTACTTTCAGTGCAGCAAACTCACTCCAGAAGTTCAGCGAGGATCTCTGAATGATCCAATGTTGTCCTAAATGACTGATGGTGATAAATAGAATCCACCTGTGTGTAATCAAGTCTCTGTATAAATGCACCTGCTCTGTGATAGTCTCAGGGTTCTGTTGAAAGCGCAGAGAGCATCATGAAGACCAAGGAACACACCAGGCAGGTCCGTAATACTGTTGTGGAGAAGTTTAAAGCCGGATTTGGATACAAAAACATTTCCCAAGCTTTAAACATCCCAAGGAGCACTGTGCAAGCCATTTCTCAAAGATATCCATAAAAAGTCTCGTCTAAAGTTTGCCACAAGCCACCTGGGAGACACACCAAACGTCACACCAAACGTTGAGAAATGGCTTTCTTCTTGCCACTCTTCCATAAAGGCCAGATTTGTGCAGTGCACGACTGATTGTTGTCCTATGGACAGACTCTCCCACCTCAGCTGTAGTTCTCTGCAGTTCATCCAGAGTGATCATGGGCCTCTTGGCTGCATCTCTGATCAGTCTTCTCCTTGTCTGAACTGAAAGTTTAGAGGGATGGCCAGGTCTTGGTAGATTTGCAGTGGTCTGATACTCCTTCCATTTCAAAATGATCGCTTGCACAGTGCTCCTTGGGATGTTTAAAGCTTGGGAAATCTTTTTGTATCCAAATCCGGCTTTAAACTTCTCCACAACAGTATTACGGACCTGCCTGGTGTGTTCCTTGGACTTCATGATGCTCTCTGCGCTTTCAACAGAACCCTGAGACTATCACAGAGCAGGTGCATTTATACAGAGACTTGATTACACACAGGTGGATTCTATTTATCGCCATCAGTCATTTAGGACAACATTGGATCATTTCGAGATCCTCGCTGAACTTCTGGAGTGAGTTTGCTGCACTGAAAGTAAAGGGGGCCGAATAATTTTGCACGCACCACTTTTCAGTTTTTTATTTGCTAAAAAAGTTTAAAATATCCAATAGATTTCGTTCCACTTCACAATTGTGTCCCACTTGTTGATGATTCTTCACAAAAAATTTAAATTTTATATCTTTATGTTTGAAGCCTGAAATGTGGCAAAAGGTTGAAAAGTTAAAGGGGGCCAAATACTTTCGCAAGGCACTGTATCACTGTCACAGGTGGGTGATTTTGTTCAGTAGTTGCTCATGGCCTGAATGCACTGCCACATGCACCTTGTGTTGCCACTGTGCATGATTGTGGATTTTCTGGGCATGTGTGTGCTTTGTCTCTCTGATGGCCTTGGACAATTTTGCTCTCGCTGCTCTTAGGGCCACCTTGTCACCTGCCCTGAAGGCAAAGTCTCGGGTCCTCAGCAGTGCACACACCTCCGCAGTCATCCACAGCTTCAGGTTGGAGCATGTGGTGATTGTCTTGGAGACAGTGACATTATAAATGCACTTGCTGATGTAGCTGATCACTGACGCCATGTATTCCTCCAAATTGGTAGATTCGCTTTCGGTTGCAACCTCCCTGAACATGTGCTCAAAACAGTCCTGGAGAGCAGAGATGGCTCCTGCTAGCCAGGATTTCTTCTTCAAAACCAGTTTGGAGCATCTGACAAGTGGTCTGTATGCTGGGATTAGTATAACAGAGATATGGTCTGAGTAGCAGAGGTGGCGGTGGGGCTCCACCCAGTACTTGCCGGGGATGTTTGTGTAAACAAGATCCAGCACGTTCACCCCTCTTATTGCAAAGTTCACATGTTGATGGAATTTAGGGAGCACTGACTCAAATGGTTAAAATCTCTCACAATGATAAACAGTCCATCTGGGCGTTTGTTTTGCAGTTCGCTAATCACCCCATACAGTTCACAGTGTGCCTCCTTAGCATTTCCTTTTGTTCAGACAGGTCTCAATATGTTGTGAGCCAAATTTGTTGAAGAAAATTTGGAAGATTAGTAAAAATGGCAGTTATATTTAAGCATTTTTTTTTCTTGCCACTCAGGTATTACCGTTGCTGGACTATTAATTGAACATTGATTATACTGAATGTTGTTATTGTCGGAAGATGTACTTACGGTATTCATTCACTTGGAGTGTAGCGCCTTGGAGATGTTGTCAGACAGCAGTTCCACTCCAATGCTGCTGGGGTGCAGGCCATCAGGACGAAACAACCTAGGACGCTCCTAGAACAGATTCCAGTTATTGACAAACACCAGATTCTGCTCATTACAGCAAGAGACTAACCAATCATTTAAAGCTAGAAGTCTACTGAACTTTTTGGCTCCACGTCTAAATGTGGGAAGAGGTCCAGAGATGATGATCTTCGCGGTGGGTGATCTGCCTCGTCTGATGTCGTTCGTCCCCGCGTTCAGCACAACCACTCCGATGCGCTCGTCCTTCTTTAGGATCTCTGATACCCTCTGATCAGCGACATCAAGGACACGAGCACCAGAAAAACAGTGTGTGTGCACCTTACCTTTAGATGAGGCTACACGGACGTTCTGCACAATGGAGTCCCCGACAATCACAGCATTAGGTCTGGTCTGACGGAGAGGGGCGAAGCGGTTCCTGGTTGGAATCTTGAACACCGGAGGTGGAGAGCTCTTCACCTGGGGTCCACCTTCCGCCGCTGGATCACCCAAGGCCCGAGGTGTGTTGGCGCCGGCGTGATGGAGACCTCACCTGGGAAAGTCCTAGGTGCAATATAGCTATTATTGTGGTTCAAGCACTTTAGCTATTATTGTGGATTAAGCACTTTAGGGCCTTTAAGAACATGTGTATAAAGATATTACTTAATATTGTGCAAGCCTGCAAGCACCTAAATCAGAGAAAAAGCTAGATAATTGTAAGAAATATATGGTAATTGACAATAAAGAAATAGCATTCTAAAACTGTTGTAGCACCATCTATTGTCAGAGCTCCATAACATTTGGCATGCATACATATACATATATATCATATAAACTCACAAATGTTACGATATGTATACAATATGTATTGCGTTATTGCGATTTTTTTTACAATGTGATGCCTGCTTTATAGCTTGTAGCTACAATTTCGAACTTTTATAGCTTATATCTATAGGCTTGTGCAACCCTTCCTGACAAGGAATTGAACCCAGGCCATTGGCAATGAGAGCCTGCATGCTAGCCACTAGTAAACCAGGGAACCACAAATTCTTCAAATGATATAAAAAAAATTCAGTTAAGGCCGCGGTCACGAAACACATATTCAGGGCATGGTCCTGAAGATACATATTCATTTGATAACGTTTGTTCAGATACATGGTAATGATAATAATGAGTCAGCATGAGTTCACCATGCATTTGTAACTTCTTACAAGTAGGTGGCATTGTCATGAAATGTGTTGCATAACCTCAGGTCATGGTCCTGAGAATGCATACCAGCTTTGTGTCAGTGCGCAAAGTTGTTGCTGAAATGCAGCCTCACTTCCGGTTTGGCGGCAATACTGATTCATTAGCCCATTATGGGCAAACTGTATGGTGTCCGATGGTGCCTCATGGTGGCACTAGAGCATTGTCAGCACTTGGCCCAAATATGCTCACAATGTTCCTTTGACCCTCCCCAATCAGTTTGCCAAATTTCACAACTTTTTCCTAAACGGTTATATGGGCTGCCATAGACTCCATAGCCAGAAAAAGGAGAAGAAGAAGAGGTAGAATAACAATAGGGTGCCGTCACACCTTCGGTACTTGGCCCATAATAAGTATGGACAGTTATAACAGTGATGCTTGCATTGCAAAGCAAATACCATTAATAATAAACTCACACATGCGTGTGTTGAGTGCACATTTTCAACATTTGTCAGTTGTTACACACAACAGAAACAGAAACACAAGCACACATCATCAGTCTTCATTTATATTTTTAATATTTGGGTTGTATATTTATATTCTGGTTTGGATCTTTTTTTAAGGGTTTTTGGGCAATCAGCAACCAGGAGGGTATTTGTGTTTGTGTTTAGGTTAATTAAAGGTCACTGGTGTATTTATTTTTTGGTATGGAGCAATTTGCAGGCAGAGGAATATATATATAATTAATATATATATATATATATATAGTATCTCACAAAAATGAGTACACCCCTCACATTTGTGTAAATATTTGATGATATCTTTTCATGTAACAACACTGAGGAAATGACACTTTGCTACAATGTAAAGTAGTGAGTGTACAGCTTGTGTAACATTTGTGTAAATTTGCTGTCCCCTCAAAATAACTCACTGCCATTAATATCTAAACCACTGTGAACAAAAGTGAGTACACCCCTAAGTGAAAATGTCCAAATTTGGCCCAATTGGCCATTTTCCCTCTCTGGTGTCATGTGACTTGTTAGAGTTACAAGGTCTCAGGTGTGAATGGGGAGCAGGTGTGTTAAATTTGGTGTCATCGCTCTCACACTCCCTCATACTGGTCACTGGAAGTTCATCATGGCAAAGAACTCTGAGTATCTGAAAAAAAAGAATTGTTGCTCTACATATATATAATATATATATTGTTTTTGGGCAATTAGAGGTCACCCTCATACACTGTAAAAGAGGGTTACAAGTACTTAGATCCCCTTTAGGAAGAGAAGAGCCCTTAAATATCCAAAGAACCAATTTTTGTTAGAGAATATTTATTTCATTTAACCAACTAACTAAAGATAGAAAGTCTAAATTGCTTATGTGACATAATATGTCCATAATATAATTGCTGTTTGCTTACATAATATACACTAGAGATCTGATTATACATTAGAGACCAGATATTATATTTTTTTCAATTCAGTAAAAAAAAATTCAGTGAAAATCGGCTATCAGACTAATACACTTCAAGATGGTCAAGGAGGAGGCGGGAACCGGCTGAACATCAACATAAAGTTTAATTATATAAACAAAACTCAAACAGGATATAAAACACAAACATAACTCAAACAAACAAAAGCGCACATGCGTCTCTCTCCATGGTCACTTTATAGTCACACACACTGTGTGCATTTACACTTTGTCTTTGCTGCAATTTATTATATTTAATTCTGATTACTTGTTATAAAACAAGTTGGAGGCGGTGGAATATTTTTAAACTACCTCAATTTGGAGGAAAGACCACAAACCTTGCAATCTTGTCATTAACTCTCCTATCCTCTGCTTCTCCCCCAAGCATGGAGCAGCATAATTCCTCCCCGAAGCATAATTTCTGCCCCAGTGGGCCTCTATTAGCGATTGCTGCAGTCCCATTATTGATCACTGGGTGTAATGATCACTCTAGTGCGGCACCATGATTGTACAACATCTAGAAACATGAGCAATTCAAGGGAACATCAGCTTATGTCTGTCAAACAACATATTTTATATTGTTTTCACTCAAAAAAGGTAATTAGTATTTCGACAGAATTGAAAATTTATAAAGTTGTGAATAAGGGATTTATGAAGATTACTCATTGAATGGCTGATGATGGGGATCTACATTACCTGTGCGTATCGACGAGCCACCACTGGTTAACATGAAATAATTTTAATGCATGTCTATGTCTGTATTTTTGGATAATTGTTTATTTACTGAGATGCAATGTGGGGACCAGTGTATTATCTCCTTTTGAGTCCAAGAAATTTGTGGGTTATGATATTCAAGCCAGGGAAGGCCTAGGACCACTGGATGTCAGGCAGACACAGTGACATGGAAAATCATACTCTCCTGATGGAGAGCGCTGGTGCGGAGGTTAACTGACTCAGTGTAGTGTGTAATGAATCCCTTCCCAATGGGGAAAACACTGATTGAAATGAGTGCTGGGCTGCTGAACCTAAACTCACCCCTGGCTGATGCTGCTTAGCTGCTGCGTTCTCCCCTCGGGCATGGCGTTGCTTGAGAGGGCATTGTTAAACGAAGTGCCCTTCCTCGCCGCAGTAAAAAGAGCGATGCTCGTGGCGTCTTCGTTCTCTCTCCTCCATGCTAGCTGTCCAACCCAGCTGCATGGGTTCAACGGGAGGACCTTGCACTGCCATGTCCACCTCACTGCGTATGGGGCGGAGGCTTTGTAGCAAACGATCAAGGCGAATCACCAGGTTAATTAGAGAGTCGAGCGTTAGTTGTTCATCACGACATGCCAGTTCGGTCACAATGTCAGAATTGAATCCCTGGCTAAACATAGTTTTGAGTTCCATCTGCTTCTCGCTGCTACAGTGCGAAACTCGAGAGCATAATCCGCCATGCAGCGTGATCCTTGTTTAAGGTTTAATAATTCCTCCTCAGTCTCCCTGTTGTCTGGAGTGTGATCAAAGACTGTTCGGAATTGCACCGTCAGTTGATCATACGTGGTTATGATGCTATCTCCCTGCTCCCACTCCGCTGTGGCCCAGAGCAGAGCTCTCCCGGTCAAAAGTTACATAAAATGGATGATCTTCCGACTCTTCGTCATGTCTGTGTAGGTCAAAAAAGAACAGGGAGCATTGTAGGAGAAAAATCCGGCAGCATGCCAGATCCCCATCGTATTTCTCCGGCGCCGGTGTGGGAGGTAAACGCGTTGTCACCGCTGTAGTGGCTTGATTTAGCCTAGCTACCTGCGCAGTCAGGTTGGCTAGGCGTTGGTCATGGTCGCTGATCAGCCGGCCGTGGCCGTCGATGGCTTGCTGCCAACGCGGATCACCCTCTGTTTCCATTGGAAGGCGAAGTATTCTGTCACGTACCGTGGGGGGCATGGAAGCAGAAGCGGGCGGCAGACGTAGTACGTGGGTAAAGGGTGTGTAGTCGGAAAATGTAATCTAAGGTCGAGGAAACTAAGTGAACCAAAACTAGAGACAACGGCTTGGAAACGACAGAGAACAAGTCAACTGAACGTATACTTCGCAAAGTCATAGTAATGAATGACTCTCTATATGCTGTGGTGAGAGTGTGTGTGTGATTGGTGACAGGTGTGTGAGATTAGAACTCCGGGGATGGTGAGCTGGGAAACTGAGTCATGGCAGGACTGGGATATGACAACAGGTGAAATTCACCATTGAAATAGTTAAGCTGTTTTACATAGCTCCTGTGATTAATGCTATTAACCTTTCACACGCTAATTTATGTCTCCTCAGAGACGAACATGTCCACTTCCACTCAGCCGAATAGCCGCCATATGGACTTACCCACTTGTGGATGGAGCCTCCAATCCCTAGGCCTCAGTCCCTGCTTTGACAGGATACCTGCCCCAAAGTTCTGGTTGCCCGGAATGCATATTGCACTCACTAACAAAACTTTCTCTACACCAGAGAAGAATTAGTTGAGCAACCTGCACTGGGGTTGTGAACATAATCCTCCCTGGTAGTTGATATATGAGACCACTGCTATGTTGTCTAACACATGGTGACCTCTCAACTGACTAGAAGAATTTCAGTGCTAGGAGTATGGCCCATACCTCTAGGCAATTTATATGCCACTAGATGAGGGCCGCTCCAGAGACCGTAAGGGAGACATCTGACATTACCGTCTTGCAATAAAAGACGACCCTAGATTGTGACCTGAGGCTAGAAACTGGGAACACCCACAAGTTCTCAGAGCATGTAGGCTTCACCACGTGACACTGATTACTCTCAGGGGTTTCGTCCTAGGAAGAAACCCCTGACTTTCAGATACCACTGAATGGTCTCGTGTGCAATGTGCCCAAAGGTATGACAGTAAGTTCCAACAGTTTCCATAGAGACAGGAGGGGATGCCCAGACCTAACTTTATCTTGCTCAGTGTTGATAGGATTGCCCTACCTGTGTTGTGATAGACACGCCCTCATTGTATTCAAATCCCATATAACCCCTAGAAAAGTCACTCTTGACTGGAGAAGCAATTTTCCATTGGGGAAACCTGGGCCCCAAGCTTCTCACATTGGCAAGAACAACATCTCGATGTTGAATTGCCAACTTCTGGATGGCACTAGAATTAACCATACTTCCACATAGTTTAAAAAAGGGAAAGCATCAGATTTTCATTGCCCTATGACAGTTCGCTTACCAGAGAAAACTGAACTCGTGACGATATTGACTTGGGGAGCCCTACAGTAATACTGGGGGCTAACTGTCCTTACAACCTCTCATCTCCTGATACCTCCCTCCTTTTTCATTTTCAGCGCTGATTATGATTTTTTATTCAGGCCTACTAGCAGGCTGTGGATGACAAAGCACCCCCCCTGATTTTGCTGCCATTGATGGAGAGAGGTGGCTTGCAAGCCCTCCACCTTCAGCATAGCATAATAGCAGTACTTTCTTATTCCCCAAGATGGCTCAATAATCCCACATTGTGAGATGATGCATTATCCCTCTGGCTTCTCACTCTGGCTCCTCAGGGTCAAAGAGAGTGGGTTGACTCTCCATACCGGGGGACGTCGCTTTGCGAGCTCCATCCCCTTTGGCTGAGATATGGCATGTCACCTGACCTATTAATAGGCATGATTTTACACAGACTTCAGATATTGGTCACGCAGGAGGACGCATCCCACAATGTGAAGCTCACACAACGTTGAGTTCTCTTTGAAAGGGAACTGTAGCTTTTGAAGATACATGCTACTCATAGTTTGCCATAGTTAAGCTACAGTCAAGCTACTCCTTTAAAAAAGTAGTTACTAAGAAAAAGTAGGTAACAATTTAAAGCTACTAAAATGGGCTTTTTTTTTTCGTATGTCATGATTGTGAATCAGTTTATGAACAACTGTGTATAATTGTGTATAAAAAATAAAACACAATTTAAAGATAATTCAGAACAATTTGGAATGTATAGTCTTGTTTTACTACTATATTACTACTACTACTACTACTACTACTACTACTACTAATAATAATAATAATACAATATTAATCATATTTATCATATTAATAGTAATAACAATAAAAAAATTTAATGTAATTAAATCTAGAGATATAACCTACTCATTTAAAATAATGTGCACATTAGGTAGATTTAAAACTTATAACTCGAACATATTTCATGTCATTTCATTGAATATAAATATAATTTTTTTAATTAAATATTAATAAAATAAATATCAATGTGTGAAAATATGTTAGGACAGGAATAATGCCACTGATCTGACATGTATCAGTTGCAAAGAACCGCATAGCAACACACACAGTTTGCGGTACGGTATAGGTTCTCCAGAACAGGTTTTATTCTGGATGAGAAAACTGTAACTTCGACCAGGAAGGGAAAGACCTTTTAAAGCCAGACACAATCCCCTGGCTTTTCCCAATGACCATCTGTATGAAAGATATGGATTTTCTGCAGTTTCTCTCTACTGGCTTCTTGAGCCACATAAAAAATCTGACATACCGAAGCCACTCTTACCGTACCGCAAACTGTATGTGTTGCTATGTGGTTCTTTGCAAGTAATACATATCATATCAGTGGCAGTGGCAGGATAGCCATGTAGTGTAAGTTACCATGACGATGAAACCAACTAAAAACCAATCCACCAAAATCAGAGTTTGCTCAAACTACACTCAAACTTACCTGGGTAGTCACCGAAACCGGCTTTGTGAAACAGGCCTTTGATAAACTTATTGAATTATTTTCGTTTCTTTGTAAATAAATGTAAACACTGAATTGTGTTTACTATTAACAACAAAGCGGCAATAATATTCTCTGTATCAGAAAATAAATGCCAATTATGGTATTATCATTTACCCACCCCCAAACATCACATAACAAACTTCTAAAAAATTCCGAAGCTCAGTGCTCTCAACTCACACTAAATCCACACTTCAGGGAGGTATTCGAGGCTAAGTGTATCTGTTCATTCATGTTCTGAAATTGTGAGATGTCGAGGAAAACTTTCCAATGTAAGTTAAATTAATTAGATATTACTTATAATTCGCTAGAAAAATGTAAAGCGTTGTACATTTTATTGGTGCAGACTGCAGAGATAATGTGTTCTGTAAAATGTTTGCAAATGCTTTTTATTAATCACTTAAACCACTTAAAATACATTCACTTAACCAAAATTCACTCATCAGATTTAGGTCAGTTGTTTGTTCTGTAACAGTAATTTCTTAAAAGAACATTGATGACAATAATTTCTTAAAAGAGTACTGCTGTCACAAACTGGACCAACATTTTTGCTCTTGCTAAGTGTGTCCCATCGGGTAAAGTTCTACACACATTTGCGTTCTTCACGCCTACTTGAACAGTTGTGCCAAATACAGGAAATATATGATGTAGATAAGTGGTTAATTGGAAAGACCACAAGTGTGGGTATTTGGACAGGTCCAATTAGGCTCTTAATTCCTGTGAAGCAAGTGGACACCACAGATGCTATGAAGCGCACTGTTATAATTGGAGAAAAAATAATGACTGGTCATGCTACACCACTATTCGTTTGGAAAAAAAAACTTAACTTGTTACTGGAAAAGCTACAATATTTTTCAAGTAGCGCTACTGAAAAATGTAGTTAAGATTGTAGCGTTGCTAATTTTAGTTAACTACTCCCCAACACTGCTTAGAGGAACGAAAAAGTGCCAGGTGGAGAGGTAGAGAGTCATCAGTAAATTAATGCCTAAATAAAACTTTTGGTATTATCCAAATGGCTACCATTTGGCAAGGCATCCATTCTATTTCTCTTGCCATATTTTTGTGTGATTTGAATTTTCATAAACAAAATTATGGTTGTGACATTTGAAGCATCATTTTGATCCCTGTGCAGTTCATGTGTAAGCTTTCTGCTGTAAGTAAATTAGCTTTATAATTTGTTGATTCCCATTCATAGATCAAGAGGGTGTCCTGGGGCCAGTGACTGAAGATCTACTTCACCATTCCAAGGTGCCATTGTTTCCTCGAGACCACTTCAATAACAAGAAGGTCCTGGCTGTTCATAAGGATAGGAAGCAGCTACAGTCCAAGCTCAGGACCATGGGCCATATGGACTATTCCCACATCAGTATAGAGAAAGCCCAACCTGAAATGGTAAGTCTCAGAGATCATGTCAATGAGCAAGCAAAGCTTCCAATTTGGCCTTACTACCTAATGAGAATTGTGCTGTTAGCTTCCACCATGATCCCAGTTGATCATTCTATAGTGTTATGTTACCTTGGTATAAGAGTATATGTTGTACTTATATAGAATATTTGATTGATTTGTGCTAATTACAGGGACTGTGTCGGAGGAAGCTGGACATAATGGTCCAGAGAATGAAGGACATGCCTAGAGTCATGGCTCTGTCTCTCTATCTGCCAAACTGTGACAAGAAAGGCTTCTACAAGCGCAAACAGGTTTTAAGTCATATATAACAGAATGAAAAAATTATTTGTCATATAGCTAAAGCATGTCCTCCACCAAATATCCAAGTATATATACACATACATAAACAGACACACACACACACACATACATATATAACATGATCTGTCGAAATACTCGGATTGGCTAGAAGGTGTACATTGAAACCCCCATCTATCTCTCTCTCTCTCTCTCTCTCTCTCTCTCTCTCTCTCTCTCTCTCTCTCTATATATATATATATATATATATATATATATATATATATAATATAAAATACACACACACACATATGTATGCATAATTTATATTTAGCATTATGCAAACTTCCTGGCCAAAGCTTCATAGACCACAGCTAATTCCAAAAGTAACTTCCACATTGCTACAATGTCAAGTTTTTAAAGTGTGTAAACTACATGTGAATTTGTATGATATGACTCGTATAGAGAGGGCGCACAGTGGCACGTTTGCCTCACACCTCCAGGGTCCGGGGTTCAATTCCCGCCAGGGCCATGTGTGTGTGGAGTTTGCATGTTCTCCCTGTACTCCGGTTTCCTCCCCCAGTTCAAAGACATGCGTGGTAGGCTGATTGGCGTGTCTAAATTGTCCGTAGTGTATGAATGGGTGTGTGAGTATGTGTGTGATTGTGCCCTGCAATGGATTGGCATCCTGTCCAGGGTGTACCCCACTTTGTGCCCGATGCTCCCTGGGATAGGCTCCAGGTTCCCCGTGACCCTGAAGGAGTAAGTGGTAGAAGATGGATGGATGGATTGATGGACTCGTATAGAGATTGTTAAGAAATTGTTAACGGTACTACTTTATGTTGCAGTGTAAGCCCTCCAGAGGGCGGAAGCGAGGCATTTGCTGGTGCGTAGATAAATATGGGGCCATGATGCAGGGAACTGACTACAGTGGAGGCAACATCCTGTGCAGTGACCCAGAGAACAACAGCAACAACAAATGAAGAGTCTCCTTATTGATAACAGGTCCCATCTCCAGCTTTTGCCATATTCTGTTAACTGCCAAATCACCTAAAGAATCTGTAAAAAGCCTCTCATTAATGTGTGTATAGTCAAAGCTAGAATACAGATTTGTATACAGATCTGTATGTACCTCATTCATGTCCTTTCGTAGCTCATACATTTTTGGGACTGAAATATCAGTCATCTCAGCAGCGAACATCAATAATCAATAATTATATGTTGAATTAATTGTACTAAGATAGTGCATAGCAAACAATAGAATTATGAAAAGATATTTTCTTTTCAGTACTAGAGCACTTTAAGTACTTTCAGAGCACTTTTCCATATAATCTTAAATGTGTGGCTCTTTTTTTGTTTGTTTGTTTGCTATTTTCTTAATACAGGGTAAATGGTCAGTGCTAATATTATAGCAGCCCTATGCCTTCCCCCAAAATGGCAATGGTCAATGACTATAGACAGTGAATCATTAGTAACCTATGTAATTGGGATGAGCTGACATACATACATTTATCAATCTCAGTTAAGACTTCCAGAAGCTAATAAAATAAGCTATTTACTGTATGTGCTTTCCCATTTCAGATTTAGTCCCCTTTTTGCTTTTATAATAACCTCCACTCTTCTGAGAAGCCTTTTCCACTAGATTTTGGAATGTTACTGTTAAATCAGTCCATCTAAAGTGGTCCAATAATTGTAAAGTTGGTTGTGTGACCATTTTTAAGTTTACAATTTTTTTTTGAGTGATCACCTCGATGCAAAGCAGTAAGTAACTACAGCCCAGAAGTCCCTTACTGCTCTTATCACAGGAGAAACAAAGAAACAACAAGATATATGTTTATGACACTGTTCATTTGTAAAACACCCAACTGAACCTTGTAATTCCATATTTGTATAAAATCTATTCATGCATACCAACTGTACACCGGTTCCAACTTAAAAAATCAAGGTTCTTCAAATTGGCCCTCGAAGTCCACTGTCTTGCAGCGTTAACTCCAACCCTAATCAAACACAACCTGAACAAGCTAACCAAGGTCTTCAATATTATTAGAAAATTACAGGCAGGTAAGTTTGTAGGTTGGCACTAAACAATGTAGTGGAACTGTGAGCAATATTGAGCATTACAATTAAATTTAAGCTCTAAGTCTAAGGAAAAAGAATGTGCAAAGTGTTTATATGTTGAGTTTTCTGTAAACAGCTGTATAACCAAAATTTGGTGCGTGCCATTACACAAAGATCATAGTTGAACCAAATAAAATAATAATATATTAAAATAAAACAAGAAACTGCAATGGCAACACATAGAGGTAATCAGTCAAAAAAGAGGAAAATTTAAAACGGTCAAGCAACCTGTATTGACCACTTAAAATGGAGCCACAAGCGCAACAGTGGTGCTTGAAAGTTTGTGAACCTATTAGAATTTTCTATATTTCTGCATAAATATGACCTAAAATATCCGGTCATTTATTTATTGAGGAAAATGATCCAATATTATCTGTGAGTATGTGAACCTTTGTTTTCAGTATCTGGTATGATCCCCTTATGCAGCAATAACTGCAACAAAACATTTCCGGTAACTGTTGATCAGTCCTGCCCAGCGGCTTGGAGGAATTTTAGCAAATTCCTCAGTAGTGACTTACATTTATATGACTGAGCAATTGGACTCAGTTGTATAAAAGGGCCTTGCCCAAGTGCCCAACAGTGATAGCTTGGCAGTGCTGGGGCTTGAACTCCTGACCTTCTGAGCAGTAACCCAGAGCCTTTAACAATTGAGCCACCACTGCCATTTCTGAGTTCTTGTGTTCTGGGCTCTCATGCAAGTTTGATTCCAGACCAAATTATATTAGACTAATTTATACGTACATGTAACATTTTATCATCAAATGGAATCAATTCTATGTCTGTAAAATAAATAAATAAATAAATAAATAATCAATCAGTTTTAAGAAACTTTGATGAGATTTTCTTCAATTTGAAAATAATTCTAGGTTTATAAGCAAATGATAAATGAGCAGATTTTTCAGTGTGTGTTATTTATTCACTGCATAATTTGTGTTCTTTTTTTGTAATAAAAATGCATTAGTTATCTATTTGATTGTAAGAATAAAAAATGTGGATATTTGTTGTCTGTGTGATCTGCATGATCAAGTTTGAGATTACATCAACATGTACTTTGCTGCCGTAAGTATTTGCTGTTTTAGTGTTTACATTTACAGTGGTGCTTGAAAGTTTGTGAACCTTTAAAATGTTCTATATTTCTGCATAAATATGACCTAAAACAGCATCAGATAGATATAATTCAGTCTGTTTACATGGACAACAATAATCCGATATTAACCTGATTAAGACAATACTCTGATTAAGAAACTACCAGGTAAACAGCAATTGTTGATTACCTTGACTAAAGTCATACTCCAAGTAAACACAAATCGAATTAAGACATGTGAAGTATTCCTATTTTAGTCGCATTATTGAAGTGCATTATAGACATGTACACACCTTAATCACACTATTAACATCGTGTGAGAGTTTTCACCCCATTTTGTGACAGGACACATACACACGGCAGTGCTCAACCATTTGATGACAAACAGGAGAGCATGGCTGCGTCCGAAACTGTGGATTTACCTACTAGAGTATATAGTAGGTGAAATACATGTATCTCAGCTACTATATAGTAGGAAAGTATGTGGTTTCGGAAGCAGCCCATGGCTTCAAGCAGTCATCTATTTGCATGTATAGTATGAAAAATAATTAACTGCATTTGAAGCTTTTGTAAAACTACAAATGAAACACCAAAAATTATACAATACCATAACGAAGAGGAACTGTATGTTTATATGTGAAATTCTGAAGGGAACGTTGGCCGGCGTGGCATGGGGACGCAATGATGTGCCATTAATTGATCTATGTTTTATAACATGTAAAATGGGAACATGAAATTAATATTCTAAAATCAACTCATGTAACACCTTAATCACAATATAGTCTTATTCAGAATAAGGTAAATAATTAGATTACTGCTGTCCATGCAAAGGTAGTCACTGTGATAAATGCTTCACTGTTGCATTGTTATCAATTGTAGTAACATTTTAGACCTCATTAACAGGCATAAGCTATTATATGCTAATCTTATGATAAAAATGTATAAAAATAAAAATGAAGAGTATTTTACAGTAATTATTATGTTTATGTTTATACATAAACATAATAATTACTGTAAAATACTCTTCATTTTTATTATGTTGTACATTTTATGATATTCAAGGGTTTTGGCCAAGTAGTAAGCACCAAAATCTTATCTGGGTCAGTCTCTACTATAGCAGTCTCTAAAATAACTCAACACACAGACATTAATGTCTAAACCGCTGGCAACAAAAGTGAGTACACCCCTAAGTGAAAATGTCCAAATTGGGCCCAAAGTGTCAATATTTTGTGTGGTACCATTATTTTCCAGCGCTGACTTAACCCTCTTGGGCATGGAGTTCACCAGAGCTTCACACGCTGCCACTGGAGTCCTCTTCCACTCCTCCATGACGACATCACTGAGCTGGTGGATGTTAGAGACCTTGTGCTCCTCCACCTTCTGTTTGAGGATGCCCCACAGATGCTCAATAGGGTGTACTCACTTTTGTAGCCGGTGGTTTAGACATTAATGTCTGTGTGTTGAGTTATTTTGAGGGGACAGTAAATGTACACTGTTACACAAGCTGTACACTCACTACTTTACATTGTAGCAAAGTGTCATTTCTTCAGTGTTCTCACATGAAAAGATATCATCAAATATTTACAAAAATGTGAGGGGTGTACTCACTTTTGTGAGATACTGTATATGTATATATACAGTGGTGTGAAAAAGTGTTTGCCCCCTTCCTCATTTCCTGTTCCTTTGCATGTTTGTCACACTTAAGTGTTTCGGAACATCAAACCAATTTAAACAATAGTCAAGGACAACACAAGTAAACACAAAATGCAATTTGTAAATGAAGGTGTTTATTATTAAAGGTGAAAAAAATCAAAACCATCATGGCCCTGTGTGAAAAAGTGATTGCCCCCTTGTTAAAACATTCTATAACTGTGGTTGTCCACACCTGAGTTCAATTTCTCCGCCACACCCAGGCCTGATTATTGCCACACCTGTTCACAATCAAGGCATCACTTAAATAGGAGCTGCTTGACACTGTAAGGTCCACCAGAAGATCCTTAAAAGCTACACATCATGCCGAGACCCAAAGAAATTCAGGAACAATTGAGAAAGAAAGTAATTGAGATCTATCAGTCTGGAAAGGGTTATAAAGCCATTTCCAAAGCTTTGGGAATCCAGCGAACCACAGTGAGAGCCATTATCCACAAATGGCGAAGACATGGAACAGTGGTGAACCTTCCCAGGAGTGGCCGGCTGCCCAAAATTACCCCAAGAGCGCGGCGACGACTCATCCAAGAGGGTCACAAAAACCCCCACAACAACGTCCAAAGAACTGCAGGCCTCACTTGCACTCCAGTTAAGGTCAGCGTTCATGCCTCCACCATCAGGAAAAGACTGGGCAAAAATGGCCTGCATGGCAGAGTTCCAAGGAGAAAACCACTGCTGAGCAAAAAGAACATCAAAGCTCGTCTCAATTTCTCCACAAAACATCTTGATGATCCCCAAGACTTTTGGGACAACATTCTGTGGACCGATGAGACAAAAGTGGAACTCTTTGGAAGGTGTGTGTCCAAGTATATCTGGCGTAGAAGGAACACTGCATTTCATAAAAAGAACATTATACCAACAGTAAAATATGGTGGTGGCAGTGTGATGGTCTGGGGCTGTTTTGCTGCTTCAGGACCTGGAAGACTTGCCGTGATAAAAGGAACTATGAATTCTGCTGTCTACCAAGAGATCCTGAAGGAGAATGTCCGACCATCTGTTCGTGTACTCAAGCTGAAACGAACTTGGGTTCTGCAGCAGGACAATGATCGTAAACACACCAGCAGGTCCACCACCGAATGGCTGAAGAAAAACAAAATGAAGACTTTGGAGTGGCCTAGCCAAAGTCCTGACCTGAATCCTATTGAGATGTTGTGGTATGACCTTGAAAAAGGCCGTTCATGCTCGAAAACCCTCTAATGTAACTGAATTAGGACAATTCTGCAAAGATGAGTGGGCCAAAATTCCTCCAGGACGCTGTAAAAGCCTCATTGCACGTTATCGCAAACGCTTGGTTGCAGTTGTTGCTGCTAAGGGTGGCCCAACCAGTTATTAGGTTTAGGGGGCAATCACTTTTACACAAGGGCCATGATGGTTTGGATTTTTCACCTTTAATAATAAACACCTTCATTTACAAGTTGCATTTTGTGTTTACTTGTGTTGTCCTTGACTATTGTTTACATTGGTTTTGATGTCCGAAACATACTAAGTGTAGACAGACATGCTACGAAGGAACAGGAATAGGGAAGGGGCAAACACTTTTCACACCTGTATATATCCAGTGGTGTGAAAAAGTGTTCTTTTTCTTTTCCTGTTCCGATGTTTGTCACACTTAAGTGTTCGGCACACATCAACCCAAAGCTAAACAATAGTCAAGGACAACACAAACACAAAATGCAATTTGTAAATGAAGGTGTTTATTATTAAAGGTAAAAAAAATCCAAACCATCATGACCCTGTGTGAAAAAGTGATTGCCCCCTGTTTAAAACATACTATAACTGTGGTTGTCCACACCTGAGTTCAATTTCTCTAGCCACACCCAGGCCTGATTATTGCCACACCTGTTCACAATCAAGGTATCACTTAAATAGCAGCTGCTTGACACAGTAAGGTCCACCAGAAGATCCTTAAAAGGTACACATCATGCCAAGACCCAAAGAAATTCAGGAACAATTGAGAAAGAAAGTAATTGAGATCTATCAGTCTGGAAAGGGTTATAAAGCCATTTCCAAAGCTTTGGGAATCCAGCGAACCACAGTGAGAGCCATTATCCACAAAATGGCGAAAACATGGAACAGTGGTGAAGCTTCCCAGGAGTGGCCGGGCGCCCAAAATTACCCCAAGAGCGCGGCGACGACTCATCCAAGAGGTCACAAAATACCCCACAACAACGTCCAAAGAACTGCAGGCCTCACTTGCCTCAGTTAAGGTCGCGTTCATGCCTCCACCATCAGGAGAAGACTGGGCAAAATGGCGCGCTGCATGGCAGAGTTCCAAGGAGAAAACCACTGCTGAGCAAAAAGAACATCAAAGCTCGTCTCAATTTCTCCACAACACATCTTGATGATCCCCAAGACTTTTGGGACAACACTCTGTGGACCGATGAGACAAAAGTGGAACTCTTTGGAAGGTGTGTGTCCAAGTATATCTGGCGTAGAAGGAACACTGCATTTCATAAAAAGAACATTATACCAACAGTAAAATATGGTGGTGGTAGTGTGATGGTCTGGGGCTGTTTTGCTGCTTCAGGACCTGGAAGACTTGCCGTGATAAAAGGAACTATGAATTCTGCTGTCTACCAAGAGATCCTGAAGGAGAATGTCCGACCATCTGTTCGTGTACTCAAGCTGAAACAAACTTGGGTTCTGCAGCAGGACAATGATCCTAAATACACCAGCAAGTCCACCACTGAATGGCTGAAGAAAAACAAAATGAAGACTTTGGAGTGGCCTAGCCAAAGTCCTGACCTGAATCCTATTGAGATGTTGTGGTATGACCTTAAAAAGGCCGTTCATGCTCGAAAACCCTCTAATGTAACTGAATTAGGTGGCCAAAATTCCTCCAGGATGCTGTAAAAGCCTCATTGCACGTTATCGCAAACGCTTGGTTGCAGTTGTTGCTGCTAAGGGTGGCCCAACCAGTTATTAGGTTTAGGGGGCAATCACTTTTTCACACAGGGCCATGATGGTTTGGATTTTTTTTCACCTTTAATAATAAACACCTTCATTTACAAATTGCATTTTGTGTTTACTTGTGTTGTCCTTGACTATTGTTTAAATTGGTTTGATGTTCCGAAACACTTAAGTGTGACAAACATGCAAAGGAACAGGAAATGTGGAAGGGGGCAAACACTTTTTCACACCACTGTATATATGTATGTGTATATAAGTCAGGAAATGTTGAAGGTCTGAAGGTATGACCAGAGTTTAGTGCTCATAACTTTAAAGATTTAGGATTAGTTAGAGTCAGAAAATTTTGTCTCAGGAAAAAAAGGGGAAGAATAATAAGTTTAAATAGCATTTCATTTTGTTGGCTTGAGATCTTATAAGAAAACATAGAATAACCTTCAGTGCATAGCCCCCTAATTACTTTTGTCATCAAGAAATATTTCAGACACAGTAACTGGCTGTCCTGAAAACTGAAGTGATTCATGAGTAACAATTAAATCAGAAATCAGAGGTTAATACCAGTTTTAATGTCACACTACAAATGAGACCATGAAATACTTAAAATATTGAATATTATTCATGTTTTTATTAGTTGTACATTCAGAAAACAGAATGAATATGTAAAATATTCTTAAGAAGATGAACTATGGAAGACACCATTCATATATCACTACTCAAAGTTGTAATTACATTTTCTTTCCATGGATATGACCACTAGGTGTCAATACTAGTGTAAGGATTCTTTTTCTTCAGTGACATTTATACCATTAGAATCATTTAAGATCTACACACGTGTAATATAAATGGGTCAAATTACATGGTAGCATGTTTGCAACAATGTTGTTGTATATCTGCATATGGTCCATATACATTATATATATATATATATATATATATATATATATATATATATATATATATATATATATATATATATATATATCTCATTTGGTAAGGCACTATTTTAGTGAATTCCCTGTGATCCCTTGGCATATAAATTAACATTAATAAAACAAAAAGCACTGAAATGCCTGATTTTGGGGCTGCACAATACATCATATAATATCATGATCTTGGCCTTGGCAAAACCAATATCTTAGAAGACCCACCATGAGACCAAAGTGGGGTTAGTCTAAAATATATATAATCTTTTTTTCAAAACGATACCACTTTTCTCATGTCACCACCAATATATTCTAACTGAAATAAAATACATTACATAAAATAACTGTTGTTATTTTAGCTGTATACAATATATTGGAGTTATAATAAAAATAATAATAATACATTAATTCAATATGACCTCTAAGTGCATGCAGACTTTCAGACTTTAATTTGAGCATATTTACATCCATATAAGCTGAAAAATGTAGGAATTACAGCACTTTTTATATGTGGACTCCCCTGACCCCGCACCTGTTTTTAAGGGACCAAAATAAACTGGACAAATGAACATAACCATATATTAAATCCTAAAGTCAAGTACCTTTTGAAGTCTGAAACACATAGATATCAACAGATGCTGGCTTTCTTCCCAGATGATGCTCTGCCATTCCTTTACTGCAGCTGTCTTCAGTTCCTGCTCATTCTTGGGGTGTTTTGCCTTCAGCAAGTGAAATGCATGCTTAATTTGATCCTGGTATGATGACTAACTTTTCCATTGCAGAGCATTTCACAAAAGTCGGGTTGCTTTCAAAGTATGGTACGGGTCATTGTCCATGTGTGTTATGAAGTGCTGCCCAAGTATTTGGCCAAATCTGAGCAGAATACAGCCCTAAACATTTAAAAAAAAATTAATTCTGAAGGGTCAGCAGTCACATGACTCAACAAGGAACCTTTGGCAGCCATTCATTAGCTGAGGTGGAACGCTTCATGGTATGATCATGCTTGATCATGAGCAGTTCCTTCCCTTGTTTATACTCTTCTCTTCCTATCATTCTGGTACAAGTTGATCTTTGTCTCATCTGTCTATAGAATGTTATTCTAGAATTTACTCTGATGAAGGCTTCTCTTGATTGTTGACTTTGACACAGATACTCCTACCTTGTGGAGGATGTTCTTGATCTGGACAAATGTTATCAACATTTTTTCTTCACCAGGAAAAGAATAATTCTTTCATCCACCACAGCTGTTTTCTGTGGTCTTTTGGGCCTTTTAGTGTTCCTGGGCTCACCAGCACATTCTTTCTTTTTAAGAATGTACCAAATAATTAATTTGGCCAAACCTAATGTTTTTGCTCTCTCTCTTTGGGCTTCATATTGAGAGTTAACAACAATAGATTCCAAATACAAATGCCACACTTATCAATTCTAGACTTTAAGTGAAACAAAGAGGAACTAACATACACTTGGCAATAGACCAGCCAATTGGCCAAATAATTGACCAAATACAGAAAGTCACCTGATTTGGATGTTCACCCTCTAATTAAAGCAAAAAGTCTGCACTTTGATAATATTAATTTCAACTCCAATTTACTGATGTAGACACCTAAAATAACAATAACTTTGTCAATGTCCAAATATTTATGAACCTGGCTGTAGTAATGGAATCAATATGATACAGAAATATTTTGTGGATACTGTGCAGCTCTCTGTGTATATATAGTGTAAATATGATATTTTACTAAAGGTCTAAAATCACTGTTAGGGGTTACAATTCTTTTATGAAAATTTTGAAAAATAGCACAAAAAATAGGGAACTAAATATCCTAAACACATCTTGGTCCATATAAAGTACATGGAAAAGAATTACCCATAAATTTTCTGTCTGATGAAATCAATGTCTAAAACCTGTGATTATAAAACCAGCTTACAGTTTTCTTTATCACATATCATCCATTACATAACCCCCTAATAATGCTGGGTCTCACGCTAATAAAATCACTGACACTTCTACAAGTTATGTTTTATACCATTAAAATTCTAGAAAAACATGAACACACACATACATTTACTGGTACACAAGTTTACTGGTAGATTGTTTAGGAAGTTAAAATACTGAGTCTACCGGCACAGATTCTCTTTGATGCTTTTAGTTTTGTGGTGCTGAAGGTGTCTCCATCTCTAAGATATTGATGTATTGACTGCAGTTGGGGTCACCTCTCATCACTGGGGAGGTCTGGATGTGCCTGCCTGAGTGGGGGTTCACACACCAGCACTCACCCCGATGTCCATTCGCTGACATCTTACACTGAAACACATGAGATGGTCAACAATGACATCGATATTTTAATAAAGTGTTTGTCACATCAGCCCAAAACACTACCCCACCCCAGCAGAGGTCCTGCTCCCCTGAGTTCTCCCCCAAGTTCTGCTTTTGTTACCTCTACATTGGATTACTATAATGCCTTGCTGTCCAGATGCTCCAGTAGGTGCATTAACAAGCTCCATTTAGTCCAGAATACAGCAGCCAGAGTCCTTACTAGAACCAGAAAATATGACCAAATTACCCCTATCTTATCCACACTGCACTGACTCCCAGTAAAATTTCGCATTGGTTGTAAAATACTATTACTGACTTATAAAACATTGAATGGTTTATAAAGAACAAACATTTAGTCTTTTATGATCCAACATGCCTGTTTCGATCAAAAGGTGCAGGCTCTTTGTTGGTACCTTGAATAATGAAGGCTATTGCAATGGGCAGAGCTTTCTCTTACAAAGCCCCACAATTCATTATGTCCTTATGTCTAGGCTGAAAACCTATTTATTTAGTCAAGCTTTTTGTTAATATGATTTTTTCTGAGGTAAAGTTACATATCTGGAGGATTCATGGGCATAGAGTGTTTTGGTTAACTGTGATGTTTGGATGCTGTCACCCCACACTCTCATGTGTTCACTCAGGACTGTGTTGAGTGGCTGGCTGCTTTATGTCCCAGGGCACCTTCTTGTCTGTGTTAACTTCTGGCGTTCCCTTTTAGTTATGCTGTCATAGCTAGTCTTGCCAAAGTCCTGGCTAGCTCTCTGTGCACAGTGTACTTCTTCTTAAACCAAGAGCATACCTTATAATATGTTATTTCTCCCCACCTCTCTCTCTGTATGTCAAGCTACACATGCTACTCCTGTGATACAGGTGATCCTGAGTTTATAGTATGCTGTTATAGAAGTGAAATAATTTATAATCACATATTCAGTGTCACACAGAAGAGGATGGGTTCCCTTTTGAGTCTGGCTCCTCTCAAGTTTATATCCGGATTCCCCACCCCAACTGCCAAAGAGGTCTGTTCCTTTGCTCAGAAAATATTTTTTTTCCTATTTATTTTTTAATTAATATATTTAATAACTCATGTAAATTGAACAAATAAAATATAAATCCCCTGCCTGTGGTTGTAAACATAAACATACATAAATGCCAAGGCAAGTTAAGAATACAAAGTATACATTATTAGTAGACCATTACTAAAGATTATTACACATTAGTATGCACTCAGATTTGAGCCTAATCTAAATGGTTTGATTATTTACTCTTACCTGTTTCAAGTTATACTGGCCTCTCTTGTCACAGTTGGGTATGTGCACAGAGAAAAGGTCCTCCAGAAGGCCACGATTGTCTTGGAAGGGCATTTTGGAGATCCTCTCAAGTACTTGCTCCAGCTCCAGCTGACACTGACTCTATTGTACAAAACCCAAAGGACTTAGTTTTACATAATTTGATACATGTTTTCTATATATATGTTTTCCTTCCAGGTAAGCCAGGAGCAGGTGGCATGATAAAATATTGGCCTAGGCAAATGACACAAAATAGGTAGGTATAGCATAAGTATGCAGATGTGGCCATGAAAAATGTGTGAGAAATAGAATGCGATCATGCAGTATGCCACGGTATGCTGCAGTATGTCACTCAGTCAGTCAGCGCTGGCAAGACAAGACCGTTAGGTGGCAGTCGTGTCAGATTCTTTGAGTCAGCAAACTGATTTCTAAAGGTGTAGTGAACATGACATTGTATTACATTGAACAGTTAAACAAATTACCTCATCTTGATTGTCAATATGTTATTTAAAAACTAAGGCTCTTATATTTGACCACTGTTTTTTTTATAGTGTTAATGTTATGGTGATAAAAATTTCATAATTTCTTTGAACAGTAATGGAGGCTAGCTGGTACGTCACTACCCTGTGACCTACAGTATACTATAGGTTGTACACTTTAAAGTTTTCTTTAGCGCAACTACTTCCCATACCGGTCAACACTGGGCTGCATGGAGTGGGTGGAATGAGCCGGTACCCAAGACTGCATTCCGTCAGGGGCTAAACCGTGAGTTAGTTCGAGAGTTGGCATGTCAGGGCGAGCAGCTTCCCCTCGTTAACCTCATAGACCTGGCAATACGGTTGGACCGTCTGCGCCATACGAACCGTCCCGTCCTGTACATCACGGTCTCAGCCAGGCACCCCATCATTCTCGGCTTACCTTGGCTAGAGCTTCACAACCCCCAGGTCTCTTGGATGGACAAACAAGTTACCCAATGGTCCCTGTACTGTCTGAACCACTGCCTGAGTGGCCCCACGGTCCCTGTGGCCACCACGACAGTGGAGAGTCTCATGTCTCATGTTCCTGTCACAGTCCTTGCCCAATATCGTGACCTCTGCGAGGTGTTCAGCATGGAAAAAGCAAGCGGTTTATCACCACACCAATCCTACGACTGCACCATAGATGTCCTACCTGGAGACAGCCCACCCCCGGGTCGTGTGTACCCTCTCTACCAAGCTGAACACTGAGCCATAAAAGAATACATTCAGGAGGTCCTCCAACAAGGGTACATTCGACCCTCCACTTCTCCTGCGTCCGCCAGGTTCTTCTTTGTAGAAAGGAAAGGAGGGGGCCTTTGACCGTGTATTGACTACTGGGGCTTCAACCAGGTGACAATCAAGTACCGGTATCCCCTACCACTAGTTCCTGCAGCCCTTGAACAGCTGGTTCAGTGGTCCGCGATCATTTTCACGAAGCTAGACCTATGTAGCACGTACAACCTGGTCCTCATCAGGGTGGGGGATGAGTGGAAGACGCCTTTAGTACCACCTCCGGCCACTAGGAGTACTCGATCTGGCTGTATGGGCTCGCTAACGCCCCCTTAGTGTTCCAGAATTTAATCAATGATGTCCTGAGGGACATGCTGGGGAAGAGCGTCATCACATACATTGAAGATATCCTGGTATATTCGACATCCCCGGAAGAGCACATCAATCATGTCCGGCAAGTGTTGCGCTGCCTGCTGCAACATCAGCTGTATGTAAAGGCAGAGAAATGTGAATTCCACCAACACACGATTTAATTCCTAGAGTATATCATTAGTCAGAAAGGAGTCGCCATGGACCAACGCAAGATTCAAGCGGTGGTGGAATGGCTCACTCCCCGAACCATCAGGGAGTTGCAAAGGTTCCTTGGTTTCACGAACTTTTACTGATGGTTCATTCGAAACTTCAACAAAATACCACAACCCCTGACGTCCCTCCTGCATGGAAAGCCCAGGCGACTCCTTTGGACCCCAAACGCCCAGGAGGCTCTGGATAAGCTTAAGCGGGCCTTCACCACGGCCACCATCCTTAGACACCAGGATCCCTCCAGACCATTCCTCGTGGAGGTTGATGCCTCCGAGGCGGGGCAGGGAGCCATTCTATCTCAGAGTTTCGGTGACAAACCCAAGTTGCACCACGTAGCATTTTTCTCCAGAAAGTTGTCGCCCGCTGAATGCAATTATGACATGGGGAACCGAGAACTCCTGGCAGTTAAACTGGCCCTTGAGGAGTGGAGACACTTTATGGAGGGTGCCGGTCATAATAATCTATACGGACCATAAAAATCTAGAGTACCTGAGGACCGCCAAACGTCTCACGCCCCGCTAGGCTCTCTGGTCCCTGTTCTTCTCCAGGTTCCAGTTTACACTGTCATATAGGTCAGGAGCAAAGAACATGAAGGCTGAGGCTCTGTCTCGAATCCACGCCCCTGAGAGTCAGACGGACCATGAAGATAATATCTTGCCACCCTCCTGTATTGTTGGCGCCATAGAGCGGACCCTGGATCGAGCCTTAGCTCGCTTCCCCAGGTCACGAATCCTGGCAGCATTCCCTCCGGTAAGCAATTCATCCCGAAACGGTACCGTCTGGAACTCATCAGCCCACACGACACTAGCGACGGTCCATCCAGGAGCCAGTCACACTTACCAACTACTGGCCAAGAGATATTGGTGGCCCCACATGCCTAGGGAAATACAGGGCATCGTATCCTCGTGCTCCACATGCGCTCAGTGTAAGGTACCGCGTACCCTACCAGCTGGGAAACTGGCACCTCTATGTACCCCTGTATGCCCGTAGTCCCACCTGGCGCTAGACTTCATCACGGACTTGCTGGAGTCACAAGGTAACACTGTGATACTCGTAATCATTGACCAGTTTTCAAAATCCCTGCGTCTTATTCCACTACGGCCATCCTCTCGTGTGTGCGTGTGCGTGTGTGTGTGTGTGTGTGTGTGTGTGCGCGCACATGCGGGTCCACGCCTTGAACGGAAAACCAGAAAAACACTAGGTTGTCTTTAGTCGTGGTTTGAACATGAAATACTTTTTTAAAAAGTGAAATACTTTCACTTTAAAAAAAAAATCAGTCACTTTAATTTGTATATGGAGATTAGCACTCCTGCATTCAGTACTTCCCTTTATCAACATAACACTTTATAGGAGTCTTCTCTAATTATGGTTCATGAGATTGGAGAATACAGAGCACAGAATAAGAGACCATTCTTCAATACAGAATCACTGCAGATGCTCCAGGGTAAGAGGTTGTAGACATCTTGTAGAGTCTCCTCTTCAGTTCAGCCAATAGATTTTCAATGTATGATGGCACTGTAATCTCTAAAAAACTGATTTTGTGGACATTTTCTGAAAAACCTGAGCCATTTTTTGTGGATTTGGACATATGTTTTGGATCATTGTGCTGCTGGAAAACACAACCATGATCCAGCTGCAGTTTCTTAGCAGCCAGATTTTAACTAAAATATTTATTTTTATTTTATGATGTCCATGATACCATGTAGCCGAACAAGATTCCTAGCAGATTTGGAGACTCCAAAATCGTCTAAAAAATCCCTCTAAATAATTCTTTGAGCATTAAAAATGCATTCTCTTTAAGGAAGGTTAACTACTTAGTTATTACTTAACCCCGGTTGTTTTAAACTACTTGATTATCTGACATCTAGCTACTTTTTATAGCCATTTCCTGATTTACGGAGGTCAACACGTTTGTCTTATTTACAAACAAAATTTATTGTAGTGTGGCAGGGAACATTATCCTTTTGAAAGAGGTCAGTGCCATTAGGCAATACCACTGCCATGAAGATGTGTTTAGGTAGGTGGTACATGTAAGTAACATCTACAATAATGCCAGTACCCAAAGTTGCCCAGCAGAACATTGCCCTTCTTGACATAGTGCATCCTGATGCCATCTCTTCCCCAAGATAAGTGGCACACATGCACATCCACCCATGCACATCAGTGAGCCTTGGGTGCCCATGACCGTCAGCGGTTCTCCGGTTGTCCTTCCTTGGACCACTTTTTGAAGGTACCAACCACTGCATATAGGGAACACCCCAAAAGACATGCTTTTTGTAGATGCTCTGACCCAGTTGTCTAGTCATCACAGTTTGACCCTTGTCAAAGTTACTCAAATCCTTATGCTTGTTAATATAAAACCCCCACCCCCCAACCCCCCAACCCCCCACCCCCCACCCCGACAGGTGCGACTGTAATGAGATAATCAGCATTATTCACTTCAGTTGTCAGTGTTTTTTATGTTATGGCCGATCAGTGTACATTGTGGCGATAATATTTAAAAAACCTTTTAAGATTAAAAGTCATTTATAATAACTAAAAATTTAAATAAAAAAATAAAAAGAATGTACTAACTGAACTTCTGTATTGTTTGACTCAAGCCAAGCAGTGCTCTTTTGTTCCTGTTATTATACTTATAACACTGTCGATGATGCATTAGCAACAGAATGACCTAGACTTCAGTGTTCAATTTTTGTTCCATTCATGATATAGGAAGGGCAGAGTGACCCAGACTTATTGTCCATTTTAACTTATGTATCCCCTGTTTAGTTATGTAAGCTTGTTTTTATTTATTATTTATTTATTTATTTATTTTTTATTTTTAAAATTAAAAATTAAAAAAAATATTTAAAAACATTTCCTGTTTTTGTACAAAAGGCGCCAGAAGCATGTGATTATGTTTGAGTTGAGTCATGTCTAACAAACCAAATAAATAACCACTGTAATGAAGCTTCAGCAGAAATACCTATTCCGAAAATCCCAATAATAATGCATTGTTTACATGTGTGCAGTAATATTTGGGCTGTTTATAAGAAGATAGAGAACTTACAGAACAAACAACTAACAGATCAGTTTTAATAAAAAATTTGTCAATAAATTACATTTGAAATTATTCATATGTTGATTTGTTCTTGAGTTACTGAGGCTTGGATTAAACTAATGCAATTCATGTGACCAGCTGAATATGCTAATGACTATAAGTAATAAAAATAAAATATTTGATAATGATGGGTTGTGATTAAATAATAAATTGCTGTAACTAAATTGAAAATGGGTGCATTGTGTAGAAAAGGAAAGCTACTGCTCTTCTCAGCCTTCCTTGCTTTTCCCATCCTAGCAATAATGGCATCCCCATAGTATTAGTGTCATGTCACAACCACTGCCAGAGAGAATATATAATTAATTGATGCTTTTTGCTGAGAGGCACACTTGCTCTACAAGTCCGCACCAGACACAAAGAGAAAGAGGAGGAAGCAGAGAAAGAGCAGAGGGAGAGAGAAAGAGAGCTAAAGCAGCAGAAAATCCCATTTTAGCTTTGATCGCACTAAGCTCAGCCACTTTTCCATTTGTCTCCTTCCTCTGCCTATTTTAACAGAATAGAAAGGAAGAGTGAGTGGCTGCAAGCAGCTATACCAGTGTTTTATTGAGACCAGGGATAAAAACGGTGACATCCATCTCCGGCTGTGCCTGGAATTTTACCTCAACTGGATTCTTGTCGTTAATCAAAGGAGTTTGAGGTCTCTAAGATGCACTGGGTTTATTTTTTAATATGCAGTAGGTGGAGGCACGCTGACATTTGGGATGTTGGTAGCATCCCTCTCCTCTCTCCTAGATTGAAGATTTTGTTGAATGCGCTCACAAATTCCAAACTGATCTAAACTACTGATGTGCTTGGATGTCTTTTGAAGTCAACTCTGAGGCAAACCCTAAATTCTTTTCAGGTGCCACTCTTTGTCTCAACATATTGGGTGTTGCTTGCATTTGAAAGGAAATTATGTTCACATGGGGCTATGAAGAAAATCTGATCCAAACAAAGATTCCAGGTGAGTTTTCTAGAGCCACACTCTGTACCTTCTGGGAAAGGAAATGTATTAGTGATGTTACTTTAATGATGAGAAATTTTTATCTTCATAACATTGTTGAAATTGATCTCACAGGAGAGATTTCTGGTATGTATATGGTATAAATTGAGCAGTGCTGCAATTATATATTATATATGTGATTACCTTTACATTAACCTTCATTGATGACACATATAGTAACAGCTTCCTTAAAGTTTTGAACAACTTCATAATTGACCTAGGACATTACACAATTATTTATCACTGATAGAGTTATGGCCAATGTTGTTATAATAACTTGGGCAATATAAGAAGTCTGTTTAAAGAATAAGTACGTTCTCTGAGAGAGAGAGAGAGAGAGAGAGAGAGAGAGAGAGAGAGAGAGAGAGAGAGAGAATACCCATGAGGATATTACCCTGTTGCCTTGGTAGCAAGATGGAATGACTTTCAAATTGCTGCAAATCAACATATCAGTTGATGAAGTGAAAACTGATCCAGACTTAGTTACACATTATCTATTTACATAATTCCAGTATGAATTTTGCCATTTATGATGGTGGTGTACTGAATTATTGTTACCTTACAGAAGATTCAATATAGCACAAAAACACTAATGTTATTTAATGTGTCCAGAAATATAGCTAACTCATATCCATAACAGCATGCTTTTGTTGTTATTCTTTCCAGAGAGCTGGGCACACTAACTGGATGTTTGGAAGACTTGCTGATGGTGTGTTTAGTCCTAGGAAATCTAACATTAAACATGACATATGACATTATGAACTTAATGTATGATGGTATATCAGTTTTACAATGGGACAATTATTAACATTAATTCTCTAGCAGATGGCAATACATTTACTGCTTAGATAATAATTTTAATCCTCGTGTTTTAATGTTTTCTATTACCAATTGAAATGTGTGTGTGTGTGTGTGTGTGTGTGTGTGTGTGTGTGTGTGTGTGTACATGTGTGTTCTACGCTCCAACACATGCCTGCAGATAGACATTTGTTTCTATAGTAACAGTGTTTTCTTGTGCACCTCTCTTTTCTGCCACTATGGAAGTGAAGTTTTTCGCTTGTGCAGGAAGCAAAGCAATGGTAATGATTACTTTAATTTTATTTCCTTCCCAGTAAAGTAGATCTTAAAGAAATAATCACAATGATATTTGACCAAGATGTGTTGAAGGCATCACTGGATGTTGAAACATCAAACAACAATAATATGCTTTATTTTTGTCTTTCTTTTCTCAACATTTGGTAGACTAGCCAACAGATTATATACTATCTGTGACACAACATAGTCACAAATCGAGGTTAGGCAGAAGCAATCACAGATATATTAACGTTTATCAAACAAGTAAATAACAAAACAAAGACACAAAGACAACTTGGCATAACATCGCAGCATGAAACAAAACACCGTGACATAGAAGACAAAAGTCTAAGACAACGAAAGACAGGGAAACAGTGCAGAGAATGACTATATATACAAAAGAGTGCTCATTAACCTAACGTGAATCAGGTGCAGGTGGTCATGTGACAGGCAGTGAAGTGCCGTGGCTGATGGGAACTGGAGTCCAGTTTCTTGATACATGACAGACATCATTATACATCACCTGTATTTGCACAATCCTGTTTTATTCATATGATTTCCAGAGATAGCCTTGGGCTGTACACCTCAAGTATTTAATTTGTCTATCCACTGTGCTCCAAATACTTGTAAACAATAAAGAGTCCAAACATTTTATTATTTTACAATCACTCGTTTGTTTCTCTGCAGAAGCAGACAACACAGATGATGAGAATGGAGAAATCCAGGTCTCCATGGAGACAAAACAAAGGTCTAGGACCCCACAGGCTCAAGTAATTAGGAGTCAGTTTTCAGGTAGTAGTCATTTTGTCCCTAGTAATTTTGCTCAAAATAAGGTATCAATGGTAATTTTGTCTAACATCTGTTTAGGTGGTGAAAAGAAAATGATTGGTCGTAATTGCCCCATAGTGGACAGAGAGATTTTGGCTCTGGGTTCAAGAGCCCCAAGCCTACAAGACCCCTTCCAGTCTGGCAGGAAAGCTAATGCTGGGTGTGTCCAGAGCCCCCCAGTCAGACATCTCGGTGTGGAAGAACTTGTGCGTGCCTCTCAGATCAGTGTGTACTACCCAGCGGTGGAGTCTGAGGAAAGTACGTCATTAGCCAGCGACTATTATGGCAGCGTGTTCAGCCTCTATCGACAAAGGACATTTTCTGTATATAGTGTCCAGGAGTAAAAACGAGCTCTTGTGATATAAGAACACAATTGTTTGTGTGTGGTTTAGAAAGTGCCGAAACTAAATTTATGAAAACATTTTCATCTTTTCAGCTGTACTATCCATCCATATTTGTCAGTTTTCCCCTTATATTAAGTTTTCCCTTCTCCTTAACCTCTTTCCTTTGACTCCACATGGTTTTGTTCATCTTTTTTTTAGCAGTTTTGTGGTAGCATGCATCAATGGTTATCAGTATCAGTGGTTACTTTCTGAATGCCTTTCTGCATCACTTTCTGTTGTGTGTAACTGTTTGCATTTTGCTTTCTACAGAAGCACAAGTTTAATATGTCAAAACCCTTATCTTTCACTTAAAGACTGAAATGCAATACTTCAGTGTTCACTCTTTTATTGTCAAAACATTACATTTTCCTCAATTTCAATGAAAAAGCATCTTATTATTCTGAAGATTCTGAAGGTGCAAGTAAAGTGATTAAGAACAATGTGGGTCTATCTAAGGAGAGAGCCTCCTCACTGGAGGATCGTCCCAGTTATGTTCATAGCAAATATGCTCAGAAGAGCTTCAGTGGATCAAGAAACATCATTCACTACAAAGCATCTTGCTGAACCAGAGCAGACCAATGAACCCAGAAAGACCAATGCCCAAAATGGCATCTCAAAAGTCCTCTGTTCACCAAGAAGTGATTTGAGCACTTCCAGAGTCTCCAAATCATCATTCTACTTCCACATTCCCAAAGTCATTTAAGGGAAGAGGAAAAAAAGCACTCCCCATCACCAATACCAAACTGACTATCCTTATCATTGTAACAGAAGATAAGCCAAACAAATAAAGCAAAAAAGAGAAAGAATTCATTTGGGACAATCAATGTCTCAGAGTAAGGTGAGAAAAACTGTTTATATAAAATATGAAGTCTAATGAATGATTATTAAAATATTGTGTGTTTTAGTATTTAGTAGAACTCAGCTAGAATAAAAATTACTAGGATGTTCTGTGCAATGTCATAACTAAAAATTTACTTCAGGATTTACTGATTTCCATACAAATAGTAAATGAACGACAATATGTATGTCATATTTGTCATTTCAAATCCAATATGCATGTACAAATGACAAATATATGAGTGATGGGTTTAGAGCAAGCTGTTAGTTGCCTTGTACATGAAAGGATCCTCAATAATCCTTACATAACAACTATCACTCTTCATTTTAACCTCACTGTACACTGCAGCTGTATGTATCTATGTACTGTATGTATGAGTGTGACACCAAGAAAATCAGGCACAGGAGATGAAAATTAATGTGCTGGTATGTTGCTGTAATGGTCAAATAATGTTTGCGTAATACCCAGCACCATTCCTTCACTTTCCCAGAGGACTCCTCTGATGATTCCTCCGTATGTGCAGAAGAGGACAAAAGAGTGGGCCCAATATGAACTTCCCCTGGGTCTGAGGTGACATTGGAGTGCATCATTGAAGAAAAACCTTTCTCAAGGCAAGACTGCTTAGCTCCCTGTTTAACCATTTAACATTGTAAATGACCAAAAGGCCTAGAAGAAATGCTTTCTGTCACAGTAACTCAGTTACCTCTGGTAATACTTAATAAAATTGTCTGTCTGCATTGCATTACCTCATGCTTTCTTCCAATGTGTCTCAGACTTTAAATCAGAGCCAATACAATATCACATTTTTAGGTTGCTAATTAGGAATTAAATTGCTAATTAAGAATTTTTCCTTTCTGAAGACTACTACAACCCTTTTAAAAAAACAGACCTTGATAGTCCAATTGAAGCTCTTCACTGGTTTGATTGATAAAAATGATCTCTTTCCTAATTGTTTTTCTTATATTTGATCTCTTTTGCTCAATGTTTCTACAGCATGGAATTTTATTGACTAAGTAGCCAAATATAATAAAAAACAAAAAATCAAAGTTAGTCGTATTACTAATAACATCAAATGTTATGTATATGCACACAATTTCAGGACCCAGAGAGAGACTTCCATGTTCATGTCTGGTAAAGCTGCAGCTGATTCTCTGAGGGCTTCTGCTATGGTACGCAGTGTATTTATAATGTCTCTTTTACCTGTAAGTAATTGCAGCATGTTTTCATTTCACTACATGATAAATGTGTCATAATAGCCAGGAAACTTTTTGAGTGAACTTAAAGATTTATAGATGAGTGAAATTTCATATTTAACAGTATAAATAAAATTTATACTATATGTGGTGTATTATATTTCCAGTTCTTAGTCAACAAATCTGTTGAAGTATATTATTAAAATATCTAAAGTGATCTAAATTACTAATGTATTTACAGTGAAATATAATAAAATCATTCATTGTTGTATGGAGTATGAATAATGGTCAGTGAAGAATGTATAGTCCTTAGTAGTGCCTCCTACAGTATAAGAGGAACTGTTTTGTTTGGGTCAGAGAGCAAAGCTTTACTCATTCTGTGGTTACTTAGTGTTCTCTCTCTCACCACCAATTGCTCATATTCATCACCCAGGGCCTTCACTACTATCTCTACTTTATTTCCTAGTGCTGATACCATACCAACATCCATCTTGGTTTAAGGGGGAAAATTTTAAACACAGTGGCAGTGTAGGCCACAGTAATGGTGTTGAAATGGATAAATAAGCATACTGTAGTCAATCTACTGTCCCCTCCAAAACTACTGGAATGGCAAGGCCAATTCATTGGTTTGTGCGAATCACCAAAGACATGGGGGTTTGAGATCAAACATGGATAGAGATGGGAGTTTAGGATTTCAGCTGTTAATTTTTGGTTAGCGAAAGTACTCCAAGATTTTTCCAGATTGGAAAAATAATTTTGATGCTTACTACTCATGAGTGGTTTGCACACTGTATTATGTCCTCTATATTTCTGCTCTCGAAGTCTTCTTTGAACTGGGGATTGTGATAGGCATACCTTTACCAAGCGTTGGCACCACGAGTGGGCCCCAGGGGGCCCGGCCCATCCACCTAGGTCACTGTGCCCCCTCATCTTCGGTAAGCACCCCACCCAACTCCCCAAACACGATTTCAGCCACTCAGCACCATGCCACTGTGCCCTCTTACTTCTTGAAATATTAATAATTGTCATCAATAATTTTTACAAAAACAATTTTGTAAATGAATTTTGTTTTACTATGAATGAATAGTAAAAGTTGATAAAAAAAATACTTAATGATGTACAGTAATAATCAGCCAATTACAGCTGCTATTACAACAGTGACGTAAATAATGTTTGAGCACAGTCGTGAGAGTAAACTTTGCAAATCTGATGTTGTCTAAAACATTTAATAAATTTTCTGTGCTCAAGAATGTTTTACGGAAAACAGGGGAGCAATGAACCACACTCGTAAGGCTCAACGAACGGAAACAGTAAGATGTCTTTTACTAGCATAAAACCAACTTTATGCCAGTAGGTTTAAAAACCTTTTAGATATTTTATATTTATTAAAATAAACCATGCAATCTTATGTAAAATTTTAATTGTATTTCACTACTGAACAGGCCCATACATAAAATAGACCATAATCTAAAGCTCAATAGCATTGAATGACTTACCACAAAACCAACTGTACAGTGGTCATCTAGGTGTGAGGTATGACACACACATTTTAGATTTTTGATTAAAATAAACTTAAATAAACCTAAATAAGGTTAACAAAAGAAACTATTAAATCATATGTAAATTTGATATGAACTATATCAAGGATAGCCTATATACACACACACACACACACACACACACACACACACACACACACACACACACACTATCTCACAAAAGTGAGTACACCCCTCACATTTTTGTAAATATTTGATGATATCTTTTCATGTGACAACACTGAAGAAATGACACTTTGCTACAATATAAAGTAGTGAGTGTACAGCTTGTGTAACCGTGTACGTTTGCTGTCCCCTCAAAATAACTCAACACACAGCCATTAATGTCTAAACCACTGGCAACAAAAGTGAGTACACCTCTAAGTGAAAATGCCCAAAGTGTCAATATTTTGTGTGGCCACCATTATTTTCCAGCACTGCCTTAACCCTCTTGGGCGTGGAGTTAACCAGAGCTACGGCGATAGCATCCTCTGTGGATCTGTTTGCACAATATGCAAACTGATAAGGATCGAAGTCTGGGGGGAGGTAGCCCTTGATGTGCTGAAGGATCAATCTCTCAAAGCACTTCATGATAACTGGAGTGAGGACCACAGGACGATAATCAATTAGGCTTGTGGTGGGAGACTTATTTGGCACTGGAATGATTGTGGCTGATTTTAGGCAGGGCGGGATAATTGCTTGGGCCAGGGAGAGATTGAATATTCTGGTAAAGATGTGGGCAAGCTGGTGCCCACATCTAGCACCTTACCAGGTACTCCATCTGGGCCAGCAGCAGCAGTAAAGTGGTGCAGAAACCAGGAGGGGATGGAGGCAAGGCTGGGCTGATGCAGGAGCCAGATGAGGGAGGAGGCAAGACTGGAGCAGATGAGTGCTGTTTTTGAGATGTTTCAAAGTGAGTAATTCCAAGTTGTCGATTTTATGCACTAGATATCTGGCATTGGAGAGATACAGGCTCGGTAAAGGTGGCTTGTGTGGTTGTTTTCTTAGCCTTAACATGACACCGGACCTGCATCCACGCTTCTGCTTCCTCTCCCTCCTCCATCTGCGCCGCCTCCTGGACCCGACAACAATCCACGGAGAGCCCGGCAGTTTCGTTACGTCATCTGGGATGTTGTGTGTGTGATGAAAGACTCTTGTAATAGGTATCTGGTGCTGGTTCCCAATATCCATAAAGTTCTGGCTTGTGTAGCGAATGTTCCCAGAACTGATAATACACAAACAAGTAATAAGGAAATAATACAAAAACAGCCAAAACAAAAGCACTGAAAAGGAGAGCTGTGAGCCGCCGCGACTGTGCGCGCCGCCATCTTGGGATTAAATTGATTTGCATTTTAATGAGGGAAAAATGTATTTGACCTCTCTGCAAAACATGACTTAGTACTTGGTGGCAAAACCCTTGGTGGCAATCACAGAGGTCAGACATTTCTTGTAGTTGGCCACCAGGTTTGCACACATCTCAGGAGGGATTTTGTCCCACTCCTCTTTGCAGATCATCTCCAAGTCATTAAGGTTTCGAGGCTGACGTTTGGCAACTCGAACCTTCAGCTCCCTCCACAGATTTTCTCTGGGATTAAGGTCTGGAGACTGGCTAGGCCACTCCAGGACCTTAATGTGCTTCTTCTTGAGCCACTCCTTTGTTGCCTTGTTCGTGTGTTTTGGGTCATTGTCATGCTGGAATACCCATCCACGACCCATTTTCAATGCCCTGGCTGAGGGAAGGAGGTTCTCACCCAAGATTTGACGGTACATGGCCCGTCCATCGTCCCTTGATGCGGTGAAATTGTCCTGTCCCCTTACCAGAATAACACCCCCAAAGCATAATGTTTCCTCCTCCATGTTTGACGGTTGGGATGGTGTTCTTGGGGTCATAGGCAGCATTCCTCCTCCTCCAAACACGGCGAGTTGAGTTGATGCCAAAGAGCCCCATTTTGGTCTCATCTGACCACAACACTTTCACCCAGTTGTCCTCTGAATCATTAAGATGTTCATTGGCAAACTTCAGACGGGCATGCATATGTGCTGTCTTGAGCAGGGGGACCTTGCGGGTGCTGCAGGATTTCAGTCCTTCACGGCATAGTGTGTTACCAATTGTTTTCTTGGTGACTATCATGCCAGCTGCCTTGAGATCACTGACAAGATCCTCCCATGTAGTTCTGGGCTGATTCCTCATTGTTCTCATGATCACTGCAATTCCACGAGGTGAGATCTTGCATGGAGCCCCAGGCCGAGGGAGATTGACAGTTCTTTCGTGTTTCTTCCATTTGCGAATAATCGCACCAACTGTTGTCACCTTCTCATCAAGCTGCTTGGCAATGTTCTTGTAGCCCATTCCAGACTTGTGTAGGTCTACAAGCCTTGGAGAGCTCTTTGGTCTTGGCCATGGTGGAGAGTTTACCTCCTGAGCTGTGTGCAAACCTGGTGGCCAACTACAAGAAATGTCTGACCTCTGTGATTGCCAACAAGGGTTTTGCCATCAAGTACTAAGTCATGTCTTGCAGAGGGGTCAAATACATATTTCCTTCATTAAAATGCAAAGAATTTTATTTTTCAACATTTTTTTCAAACATTTTTGACGTGTTTTTCTGAATTTTTTTGTTGTTATTCTGTCTCTCACTGTTCAAATAAATCTACCATTAAATTATAGACTGATCATTTCTTTGTCATTTCTTTATCATTGTAAACTATTCCATTTTAGAAGCACCACTCAGAGAGGTGGCATATGCGACAGGTTGGACAGCTCATTCTCAGGTAAGTTGGCTCAAATCGCTGCATGGTTTCCCCCATGTGTACCTGCAGTAGCAGAATCTGAGAAATCTGTGGTGGCATCATAAGAGCTGGTACATTACTCAGAATTGACCCTTCTGGTTCCACATGAAGTGTCATTACTCATGCTTGAACCTCAGACCTGTCCACCCGTCAGTGGTTGCGCTATAACACAGTTCTATTAGATATGCCAAATGTCACTATAAAATGATATACTGTTATAATACTAATACTTATATAATGATATACCAACAGAGGACGATGGGGAACCACATGACTGTGTTGTACTGACTAACGAACTCTGCACCTCTAGAGTCGACTTGAAGGATGTTCCATTGGAAAACACAGATTTGATCAGAGCCAGAGAAAACACAGATTTGATCTGACCCAGAGACAGGTAAAAATCAAGTGCTCTATGCAACAAGTGGCTGAACTGTATGCCCTCATAGAGGCATGAAGATATGCTGAGGGACAGTCAGTAACTATCTACATAGACATTAGATATGCCTTTGGGGTAGTACATGAGTTTGGGAAAATTTGGAAACACTGGAACTTCCTGGTGAGTTTTGTAACACACATAGCCCACCACAAACTAGTCTCTGAGCTGCTGGATGTGGTCCTACTCCCTTCAGCTACTGCAGAATGCAAATGTGATGCACACACTAACAAATTAGACCTGTTATCCTAGGAAACCCTCGAGCGGACAGTGCAGCAAAGCAAACAGCTGCATCCATGGTCCCAAAACTCAAAAGAAAATAATCACTCCCTCTTTACAGCTTTCACACCTCCTAGCACGAGCTACGGTAGAGGAAAAGGTTGTGTGGCGCAAAGCAAGCTGTATGGTTGTGGAGTTTGGCGGTGCCCCCAGGGCTGTCCTTGTCTTTAAAATTAAACCATGTGTCAAAAGGGGGAATTATAGCTGCATAAAGGCATTGGTTTCTCCAAGTACTCTATCAAGAGGCCTCTAAGAATACCGACGTTCAACGAGCCATGATCTGAATATACGCACCCACACACATGACACACTGCATTCAAACATACATTCTCACACCAGTTCCTTGTGGTTACACAACACAAGACACCAAGTGTATGTATTGCCTGTGAAATCACGGACACATAGTTTTTGGAGAAAATGTTCATCAGTGCGTACTATATATCCACGTGACCAGGACAGAGGTTAGACGACATGACTTTGCTACCTCACCTCTTACGCCCCAAAGCTCCCTGACCACAGACTAGACACAAATCATTAGATGTCAACCTGCACATCCACTCATACATACAAACCTATTCCAAATCATGCACCCTTCTCCTGGTACAGGTGGTATCTGTTAGTAAGCACTGTCACAGAAATAAACTCACAAATCACTGGGACTGTTACCGACAACACTGGGGGTCCGGGGGATAGACCCTTAAGCTGGAAAGATAAACCAATTATATTGGAGTTTATTGTGTGGAAGACTTATTGATCAATCATGCCAATCACATCGTTGCGGCAGAAAGAGTGCACAACGCACACACTTTTACCCAAATTTTGTATTTAGCTGAACGTTGTGATGGGTCGAAATGCCTAAGGCGACGTGATTTCAATAGGCCCCACATAAGCCCGCAAAGTTCTTTAGTAGACTATTGCTGCAGATTGTTTAACAATTAGTAGTTAAAAGCCTGTATGCCAAGATATTGGCCTCCTCTGTAAACCGTTCTGAATCGTCTTTGGTCATAAGAATCATTGCCAACAATGCTACCCACAAAACGTAACACATCCTCTTGTCATGAAGACACATAATGGTTATTCTATCATTGAATACATACAGTCTGCGATACACAACCCTCCGCAGACTAGCAAGACAGGGTTTGATTGGCAGAACTCAGTACTCGGGGGATGGGGCTCGTTTATATTAACTGTCTGTCTACCAATAGGTGCAATGATTCTTCTTGTATTCCTCATTTTGCCTTGTATTGTTTCTCTTGTTTGGAGCAGTCTCTTACGCTTGTTGAAATCACTAATGCCCAAACCTGATGTTGACAAAGACTGATTACAATCCCTATGATGACCAACCTGACTTGTATTCTAAACCTGACTGGGAACTAGATCCCCCCAGCGACACTGATGATGACAACCCACTGACATCCATTTCACACCTATTGTAAATATTTCTTTGACCATGATGACTCTCACCCTACATGAGATTGCTTGACCACAGGATACTTTATATATGCAAAAACAGCCTTCATTATGTCTGTTTTATATAGAATTCAGGTGAACTGTGAAAGGATTCTGAAGTTCTGATGTATTCACAGCATAGTAATTTCTCTGTTAATTTTCATTATCATATTTTGCAATGATAAAAGGGGGAAATGTGAGGGGAAATAATAAATTTTTAATTTGTAATAGTTTTGTTCTTATTCTGTTTATGTTCATCTGAGGATAACGTCAAAGAAGGTCATGTCACGTCATTTAGATTAGTACAGAATGTTTATCTGCTTACAGAGACACACACATGTTTCTCTGTTCAAGGTTCATCTGCACAGACCCTGAAACAAAGCCTGTTTGAACTGCCTTAAACTGCTTTTTATCAGTACACAGAAGTGCATCATGCTCTGCGTTTCATGTATATAATAGTTGATTAGCAGAAGTGCTCATTATTCTATCCTGTATTATTATCTTTCTGTAATAAATTTTTATCCTTTTCACCTCAGAGAATGAGTTTGCGAGTATTGTCTAATTTCCACAATAAACTCAAGTGCAACTGGATTATGCAGCAAGACAATGATCCAAAGTATAGGAGTAAGTCCTGGTCCTAAAAGTAAGTGAAAGACTGATCTCTAGTTATCAGAATTGTTTGGTTGCATTTATTGCTGCTAAAGGTGGCACAACCTAAATTAATAATAAAATCTCACTGCACCTTATGGTTTCTGTTACACAGATATTACTTGCGCTCCCATTGTGAATGAGGAGCAACACGGCCTCATTACTAATAGATCACTGCAAGTGTGCAAATAATATAATGACAAACTTGACTTAAACTGAACTTCTTAAGCAACTCTCACCAGTTTCCATAACCCCATGAACGGTGGATATAAACAAAGTTTGTGCTCTTGCATCACATTCGTGCTTCCGCGCTATACAAGCTCCGCTTTGCAAAGTTTGCAGGTTACAATTTTCTACATTACATTTAATATAAAATGCTCCACTGCCTTAGAGAACGGGGAGGTCACACACTTTTGTCAGCTGTCACTGAGGTGACTAAGGTCATGTTGGGCATAAAAGGAAACAATGAGCCTGGGTATTCTGCTAAAGCTAGTGGTGTTGCATTACATGAGTTTGATGTCATGTGCCATCATCTGGCTAATACTTCACTCTGCTTTTTTATCATAAAATATTCTGAATCATTTGGCAACAGTCGGTCAGGGTCAGTCTTGCAACTTTGTGGGGTGGACTCCTCTTGAGTGGTGACAGAAAATGAACTGTATGATGCCTCAGCATTTTCACTTAATCATGTCCTGGAAATGTGGTCAACCTCTGATCTGACACAAATCATTTCGTGTTTGTGATTGGGATACCAAAAATAGGAAAATAGCATCAAATCAAAAGGGCCAGGTCTAAAGGCAAAATTGAGAAGACAAGGCAAGGCCAAACACAGAGAATCAGTTCACAAAAACATGTCTCAGAACTCATAAAAATATGGCTCAGGACTCACAAGAATGCAGGCAATACCACCAAAGAAGTGGATTTAATATTCAGGAGGAGGCACCCTCTGGTGGGAAAGCCTGGGCTAGAGTTTAGAGAATCTCACTCCCCTAAATGGGTGACGCCTTAAGACAAACACCACCTTCCTCTTGGTCTGGATACAGGACAATCAGAGTGCTCGAAGGGGAAGTTACCAGAGACAGGACAAGAATGTCTTTTGCTGGAACCCAGGAGTGTTCCTTGAGCCTTCCCATTCTGCCAGGTAATATAAAGTGTTACCACTGCTTTGAGTTGAGGAGCATCTTGACTGTGTACACAGGGGTGTCCTCGATCTCCAGTGGAGGGGATGGTAGCACCACAACTTCCCTTCTCTTCAACTAAGAGGCTTAGCTCAAACATGTTCCAGTAGGACAATGCTCCTGTACACAAAACAAGGCCCAGACATTGTTAGCCAAGGTTGGAATGGATGAACTGCAGTGGCTTGCTCAAAGCCCTGACCTCAATCCCAGTGAACACCTTTGGGATGAACTGGAATGCGAACTACGCCCCTGCCTACTTGACCGACATCAGTGCCTGACCTCAGTAATGTTTTTGTGGCTGAATGGTAAAATCCCCACGGTCGTGCTCCAAAACCTAGTAAAAACATGTATTATAATTTATCGTATCGGTGGTGACAACACCTTTTTACAGCATACATGAGTTTTAGGTTGAATTTAAGTATAGGTTAAGTAAATCAAAAGCTTTTTAAAGGGTTAAGTAAATGCTTTGTAGAAAACTCAGATATATACCATCAAGGATGCCTGGGATGCAGTAAGCATTCCAGTTTATCCCAAAGGTGTTCAGTGGGGTTGAAGTCAGAGCTTTGAGCAGGCCACTTGAGTTTTTCCACTCCAACTTTAGCAAGCCATGTCTTCATGGACCTCATTTTGTGCACAGGGACATTATCATGCTGGAATATGTTTGGGCATGGTCAGGTGTCCACAAACCTTTGACTATGTACTCTATGTATACATAGTGGACTCTTTATTAGGCATTTTACATATTCTTTTTTTCCACATATTCAGTTCCTGACTATAGCTTATTCATTACTTTGCACAATATCAGTTGCATTTTCCATCACTTACCAGCTTGGTGCGTGGTGCCTTGGGCTCCTCTGTTTTACACTTCATCTTGGTCTTCATCTGCTGCCAGTGCTGGTTGACCGCACTCTCTTTAGGGCCCATCCACTGGCTGTCCTTTGTGGGCCTTCTGATTGGAGGGACTTCAGTTTGTTCTGCTTCCGGCAGCTCCACCACCTCACCTGCCCCAAAAAAGAGCCAAAATGAGTGTTTAAAGGAGAGTAGGTCAATTAGCTCCAAGTGATCTTGTATGTACAGCCAACCAAAATCTTACAATTAAAATTGTATCATGTGAAAGTGGAGGAATACCACATTGAATTAACAGGCTTCCACTAAATGGATATTAAAAGGGACAGGTGTTTAGGTACTTTAACTGTTGGCTCTTCTATGAACATTAATGGAGGAAAATCAGGCCTGGCCACAGTAGCCACACAACTGGCAGACAGGAGGTTATTTCTTTATTACACAAAAACTAAATTCCAGGGGAAAGAAAATTGGCCAAAGGTGATGAAGGTATGAGGGGGAAAAGTTATTATTGCAAACCCTAAAAAACTTTTGGCCTGTTTTTTCGTGCTTTTCTATATTAGCCTATTGGACCAAATACTGAGCAGGAGAGAGCTGAATTATGCGACTTCTATGAAATGTGAATAATCTGATTCATTTACACTGTGGAATCACAGCCTTATCATTCAAAAATCTTTTACTGAGCCTAGATGGGATTTCTCCCTCTAGAATATTTCTGACTGCTCTTCTTTTCATCCATTCTCAGAGCCTGACTACTTTTTAAATTGCATCTTTGAGTTGCAAACTTGTTTGTGATTGAGATACCAAAAATAGGAAAATAGCATCAAATCAAAAGGGCAAGGGCTAAAGGAAAAATTGAGATGACAAGGCAAGGTCAAAAACAGATCATCAATCCACAAAAACATGTCTCAGAACTCATAAAACTCATAAAAACACATCTTGTCCCCTTCTTCTCTGTCTGGATGCAGGACAATCAGAGTGCTCGAAGCGGAAGTTACCAGAGCAGGTCAAGAATATCTTTCGCCGGAACCCAGGAGTGTTCCTTGAGCCTTCCCAGTCTGCCAGGTAATATGAGGTGATACCCAACTGCTTGGAGTTGAGGAGCATCTTGGGTACACAGGTGTGTCCTCGATCTCCAGTGGAGGGGATGGTTCAACTCCAGTCATCAGGTGGATAGGTATGGAGATACACGGTTTGAGTAATTACATATGGAATGTGGGTGTGATTCTATATTGTGGGCATCATTCTAGTTTATACAATACTAAATTCAAGTATTTCATCACTGTGAAGGGACTTTTGAAAGGCTTTAGTCAGAGTTCTCAGGTGAATCGTCAGACCCAAGGTTGCAGGGGTTGACGAGGGCAATTTAGGCGGTCTGCTAGGCTCTTCTGTAGCTGTACGGCTCTTTTTAGACATCTCATCTAATTGTCTACAACTAGCACGTTAGATGGCTCTCCCGACCATGGAGACAGTGTCGATTGGATCTTCAGCACACACTGGAATGGAGTGAGGCTTGTGGACGAGGGAATTCTGTATTATATACATCTAAGAGAAGAAACTTGTTCCAGTCATTCTGGTGATAGAGGGAGGAAGCCCCCCAGGAACCTCCCTATATCTTGATTGAGACTTTCGGTTTGGCCATTAAATTGGGGATGGTAATTTGACTGACACTGATAAGTCTTTTGCAAAAGACTTGCCATACCCAGGAGGTGAAATGAACACCACAATCTGAGACAGTTCATATAGCCTATAAACATCTCACCAGAGATCTGACAAGATTTCAGCAGTTTGAAAAGCTCTGGGCAGGCTTGGTCAGGGTAACAAGGTGGTTGGCCTTGGAGAAGCAGTCAATGATGATCAGTATGGTGGTGTCACCATACTGTGAATAACACAGATCAGTGATAAAAATGTGACCAAGGTCATTGTCAAAAGGGTAAAGGTTGCAGAGGTAACTGTCACGAGTTATGGGTTTGGGCACAGACAGAGCAAGCATTAACATACTTTTTGACATCCTGTCTTAATGTTTCCCACCAGAACTTATTCTCCTAGACCCAGTGATGCCTGGATGTCTTGATGCATGAAGTGTCATGAATTGATGAGAGGGCATCAGCCTTACTATTCTTGGAACTTAACAAGTGAACACAAAGTCGAAGTGAGTGAAGAATAGTGTCCACCTGGCTTGGCATGGGTTTAGTTGTAAATGTGCACTTATATAGCGCTTTACACTGTGTCTCATTCACCCATTCACACACACACACACACACTCACACCAATGGTAGCAGAACTGCCATGCTTGGGAGCAACTTGGGGTTCAGTGTCTTGCCCAGGGACACTTCGGCATGTGGAGTCACCCGGGAATCAAACCGCCAACCCTACGATTAGTGGACAACCCGCTCTACCAACTGCGCCACAGCCGCCCCATTGCTTTGCTGGCTTGAAAAATTCAAGATTCAAGACCTTTTATCAAAAATCTATACGGTGTGCATCATATCTGACACCTACAGGAACATTTTCCAGTTGGTTTTGTGACTGTAAGTCGAATTACTTTTTTGATTAAAAATGTGTGTGTTATAGCTGACACCTAGATGAACACTTTTTACAGTTGGTTTTATGACGAAGTTATTCCATTCAAATGCTTCAAAGTCCATGATGCCATGAGTCTGTAGTGCTTGGACACTAAAGTTAGCAGGTTACAGTCTTCTTCATGGCATTTAATATAAAAAGCTCCCATGCCTTAGCAGACTTGGGTCACACACTTTTTTTTCTGCTGTCAATTTATATGATTACGCCTTCATCTGATGGTGACTGAGGACATGTTGGGCATAAAATGTAATGCTGACAAACAGTAAACTAAAGATATGCATTTTTGTTGACTCTGTGTATTCTGCTAAAGCTAGTGGCGTCGCATTATGTGCATTTGACATCACGGGTCATCGACAGGGAAATGGCTTATACTACTGCTAGTGCCCCATTTGAGATGACACTACCCATCTAAAATTCATACACTAATGGGTAGAGTATATAGTGCATAGTATAAGTGTATAATATGTCATTTGGGACATAACTTTGGTCTGTACTGTCCAATGTGTGTTTTCAGAACAGAATTAGTGGTCCATGCCATGCACAGACCAACTAATCGATAATGAGATTTGTTGACAGCGATCAATTATTATCGATTAGTTTTTGCAGCTCTATAGTTTGCAGCTTAAGTAAGTAACTACATATTCTCCATTAACAGAAAAATGCATGACATGCATGGTAGGCTGATTGGCATGTCCAAAGTGTCTGTAGTGTATGAATAGGTGTGTGAATGTATATGTAATTGTGCCCTGCGATCGATTGGCACCCTGTCCAGGGTGTACCTCGCCTTGTGCGGGGTACACACTATCTTCACCTGTAGCTTTCTTTTGAGATGTATTTAGCCTTTAAACTGAGCACCTACAGAACTTGGTTTCATGCGAAAAATTATCAGTGTATATTGCTACTTTCTAGGTAAATCAATATTTCTAGTGTCCAAGTTTTATATAGCGTAAAGTCTATTTTCAGCTCTGGTTTAGACTTAAAAACATACATTTCTATTTTCCAAAAATGTTTTCCAAAAATTGCTACTGGTGTGGCTATTGGTTCAAATTTAGCTTAAATTTGAAGTTCACTTAATGGAAGTCAAATCAGCTTTGTGTCTGACATGTACACATTGTTTCCTTATTTTTCTTTACAGTACAAAATTGGACCTATATTTGATCCGATTTTCAAAATAACTCTTAACCACTTTTCATGAGTATATATTACATGTAACTTGATTTCTGTGTTTATGATTGTCAAAAGTCATGGCTGATGTAGTATGTCTGGGGTTCTAGTCATAATACACACACATACTGATTAGTACGTACTGCCACAAATGCAGTACGTACAGGCATAGTATGCGATTTTGGACACAGTGTGGACGCCAGTGTGTTTTTATCACCCTCGTCCACTTAAACTTCAATGGCAAGTACCTATACAACACTTTAATTTATGTCTCAAAGGACATTAGTGTTGCGGTCACTTCTCTTTGTCTAACATTAGGAAGCTAGTTAGCTGCAGCAACACAATAGTTATTTTATTAGCTGGTTACCTAGGCTGAGCAATGTTGAATGGTAGCTAGCTAGCTGGCTAACTAGTTAGGTTTCACACATTAGTTTACAGTTGACAGTTCAGGGAAGTAAAATAGCATTTAAAATAGCATGTAAAACCCATTTTTGGTTATCTCACACAGCATCAGTGTATTTGTCTTGTTTTTTCAGTAAAAATATTTAAACATCTTTTAAAATCAATAAATTCATCTGAGCACCAAACTGCAAAGGATTAAGTGTACAAGATACTGTGGCGAGAAGCCCGCGGCCGACACATTAGAAACAGAGATCGCTCCTCCCGTGACTGCCACTGTGGTGCTGAAGCGACAACACCGCTTCAGCACCACCCATGTTTTGGACAGCTGGAGAACGTGTGGTGGCGGGGCCGCCGACACATACGGCTGCTGAATGGCGGGCGGTATGGGAAAATTCGACCATACAGTAGGCGACGGGAGAGTATAAAAGGGCCGATACGCTGCTCGTTAAAGAGGGAATGCTCTCCGGGCACGTGTACTAATCCGTGTTGTGTTTTTTTCAGACAAGACTGATGCGATCGGAGTCTCTGCCCCCTGACTGCACCCGCGGCGCTGCCTGACGGAAAAAAAGGATCCCCACTACTCGAGAAAACCCCAGCACAACGCTGGCAGCCCCACGACGACTGAGCACTTAATCTCACGATCACTCTTGTACACACGCACGGAATTTTGTAAATAAAATTCTCCATGTGTTCACCCGAAGCAGCCTCCTGTGTGTCTGTGTTCCTGTGACCACTGACTAAACTCCCTACACTGGTGGTTGATGCAGGCATGAGCACAGACCTGCCCCTATTAAAAAAAAAAAATATATATATATATATATATATATATATATTTTTTTTTCCATAGATGGAGTCCCTGCTGAAACAACTGATGGAGACCAGCCTCCAGCAACAGACCATAACACAGCAGCTCACAGAGAGCCTACAGGTTCGTAACCCGGGAGCTGCTGGCCCTGAAACCACGACCTCTGTGACTGTTCCTCCTCACCCTGATCCCAGCCTTGAAGCCCAGGACCTGCTTCCCCACTTGTCCCCAGAGGACGACATTGAGGCCTACCTGGAAGCCTTTGAACGGGTTGAGCACCAGGAGAGCTGGGGTATCAGAGTCGCCGTACATCCTCGGCCCGCTGCTTTCTGGAGAGGCGCGTGCAGCTTACTATGCCCTCACTCTGGAGGACGCAGGGGGACTACGCAGAGGTAAGGAGAGAGATCCTGGCATGGTGTAGGCCAGGGGTGTCCAAACTTTTTGCAAAGAGCGCCAGATTTGGTGAAAATTTGTGGAGGCTGACCATTCAGCCTGACATTCTTTGAACCATTAACATTAAATGCAAATGAACTATTTCATGAAATTTTCATTGCAAATGGCATGCTTTTCATTTCTTCACACAGAACACAAATAAATCTAAACAGGTTTTTACCAAAATCACTGTGCCTTTCATATTTGAAGACCACATAAAATGAAGAAATTGTCTGTCAGGAAAAAAAAACTTTGGGGAACATTTATATTCATTTGAAACATATGACATATTATTCACTATTGAATGCTCACTGTAAACAGGAAAATAACACCAACAGTAATCTTATTCAGTAGTACAAAATATTGAGGGCTATATGAATCCTTATATCACTCGTTCTTTCATTTTTCAATTGACCATCAAAAAACAAAAATATGCTATTTGATTTTGAATCGGATATCAAAAACGAAAAATGTCATGTTTTTCATTATTTCACTTTCAGACTTGGATCGAAAATACAAAACAGAAAAATGGGCTGCAGGCCCGAATTTTATTTTAATATTTAATTTGTCAAGTTTATGAGACCTAGTTTGATTGTCAATTCAAAAACAAAAGAACGGATTAAAAAGATCAATACACTAAGATTTTAGAATTTATTCACCTCAGAAGACCTTACAAATAACTTTCCTGCACTAATGTGAAGGGTGATACTGAGATCTCGACTGCTGTAAATAGGCCAGGTCTGACTCAAAAACTGGTTTTGATGCGCAAGACGTCACACGGTTCTTGTTAATGTTCATCTTCTCGCACAAGTATGTTGAGCCAAACAAGCTCAGCATTTTCTTAGCAAATGTTCGAATCTCTTGGAACCTGACTTTATCCAGCTGGCAGTAAAAGTTGACAAGAGGGAGCTGTTGGTGCCTACTGTGACGCTCGGCGTCACACTGCAGCTCAATGAGCTCCAGCTGCAGGCGGTCTGGAGCGTCATCAGGGTCCATGGAGAAAGGAGAGGAAAAAAGCCTGATCTCCTTTTCAATAGCTGCAAAATCCTGAAAGCGTTGTGGAAACTCTTCAGCCAGAGATGAGATGTCTGCTGCATACTGCCTCATTTGCGCACTGACATTGTTCTGTGGAAAACCGGTCATTATTTCCTGCAGCGATGGGAAACGTGTGGTATTGGGCTGTGTTGATGTGTGAATACAGTTGGCTTACCACTGCATTTTGCCCCTGAAGGCTGGTGTTCAGCGCATTCAGATGTCATGTTATGTCAACTAAAAATCCAAAATCAGCCAGCCAAATAGGATCAGATTGTTCTAGCATCGGCTGTCCCGTTTTTGCCAAGAATTGTCCAATTTCCTCCCTAAGAGAGTAGAAGCGCTGCAGTGCAGACTCCCGACTGAACTATCTTACGTCGTTGTGATACACAACATCTCCGTATTCAGCCTGGATGTCGAGTAGAAACTGTTGAAACCGGCGATGGCACAGGGCTTTGGAGCGAATATAATTAATAGCCTTCATCACTGGTTTCATAACATGATCATATTTCAGATGTTTGACAGAACTTTTTGGTGAATAATCCAATGGAGTTTTATAGCTTTCCGTATTTCAGTGAAAAAATACTCCAATTTCCACTTGTCCTGGAAGCGCCGGCCCTCACTGTCAACTTTCCTTTTTTTTTTTAGTTATAGTCGCCATTTTAGTAATGTGCTGGAAAGGGTTACACAAGGGTCACGCAACGAGAGTGCAGCCAAAGGGCTACTGCCATCTTCTGGTGAAATATAAAATAGCTTTTTTGTACGCGTGTATTTTATACTGTGGTCAACAGTGTTGGCGGGCCGCAAATTAGTGATTTTATGAAGGAGGCTGCGGGCCAGTGGAAATTTGAACACGGGCCGCATTTGGCCCTCGGGCCGGACTTTGGACATGCCTGGTGTAGGCGAAACCCCCTCCAGGCGGCGGCGGAGTACCACCGGTGATGCTACAGGCTGGGAGCCAAGCCATGTGGACAAGACACCCTCCTGCGCCTCACCAAGAGGTGGCTCCAGCCAGACCTGCACTCTGCCACCGAGGTTGTAGAGAGGGTGGCTGTGGACCGGTTCCTAAGGACTTTGCCACCCACAGAATGCCAGGCTGTGGGGATGCAGGCCCCTGGTACACCCAGGGAACTACTGACCACCCTGGAACACACGCTGACCACCCTGGTGCTTGGCAAAGAGGGACAGCCCCACCAAGGCCGTCCGGACTACAGGACACCCAAGGATGAGCCCAGCACGACTGAGCTGGACCAGGGGACACTGAAAAAGATCCAGAAAACCTGGCCAGCAAGGCATGTCCGAACGAAGGTGGATGCCAGGACAGAAGGTAAGCTGCACACACAGCCTAACCTACGCTCGTCTGTGTTCCAGCAGGTAAACCGGCAAGGGAACTTCGGCCGAGAGCAGAAAGAGGACAGCCGCCTGAAGTATTGTTGGGCCCCGAAGCCAGAACGCAAGTCCTGATGCACCTGGCCCATGCCCATCTGCTCGAGGGCAACCTGGGGGCAAGAAACACCCTGGAGAAGCTGAAGGACCGCTTTGTCTTGCCAGGCATGGAGGCAGAGATCCGGGGCTTCTGCCAACAATGCCCCCAGTGCCAACGCATGGCCTAAAGGAAGCCGCCGCCCTTCATTCCAATTCCCATCATAGGTGTCCCCTTCGAGAGGATCAGCATGGACCTCGTCGGACCGCTCCCAAAATCGGCCTGAGGTCATGAGTATATATTGGTAATTGTGGACTACGCTACCAGGTACTCCGAGGCGGTGCCACTGTGTAAAGCAACCTCCCGGAACATCGCTAAAGAACTGGTGCTCCTGTTCAACTGTGTGGGGATCCCAAAAGACATCCTAACTGACCAAGGTACCCCGTTTGTGTCAAAGCTTATGTCTGATCTGTGTTGGCTGTTGCAGATGAAACACCTCACCCCCAAGATGAAGAGCTCACCCCCACACAATAGTTGACAGAGTTGGTGGGGCAATTTACCAATGTCTTTTCCCCAGGTATAACGCAGCTGGTACAACATGAAATCGGGTCCCAGAGGCCCACTGTAGGGCTATCAAGAAGGAGGTCAGATGGATGCTGCGGGACAACATCATAGAGGAATCCAACAGCCCCTGGTCCAGCCCTATCATAGTCATACTGAAGCCTGATGGAAGTATGTGCCTCTGTAACGTCTTCCGGAAGCTAAACCAGGTCTCGGAGTTTCACAGCTATCCCTTCCCCCGGGTGGACGACCTAGTGGAGTGATTAGGGAGGGCTCAGTTCATCTCCACCCTGGACTTAACAAAGGGGTGCTGGCAAGTGGCGCTGGCCCCAGAAGCGAGAAGACGGCCTTCAGCATGGCGAACGGCCACTGGCAGTACTGGGTTCTCCCCTTCGGGCTACATGGAGCACCCGCAACATTCCAGCGGCTGATGGACATTGTCCTGCGACTCCTTCGCAGCCGCCCACCTGGACGATGTAGTCATTCACTCCTCCACCTGGTCGGACCACCTGTTCCACCTGGGGGAGGTCCTGAAGGAGCTCAGGAAGGTTGGGCTGACAGCCAATCCCAAAAAGTTCCACCTGGGGTTGACCGAGGCCCAGTAATTTGGGTACCGTATTGGCCAGGGCTTACTCAAGTCCCAGGAGAAGAAAATTGAGGCAGTAAAGGATTATCCTCGACCTACGTCAAAAAAACAGGTACGTGCCTTCTTGGGGTTGGCAGGGTACTACCGTTGGTTTGTGCCTAAGTTCTCCGCTGTAGCCTCCCCCCTCTCAGATCTCACAAAGAAAGGCCAGTCGGACCAGGTGAAATGGTCTACAGACGCGGAGTGGGCATTCCAGGCCCTGAAAGAAGCCCTCACCAGCGACCCTGTGCAACATAACCCGAACTTCGCCCTCACGTTCACCATGCACACAGATGCATCTGAGACCAGGCTGGGCGCGGTCCTCTCACAGACCTTCAACGGGGAGGTTGCACCCTGTCCTCTACATTAGCAGAAAGTTATCCCCAGCTGAGAGGAGGTATGCGGCCGTGGAGAGGGAGGCCATAGCGATAAAGTGGGCCATCGAGGAGCTACGGTACTACCTGGCCGTGTGGCACTTCATCCTGATGACAGACCACGCCCCACTCCAGTGGATGGCCAAAGCCAAGGACACTACCACCCGGGTAACTCGATGGTTCCTCTCCTTACAGGATTTCTCTTTCCAGGTCCAGCAGGCAGGGATCCAACATGAGAATGCAGATGGCCTCTCACGACGGGACAACTTTAGGGCCCGACATACGATGGCAGTAGACTCGGAGCTGAGGGGGTAACCGTGGCGACAGGCCCGCGGCTGACACACAAGAAACAGAGATCGCTCCTCCCACGCTGTGGTGCTGAAGCAACAGCGCCGCTTCAGCAGCACCCATGTTTTGGACAACCGGAGAATGTGTGGCGGCGGGGCCACCGTCACACACGGCTGTTGAATGGCGGGTGGCATGGGAAAATTCCACCATCCAGCAGGTGATGGGAGAGTATAAAATGGCTCGCTAAAGAGGGAAGGCTCTCCATGCACGTGTACTACCGTAATTTTTGGACTATTGAGCGCACCTGAACATAAGCCACACCCACTAACTTTAAAAAGAGAAACAATTTTGTACATATATAGGCCGCACTTGTCTATAAGTCGCAGGTGTCCACGTTGTAACTGTCACGGTTCGTGACGTAAACGAAGCAGGACAGATGCAAGTGAAGTTAGGACGAGAGCTTTTATTGAAACAGAGGAGAGCAGGCTCAAGAGAAACAAGAACCATGACCAACTCAATGAACTAAGCTAACTAGACCAACCAACCTAAACATTAACTATGACATGAAACGTGACAATGACTATGAACATGGACATGGTATGGAACAAAGACTCTATATCTATATACTATAAACCACTTCTACATCTATATTCTACAGTGCCTTGCGAAAGTATTCGGCCCCCTTGAACTTTTCAACCTTTTGCCACATTTCAGGCTTCAAACATAAAGATATAAAATTGTAACTTTTGTGAAGAATCAACAACAAGTGGGACACAATTGTTTAGTGGAAGCGAAATCTATTGGATATTGTAAACTTTTTAGCAAAAAAACTGAAATGCTTATTTTCGTCTGTCCTTTACTTTCAGTGCAGCAAACTCCTGTAAAGTTCAGCGAGGATCTTCGAACGAATGTTGTCCTAAATGACTGATGGTGATAAATAGAATCCACCTGTGTGTAATCAAGTCTCTGTATAAATGCACCTGCTCTGAGATAGTCTCAGGGGCTTTAGTGGAAAGAGCAGAGAACATCATGAAGACACACAGAACGCACCAGGCAGTTTGATACTGTTGTGTGAGAAGTTTAAAGCGGATTTGGATACAAAAAGATTTCCCAAGCTTTAAACATCCCAAGGAGCACTGTGCGCGACTATTATTTGAAATGGAAGGAGTATCAGACCACTGCAAATCTACCAAGACCTGGCCGTCCCTCTAAACTTTCAGCTCAGACAAGGAGAAGACTGATCAGAGATGCAGCCAAGAGGCCCATGATCACTCTGGATGAACTGCAGAGAACTACAGCTGAGGTGGGAGAGTCTGTCCATAGGACAACAATCAGTCGTACACTGCACAAATCTGGCCTTTATGGAAGAGTGGCAAGAAGAGAGCCATTTCTCAAAGATATCCATAAAAAGGCTTGTGGCAAACGTTAGACGAGACTAAAGATTTGCAGTGGTCTGATACTCCTTCCATTTCAAAATGATCGCTTGCACAGTTGTTCCTTGGGATGTTTAAAGCTTGGGAAATCTTTTTGTATCCAAATCCGGCTTTAAACTTCTCCACAACAGTATTACGGACCTGCCTGGTGTGTTCCTTGGTCTTCATAATGCTCTCTGCGCTTTCAACAGAACCCTGAGACTATCACAGAGCAGGTGCATTTAAACAGAGACTTGATTACACACAGGTGGATTCTATTTATCACCATCAGTCATTTAGGACAACATTGGATCATTCAGAGATCCTCGCTGAACTTCTGGAGTGAGTTTGCTGCACTGAAAGTAAAGGAGCCGAATAATTTTGCACGCACCACTTTTCAGTTTTTTATTTGATAAAAAAGTTTAAAATATCCAATAGATTTCGTTCCACTTCACAATTGTGTCCCACTTGTTGGTGATTCTTCACAAAAAGTTACAATTTTATATCTTTATGTTTGAAGCCTGAAATGTGGCAAAAGGTTGAAAAGTTCAAGGGGGCCGAATACTTTCGCAAGGCACTGTAAACTAAGTCTATACAACTCGAAGCTATACTATCCGCTACTAGGCTATAAGCTATGCTACAAGCTACTAGGCTATAAGCTATGCTATAAGCTACTAGGCTACAGGCTAAGCTATAAGCTAACTAGACTTGACATGAACTCAGACATTGGCTATGGCTAGGAAACATGAACAAGAACTAAGACACATGGCATGAACAAAGACTCTAACTATATTCTCTATCTAATTCTAACTCTATATCTAATTACCCGCGTTGTGTGTGTCATGGCTCCCGGTGTATATACACACAAGCCAAACTGCTAACAGCTGCGGGCAATACCAAAACACACGTGACTCGACAACACATGACAAGACGGGGCGGAGACATGATGTCAACCAATCTGCATTTCTCCGTGTGTTTTCCCTGATGAGGGGGTGTGCATGAAGCGCAAAATGACTGATCTGAAGAATGTAGTGTGAGCGCGTTAGATTTAATTCGAACAGTTTCATTGGTCCACTGTGACCTGTTGGGTAATTTCATTTGTCCGATGTGACGAGGTTATATGTTTTGGCGGCATGAAACTCGTTAGCCCGTAAAAATCCATAAATTAGCCGCACCATTGTTTAAGCCGCAGTGTTCAAAGCGTGTGAAAAAAGTAGCGGTTTATAGTTCGGAAATTAAGGTAATCAGTGTTTTTTTCAGACTTGACCGATGCGATCGGAGACTCCGCCCCCTGATTGCACCCGTGGCGCTGCCTGACGAAAAAAAGGATCCCCACCACTCGGGAAAACCCCAGCACAATGCCGGCACTTAATTTCACCGTCACCCTTGTGCACACACACGCTCTCACGGACTTTTGTGAATAAAATTCCCCACGTGTTCACCCGAAGCAGCCTACTGCACGTCTGTGTTCTGCCCACTGCTGACTAAATTCCCTACAATACACAAAAACCTTCTTAATATCCAGTGTATGTTTGCTTTTCATGTTAATTTATATTTTTAAGAAGATTTAGATTTTTTTGGTGTCGTGTGTAACATCAGACTGCTAGACAGAGCCATGCGCAAACTTCATGATGTTAAATGCCTATATAGTAAAGTTTATTTATTTAAATGTTGATCTGATTTAATTGTTGCTCAATCTAATGAATGTGTAATTTATGTTGCCTTTTTTTTCTTTGTTAAATTTGCTGATGATGGTGCTGGAAGAAGTAAACCTGTTTTCAAGTGGAGAAGTTGATCAGAAGTTGAAAAATTTATCCTTTTTTTATGGTTATAAATAATTATTTTTGAATGATGGTGTTCTTGCAAATTATTAGCTATGAAAATCTTATGAGGTTTTTTTTTTATTATTAAATGCTACAAAACAGTAAATATGTCCCAAGAATCATGGCTTGAATCATAAAACATTATTTTATGTAAACAATGTATCAACAAAAATGTATTTTGTGCTCATTGTTTATTCATATAAACTGATGTTTTGTTTATGATTAATGATGAATGAATTTATGAATATTAAAAATACATTATGAAAATTGAGGTTAAGAGAACATTATGGGAATGTTCAGAGAATGTTAGGAGAACATTCTACAAACCTAAAAACATTCTATTTCTGTAAAGAAAAGTTTCCTGGCTAACCAAAAACAAATCTTAAAAATGTATGTCCTGGGAACCAAAAACTTTTCCAGAAACATTTCCAGAACATTCTGGGAATAAAAAATTGTTAGCTAGGTTACACTGTAACAATAGAAAAGGACAGTACAAATCATCGTGATAATAGAATTGAGCTGGGCTCCCTGTTGGTGTGAATACATCAAAAGCGGAATGGCATGTTAGAATCACCTGTTAAACAGGTGTTTAAACATTTGGGTACATTCAGAATAGACTTTTTGGTGTGAACAAAAGAGATTTTTGAGGACCTCAAAGTTGTTGATGCTCATCAGGCTGGAAAAGTTCTAAAATCATCTCTAAAGAGTTTGGACTCCCCCAATCAACAATCAGACAGATTATGTACAAATTGAGGAAATACAATACCATTGTTGCCCATGAATGGTTGGCCAACAAAGATCCCTCCAAGAGTAAGACGTGTGATAGTCCATGAGATCACAAAGGAACCCAGGGTAACTTCTAAGCAACTAAAGGCCTCTCTCACACTGGGTAATTTTAATGTTCATGAGTTCAGTGAACATTGCTGCCTGTCTGCAGTTTGCCAGTCACATGAAAATATTTAATGGATGGATGAGATCAAATTAGAACTTTATGTTCTGAGAAAGGAAAACACTGCATTCAAGCATAAGAACCTTATCCCAGATGTGAAACATGGTGGTGGTTGTAAAGAGGGTTGGGCCTGTTTTGCTGTTTCTGGGCATTAATGGCTTGTCATCATTGATAGAACAATGAATTCTGAATTATTCTAGAGAATTCTAAAGGAAAATGTCAGGACAACAGTACATGAACTGAATCTCTTTATTAATTAATTGACGTGGTGGCCGTATTGCTTACAAATGTCAACATGTTTTTGATTATTATTGAGGTTCATACCCTGTTTCTTGGAGGAATAGTGCTAGCATACGGTGCTCTCACCACCACAGCCAGGGTTTGATTCCTGGTCAGGGAACCAACCTCAGCCCACTGGAGGGTTGCATGACTCAGCGCACTCTCAGTGCCGGTCCCAAGCCCAGAAAAAGGGAAGGGTTGCCTCAGGAAGGGTATCCAGTATTAAATGTGTGCCAGAACACCCTTTGGAGTCTGGTTTCTTCCTCATATTGTCTCAGGGAGTTTTTCCTTGCCAGTGTCGGCTCTATTCAATTCAATTCAATTAAACTTTTTTGTATAGAGCTTTTTACAATGGACATTGCCTCAAAGCAGCTTTACAGAAACATATAAACATGGTATACATATTTTAAATGTTCAAATTTATCCTAATTGAGCAAGCCGGTGGCGAATGTGGCAAGGAAAAACTCCATAAGATGTTAATAGGAAGAAACCTCGAGAGGAACCAGACTCAGAAGGGAACCCATCCTCATCTGCGTAACAACGGATAGTGTAAAGGAGTTGATTATGGTTCTATATGAAGTCTGTTTGGCCTTAGAAGCTGTAGTCCCAGCGGCCACAGCGAGTTTGTCCATCAAGAATTGGAGTAGATGAGAGCTCCATCCAGAGGTAGGGCATCCAAACAGATCAGGCCGGTCCGGAGAGCAGAAAGGATCAGGATCTCTAGTATCTCCATAAAATCGTGTGAGGCTCGACAGAAGGAGAGAGGGAGAGAAGAGATTGTTAGGACTGTGCTTTGCATAACAGAAAGTCTACTCATGGTAGGCTTGAGTAAACAAATAGGTTTTAAGCCTAGACTTAAACACTGAGACTGTGTCTGAGTCCCAAACACTAATAGGAAGACTGTTCCATAACTGTGGGGCTCTATAAGAGAACGCTCTTCCCCCTGCTGTAGCCTTCACTATTCGATGTGGTCGTATCTTCTGATTCTGGTAAGGACTTTTGAAGCTACATTCAGGACTAAATGGAGTTTGTTTATGCTCCTACTGGAACATCCAGACAGTAAGGCATTACAATATTCTAATCTAGAGGTGACAAAAGCATGAACAAAAATTTCTGCATCATGTAGTGACAATATGTTTCTTATCTTAGAAATATTTCTGAGATGAAAGAAGGCTATCCTAGTAATATTATCTACATGAGCATCAAATGATAGACTGGAGTCAATAATCACTCCGAGGTCTTTAACTGCTGTACATGACGAAATGGAAAGTCCATCCAGAGTAACCATGTGATCAGAAAGATTACTTCTAGCTACACGTGGTCCTAATAAAAGTATTTCTGTTTTATCAGAATTAAGTAAGAGGAATTTAACAAGCATCCAACATCTAACGTCTTTTACACAATCCTCAACTTTACTAAGCTTCTGTCTGTCCTCTGGCTTCGCTGAAACATACAGCTGTGTATCATCAGCATAACAGTGGAAGCTAATTCCATGTTTACAAATAATTTGACCTAGAGGTAGCATATATCAAGAAAAAAGCAATGGGCCTAAAACAGAACCTTGTGGAACACCAAATTTAACTTTGGTATGTGTGGAGAAATCACCATTTACATCTACGAACTGATAACGATCGGTCAGATAAGACCTGAGCCAGGAGAGGACTGTTCTCTTAATGCCAACAACATTTTCTAATCTATCAAGGAGAATAGTGTGATCTATGGTATCAAAAGCTGCACTAAGGTCGAGTAACACAAGCAGCGAGACACAACCCTGATCAGAGGTCAGAAGAAGGTCATTTACTACTTTAACTAACACTGTCTCTGTGCTATGATGAGGTCTAAATCCTGACTGATACATTTCATGAATGTTGTTCCTTTGTAAGTACGAGCACAGCAGCTATGCTCGTACTTATAAAAGATAAATATTCATGAAATTATGTTTCATTTCATGAATGAAAAGTTTTTTTTTCCCATTTGAGAGAAAAACACTCTAATCATTGATCTGATATTGCTATATTATCATCTACAGCATTAGTTATAAAACTGCCTGGTTTTAATGCAATAGCCTAAATTTCACATCTAATATTTTTAACTTTACCAATGAAAAAATTCATGAAATCTTCGCTGCTATGTAATGATTGCTTCTTTCTGTACTGGTTTTATTCCTAGTTAATTTTGCTACCGTGTTTAATAAAAATCTCGAATTGTTTTTGTTATCTCCTATTAAGGTGGAGAAAGAGACTTTTCTAGCTTCACTAAGAGTTTTTCTATATTTCAGTAGGCTCTCCTTCCATGCTGTTTAAAATACTACCAATTTGGTTTGATGTCATTTACGTTCTAATTGTCGTGTGGTCTGTTTTAAGGTATGCGTTTGATCGTTATACCAGGGTGCTAGCTTTTTCTCTCTAATTGTTTTTCTTTTGAGTGGAGCCACTCTATCTAGCGTGTAGCGGAGTGTTGACTCCAAGCTTTCAGTCGCCTGATCGAGTTCTATCGGATCAGACAGTGATCCAAATATTATTGATGTCTCTGCGAGGTTATTTATGAAGCTCGGTGCAGTAGCTGACGTGAAAGTACGTTTAACGCTGTAGCGAGGCGAGGTGCAAATATTATGATCAATACGTATTTTGAAAGAGATAAGACAATGGTCTGAGACGACTTCAGACTTTGGAAAAATTACAATATTTTCTATATTTAATTTGTATGTTAGTATGAGGTCAAGAGTGTGACCACCATTATGAATGGGTCCCAATACATTCTGATTAACCCCTACTGAATCTAAGATGGACACAACCGCTGTTCTCAGTGGTTATCAAAATGAATATTAAAATCACCAACAATTAATGCTTTATCTACAGAAACAACCAGGTTTGAGACAAAAGCCTCTGGCTTGCTCATTAGGGATAAATTTATCAATTTAAAATGTATCCTGAATTTACTGTATATGTTTCTCTAAAGCTGCTTTGTGACAAATCTCCATTGTTAAAAGCGTTATTGTCATGAATTGCCAGAGGGAGCTCTGGACTTAAGTTCCCAGCAGCCACTGCACCTCTGCATCACAGTCACATAATCACCTACACCTGATCATCACATCAACGTGCACCTGTGTGTATATAATCAGTTTGCACCACATTCTTTGTTGTGTCATTATTTTTATATTTTGTGTCCTCATCTTTATTAAAACTTTAAATCTGCATGTGCATCCGTCACTGAAGTCTCCATAACTGTGACAGCTATACAAATAAAACTGAACTGAATCAAAATATGTGGCCAGTGATCCACTGTGGTGACCCCAAATGGGAGCAGCCGAAAGAGAAAAAAAAAGATTGAGGTTCACTCTCTTGTAATTTGATACCAAAATTGTGACGCTAGGGCAAAAATCCTAGGTCAAGTTCTCAAAAGGAGGTTTTGTATATTAAACAACTTCTCAAAAAAGTGCATGGGCAGAACAAATGGTCCAAAAGGCAAAAGAGGGGGCAAGGAGACAAGGCATGGGAAAAAAATAAGCTTTACTGTACCCCTTATTTTACAAAAGATATGCTTGTTTTCACGTACAAAAACATGAATAGTGCCTCCAGAGTAGGGATGTCACGATACCAAAAATCTAGTAGTCGGTACCGATACCAACAAAAGAACATGATACTCAATACCAAAGTCGATAAAATAAAAAAATTAAATAAAAAAAATCAATAAAATAAAAAACTAAAAAAAACTCTCTTGGAGGACATCCTCCTTTGGCTGGTACTGAAACACGCGCGCATGCACACACACAGATACACTCGTGCGCATGCATGCACACACCTTATACTCTGAATGCAAGCATTAGTTTAAATGAAAAACATTTATGACCTTGTTTGTGCTATGTCCAAGCTGCAGGGAGCTTGCAAGTTTATTTTGGAGCCCGGTGCAGTGAGATTTTTGGCATACAAGTTGTTGAACTACCCAGCAGGGATGCTAGCTATACCTGCTCTTAAAGAAAGCAGGGGGATTATCTGGGACTATTTTCAGTCTGTCAGGCAACCTCTCTCTCATCAGACCTCTGAATAGACCTCATAAATGGGTAATTTATTTTTGAGCTGCTCTACCAGGTGGCCAGGGGGCTGTGTGAGGCCTGTTTTATTTGTCCAAGGATGACCATTGGTTCCTCTTTATATAAGATGAGACCTGTTTACAAGAACAACCAAACAAGCACAATAAATGTTTTGACCCCTTTCAGTTCTTCAGTTATCACAGCAACACAACAGTTTTATACTGCAAGTCTTGCTTTCTATATTATGTGTAAAGTGATTAAGAAAAAAATCTCACTGCAATAAATGAACACAAGTAGAAAGTGTTGTCAAACTGAAAAAATTCATATAAGCAGCAATGACATAACTCGTTATTTTCACCATTTTTTAAAATAAAAAATAGGCATTTGTTTCCATTAGAAACCTCATGAGTACTATCCTCTCCAAGAGTCTAATGTGAACTGCAGACACCATGTCAGTTCTATTACAATAATGAGATGCAGAGTGAGATCTGAAAGTGCAAAAATGCTCTTCTGCACCACATTTGTACCAAATGTTCCAACAATTATTTGATCCGGTTTATCTTTCCCATGAAATGTGCTTATTTCCTCTCTCACTCGGACATGTCTTAAGCTACCGTGATAAAGATTTCTCGCAAACCACACTCCTTTGACACCCACTGTGAAAAGTGTACAGCCAGAAAGGGTCAAGGAGCGAAGTCCACCTTTCTAATCAATCTCTATGGTTTGCTATAGAAATAAACAAGAATATATTCAAACAGCAAAATATGACAGTAGTGTGTGTGTGTGTGTGTGTGTGTGTGTGTGTGTGTGTGAGTGAAATAAAGTCAGTTTTAGAAAAAAAAAAGCAACTCTTGCACACACTATTAAGTCGTGTAATGAATCCATGCATCCATCTGGAATTGGTGTAGAATTGATAGATGAGTAGATCACTCACCGCTAAGTTCAGCGCTCAACGTGCTGGGCTCAGTGTCCGCTCTGAGAGCGCAGCGACCGAGGCCGCGCACTAGCTGATCCAGCGGCAGCTCCGAGTCCGGCTCGGGGTAACAGCGGAGGCCGCTGGCGCAGCGCGGTGTGTACACACCACACGGCTCTCCGGCCCGTCGTGCACAGATGGGGCAGCAGCCGCAGCCCGGCTCACGCACGAGCTCGCCGCAGTTCTCTGCAGTGAGAGTGGGACACGCCGCCTGGTGCTCGGCGCTGCAGCTTGGGCAGCGGAACACGAGCTCGGCACGCGACGCGTCCGCAAACCCCAGCAACAACAGCAACTCCAGCATTACGTACGACATTGCAATTGGGTATTTCGCACTCCTCCGTTGGCTTCAGGTAAAGAAAGTGGCAACAGAAGCGCGCTCGCAGACCGTGTCCAATCGGTGCTCGTGTAGCGCTGACATCATACCACAACATCCCGAGAGGATCGCGCGCCTCTGGGTCGATAAAAAAATGCTCGCAAGCTGCTTCGTTTGGCACGGTGACTGCGGGCAGAAGCATAGCAGCGACATGGGGACATCTTTACACGTTTATATGGCCTGAATTGACCTTGTATTAGACTATCACTAATGTCTGAGATAAAAAGAAAGAAAGAAAGAAGGGGGAGCTGGGCATTTTTACATTAATAGTCTTGCAGCACATCACCAACCAAAAATGTTACCAAATGACACTCTGTAGCCTGATACAGTAGATCTAATTACAATATAGTTTCTCAATTTATTTATACTCACTCAGTGTGAAACCTGTGTAGATGAACACAGAGCCGATATCCTGGCAGGAATAGAAGTAAGACACACCTGAAGCTCGTCTTCAACAGCTCTCTGTGTTTTTAATTTTGATATACTAGTTAGGATTGAAAAGCTCAGCTCACACAGATGTGTTGTGGAAAATGGGAGCAATGTCAAAACAACTTTGTTGGCCAGAATGGGGAACTCCCTGGCAGCAGTCAACCAAAAACTGTCCAAAGGAACATCAGCAAATCTTAGCTTTAAACCACGATCTTGTTTCAGTTCAGTTAGATCCTCCTGCTCCTGTAAAGTCGTGTCCTTTCCAACAACTGATGCTGAGCTGTATGGGTCAGCTGTATGGGTTAACCCAGTCAAGACATTCAGTGGAGGCTGAAGAGAAATAAAGTGACAACTTCTCCTCAAGAGTTTTCAAATGTTTTCAAACCCACTACCTCACACAGTGCAGCAGTGTGATCTTGCCGTTCCTCTGGGAGTAGGAACATCAAGGTTGGCACTTTGCGCATGTTGTTGCCAGAGGTGCACCTTTAAACGGAATCCATTCATTTTATCTGTGCTTGTAAACAGGTTTTCATTTCGGCCTTGCATCCCTGTGTTCAGTTCATTCAGATAATGAAATATATCTGCGAGTATGCCAGCTTTGCACACCACTCATCACGCGCAAACAGATTTGAGTAATCGGACCTCTTATTTGTCAGAAAAACTTTAAGCTCCTCCCGCAGCTCATACACACGGGCCCGCACCTTGACGCGTGACAACCATCGGACCTCTGTATGGAGCAATAAGGCTTTATGCTCCGCTCCCATTTCCTCACACAAAGATGCAAATATACGACTTTTCAAAGACTGTCTTTACAAAGTTCACTATGAACACCTTATCCATCTCAGGAACTAGTTTTGCTGGTGAAGTGTTTGCATGGAGAGCCTCACGGTGCAAAAAACAGTCCATAACAATAAGATCTTGGTTTCTTTCCTCCACTGTTAGCGAAGCCGTTGGTGCGCCCGACCATGGCTGCAGCTTCCTCAGTCCTCCCTGGTCGAGATGACCTGAAAAATTTCCTCTCCTGTTGTTTTTTTTCTGGCAGTGCCTTGCAAAATAGGAAGTTTTCTCGAATGGCATCTCACCCACAAAACGCACATTGGCCAAGAGCTGAGAATCTCCACTAATATCCGTAGGCTCATCAAGTAGCAACGCAAATTTCCTACTGATGCATATTTTTTCCTAAACATACGTCTGAATTGTGTTATCGGAGGGCGGGACTTTAGCTAGGTCTTTAACTGCATCAGGGCCGAGCATCTCGTTGACAATATCTTTGCAGGCAGGTAGTATTAATGTCTCTGCCTCAGTGTGGGACTTTTTTGATTTAGCGATCAGTTCAGCAACTAGGTAACTAGCTTTGAGGGCTTTCTCATTTACCTTTGTGGTTTTTCTCATAAAAGTTGCCCGTTTCTCCGTTTTCACACAGGCAAACAAAATAATCCATCGGTTTGTTTTGACGCGATAGGTGTTTTGTTTGGAGTTTAAGCTTGCTTGGCACCATGGCACTGTTGTACAGCTTCTCGCCACACACCAAGCATAATGGGGTCAGTATACTCTCATCCCCGTCACTATATTACAGCACAGACACTCGACAATCTCATATTATTTGCAGATAATAATTAATAAATGTTAATAAAACAAAAAAGAATTTGAAGACTAATAAAGTGAAATTGGATGATTTCTCACGGCCCACCTGACGATCTCTTACGGCACACTAGTGTGCCCCGGCACAGTAGCTGAAAACACTGGGTTATTGGAATGACTGAATAGTGACCCAAAAGGTCACAATTAAGTTAAGTGGGACTGTGTAAGAACAAATTCTTTGGACAAGGTCAGTGGCAGTTTTGTGAGAAAACTGAGACTTTTTCATAAGGTTTTGAAGGTGTGAATGATCTGAATTAGCTATATTAGCTAGCAAAATGGAGCTTACAAAAATATTTTTAAAAATTATCGTTATTGTATAAAATGATATTACAGAGGAATAATTATAATAAAATATTACGTAAGCACACCTAAAGCAAGTCTACATGCACAGACCACTACTAGTTTAACGGCATTGTAACAAAGCTCCTATATTGGCTGGGGTTAGTGAATGCTATTGAACCTACAAGTGTATTTATTTATATCATACGAAGAGGCAGTGATCTCATAGGAAGTTTATGTGTGGACATAGAGAAATGGTCTCAAAATAATATGACCTATGCATCTGGCTCACACTGATAGTGTATAACAGTTGTATGCAAATGTTTGGGCACCCCTGGCCAAATTACATATTTGACTTTTTTATTATAATAAAAGAAGTACATTAAAGGATGTTTGTTTTACAGCATTATTACAGATTTTCTTACTGTTACTCTCATTTTCAAAAGGTGTCACTGTAGATTTGTAATGCTTTCTGAGAAATATATAATTGTGGTAATAATATTACAGTCTTTTATAACTTTCTGTAAATCTGAATACAGTCATTAACTACACCAACTGCAGCTTTGGTACTGCTCTATTTTGTGTCATATTCAAAGCATGTAAACATGTTTATCCATCCATCATCCATCCATCTTCTACCGCTTACTCTTTTTCAGGGTCACAGGGAACCTGGAGCCTATCCCAGGGAGCATCGGGCACAAGGCGAGGTACACCCTGGACAGGGTGCCAGTCCATCGCAGGACACAATCACAGACACACTCACACACCCATTCATACACTACGGACACTTTAGACACGTCAATCAGCCTACCATGCAGGTCTTTAGACTGGGGAGGAAACTGGAGTACCCAGAGGAAACCCCTGCAGGCAACGTGCTAACCACTAAGCCACCGTGCACCTAGTGTTTATTTTTATTATTATTATTATTATTATTATTTTTTATTAGAGGGCCACTGAAGGTGCAAAGACACCATTGTTTTTCTACCTTTTCTTATTATTAGGGACCTAACACCAGTGGCGCAAGGCGCCTATTGTTTTTCTATGGATTCTGCTTATTATAGCATATTATATTAAAAAGCAACACCCAAACAAAGACGGATTGTTTTACAACCTGCCACAGACAAACTCATTGCGACATTGTGTGAAGAAGCTCTTAATGTTCTCTATGGCAATATACTTCTCACATCGCAACAATACCAGAAACTGAGAAAAAGGAAAAGCGTAATCAGATTTGTTGCGGATCACCAACCGTCTTGGTGTTAATAAACCAACAGGGGGGCTTTCTTCTACCGCTCTTAAGCGGTATTCCTTTCATCTCCAGTTTGATTACTCCTAGATAACAGGGGATGGAGTATGCAGAGAAGATGTTTATAGTTCTGCAGCATCAGTTGGATAAAGACTGGTACCTCCCACGATTATATTCAGCAGGTTGTGGTGAAAGATATGGACATGACTATAACAAATATTTTGCATCGTTCTAACTTGGACAATTATGAAAAGGCAAAGCTGTACACAAACATTTTACAGCATTTAACACTTGCTAGAAAAGGGGATCGGGAAAACAGCACATCAACATTAACACTTCTGCAGAAAAAGAAAAGCTGTCTGCGACGGCCAGCGTAAACCTCCACGATGATTTAGAGAATGTTGTGGATGATATTCTGAAGAATGTTCCGCAGAGGAATGTAAAAAAACAAAAACAACGTTCGCTACACTTTAAATAAAATGTCTAAAATAAAAGATGTCCCACTTCTTGGGACGAGTCAGGATAGTTTGTGTTTAAAGGTAGGACAATCCCTGGTTCACACATGATCAATTTAATTAAAAGCATCACGGCTCCGCAAACAATTGCTGATGCCCGAAGACCTGTCGGCTGGCTCGAATTTCCGGAGGCTTTTGCTACTTTAAACATACAATATTCCACGGAAACAAACCATTACGTCAAACGTTAATTGCGTTAATATTAACTCTTTCAAAACCAAATCCACATTGCCTATAACTGACTCATCTAAGAAGCGTAAAAAACAAAGTACTTCCGAGCTAAACTCATAACTATAAACATAGCCCACCGACTTGGAGATTTAATTCTCTTCTTTTGGCAGACAGTGAATTCTGTGAGTTCATTTAAACTTCTATTGATGACTTTCTTTTCTTCAATCAGAATGATTTATTTTCTTCAATCAGAATGATTTATTTTCTTCAATCAGAATGACTCCACCTCTTATTCATTGTTATTCATTGTTCATGAAAAGATCCTAAAAGCATTTCAGACCCTTCTTTTCCAACAAAGAGAATGTGGAATCTATAAAGGAGGGGGGGAAAGAGATGGATATTACATATTGGTGCCATGGTTGAGGCCAAGATAGATTTAAAATGACGTGAAACTGATCCATACTATTGGATTATCCATGTGTTGTGAAAGGGCTATAGGAAGGGAGGAGACCACCAGAGCAGGAAAGGAAGGTTGAAATACAAGACTTTGCTTCTAAGTGGCACCATGGAAGAGAGGGGGCCTGCACCCAGAGCACCAGTTTCTGAATATTAGCTGCCCAATAATAATGCATGAAATTGGGCAAGGAGAGGCCACCAGTCGACTCTTTTGAAGTGAAAACTTGAAAAGCCTGGGAGTTTTTCCTGCACACATGAAAGAGGAGATTAATTGGTCTATATTCTTGAAGAAAGATTTGGGAAAAAAACAATCAATAAAAGATGGCGGTTTGTGAGATGGGGAAGTTGAGAGAAGCAGATGATGCGCATTGTTACTCTTTTCATCATAATGGCTTCTTTGCAGTATTTCCACACTTGTTCATTTGACTGAAGTGATGAAAAGCAGTGTGAAAGTAACTGTTGCGCAGTGTAGATGCATTTTAGACTTCCTGTAGTTTTTGTTCTGATTGTATTATACAACTGATTCTTGGGCCCCTGGTACACGACTGCCTGGACCCTCTGCAGTTTGCGTACCAGGCTGACATTAGCGTGGATGAGGCCATCATTTAGCTGCTTCACAAAGCCTACACCCACCTGGAGAAGCCACACACAGCACTGGATCATGTTCTTCGACTTCTCCAGTGCTTTTGACACCGTTCAGCCTCTCAGGCTGGCTGAGAAGCTCTCCGTGATGCACATGGATACGGACCTGGTGGCCTGGATCACTGACTACCTCACTGACAGGCCGCAGTATGTCAAGCTATATGTCTGCCTGTCTGGCACACCCCAGGGAACTGTACTGTCAACATTTTCTGTTCACACTCTACACTTATGACTTTTGCTTAGACTCTGGAACGAGCCACCTCCAGAAGTTCAGAGATGACTCCTCCATCATCGGCTGTATCACAGATGACAGAGAGGAGGAGTAGAGAGACTTGATTAAGAGCTTCATCGGATGGTGTGACAGCAACCACCTCCAGCTCAACACAGGAAAAACATGCAGCAGTTTGCAGCAGTTAAATATCTACCTTTAAAAGTTCTATTAAACCGTTCATTTAATGCACGCTTTTAAATGGGTGGCTGGTGAAAAATGTTGTATGTTGTACTTTTTTGTCATGCTTTGAAAATGTTTGTTAAAAAATTATTTCCCATTTTTCTGTCTGTAATTTGCAGGGCAACCCTGCCCTCATCCAATATAGATTCGAAAGCTTTAGACACCTAGACACCATGGGGCAGTTGTGGCGCAGTTGGTAGAGCGGGTTGTCCACTAATCTTAGGGTTGGCGGTTCGATTCCCGGGTAAGACGCTGAACCCCAAGTTGCTCCCGATGGCAAGCTAGCGCCTTGCATGGCAGCTCTGCTACCATTGGTGTGTGAGTGTGTGTATGGGTGAATGAGACACAGTGCTTATATAGCGCTTTGGATAAAAGTGCTATATAAGTGCACATTTACACTGAATTTGTTTTTTAAAACCTGAGTCCATGCAAATTTACTAAACATAGTTATGAACGTCAACAGAAAATGAATGTTCCTTGGCATATATAGACATATCGACCAGATCGGCTTGAAACTGCTCATCAAAACCATTATATTTTAACAGCGCTTTTCTGTGGAACGTGTAAGCATCCTCGCAAGCCAATTCGAAACTAGTTTATCAGTTAAACTCCTGTTTCTTTTAAAACGCGGTCTTTTAAAGGTGTACAGCATACAACAGAGAACGACAAATACTGGAAACAAAAGTACAGACAGAAGGTGAAAAGAACATGACATTAGAACATCTAATGAGTAAACAGCAAAGGGATAACCATATTAAAATAGCTTTGCTAAGATGACTAAAAGAAACAGGAAATTATACAAGATTATAAGATAACAGTATTTAATATTTCATCATCATCATCATCATTATTGTTATTATTATTATTATTATTGTTATTATTATTATTATTATTATTATTATTATTATTATTATTATTATAAGGTGGTTTTGTTTTGTTTTGTTTTTCTTAAGCGTTGACGTACCACTCCAGTTCAGTAGGTGGGGGTAATGCACCAAAACCTGGTTTGCCAACCGACAATAAACAGTACAAGAAGAAGAAGCAGCAGAAGACGATTCGCTAACAATATACGGGAGACTTCCGAGAGAGGTGTGATTCCTGTACTGGGTAAAACCACAAGGGTAACGTGTTGTTACACACAACCACTTGGCGTTTCGACATATGTCACTAGTTTGGGATGTCCAGGCCACCGTTTGTTTATTTTGGCGGTTTTCCCCTCACATGACAGGAAGCAGTAAGCATCAAACAGTGTATCAACAAAATGTGGAAAGGGAGCCGGAATGAGCACAACTAGACTCGCTCTGTAGTGTCTCAGTATTGATTTCTTTGTGTCCACATATACGGGCGAAGTTTGATTCGTTTATGTAAGTTGTTAACGTGTCATCTAGTCAAACGTGTGTGTGTGTGTGTGTGTGTGTGTGTGTGTGTGTGTGTGACAACTCAATTGACATGTATATGTGTGTTTAAACATAGCATGGGAATTTATAAATGAGCTGAAATTGAAGATTTCTGTACTGAGGTAAAACTGATCACCAACCTAGACGAGTTGTACCGTGTTCGCTGTCATGTGAACGTTCTCTGGTCGATTTGAGATGTGTACTGTCTTGACATTTTTTATTTGAATAGCAGTTAATTCCCTGAGGATGTCTGCTACCCAGAAGTGTCAGTCCACTCTTGTGCACAACCTTGCCACATTGTTGCGGAATAACGGTACTGTCCTTTTTGTTCCCTTCCACCGAGCTTACTCTCTATTGTGTCCATACAGTGTTACCTTTTTTTTTTTTTCTTTCTGTCTTTCATTTATAGGTGATTCTGTGTTGGATGGCTCAAGCACTCTGACTCTGCAGGTGACTTGCATACAGCATCTGACACATCTTTTTGAACAGTACCTGATCTCACGCACACACCACCATGGCTTCCTGGCTTTGCCATCACACCCAGCTGATACCACCTCACTGCTCCAGGTGCAGTTCCTCTTTGACATGCTACAGAAGACCATCTCGTTAAAGGTATGCGATTAGTTAGCTTGCACGAATTACAGCAAAGGCCTTCAGATATGGTGTATAATACATACATCGCATAAAAACATTTGTTCATATTTTGTCAAAAGTACGGATTGGTTTTAAAGTAATGTATTGCTATGGTTGTCATGATTCATCATTTAAACGCCCCATGCCCACCCCTGCCACAGTTGCTCCACCACATTTAATAATTGAGTTAAGTGATTTTTTTATTTAACAATTTTCTTGAAAAACTATAGTATTATTGAATAAAGGAAAGTGTGTGGGGGGGCATTTAAATCTAAACTGCATATCTATCACATTCAGTCAGCTGTGAAGCATAGGAGGGCTGTGCAGAGTATGAAATACAGGATGTGGATACCTCCTGAAGGACTTCAAAACAAGATGCAGGGGGTCTTGACATTTTCACATAGTGCTAAGTTTTAATAATGACGACTAATTCGCGTTACTCCGTCTATTTGAAAAGAACCTCATTTGTAACTTGCTTTGGATAAAAGCGTCTGGTAAATGAATAAAAGTAAAAGAAACTGTCTATATAAAATTGAGCACCGCTAAAATGGGGTGTACATACTATTGTCAATGCATGAAGGCATCCAGTAGGCTATAAATACAGGACAGGAAATACCACGCAGTCGTGCACTGAATCTGTGAAATGCAATGGAGATAGCAAAAATAAACAGTATTGACTGTACCATGAAATTGTACTGTATTAAAAAAACTAATAATGATATAAATATTAATATATAAACTATTAATAAATATTAAAATAAATAAAATGCAACCGGTAAAAAATTTATGTGCATTTTTGCAGATAAATGATCAATCTGGCGACCTCTAATCTCAAGCATAAAGTTTACATCGTCTTGAAGTCACTAAGTCTTGAGTGTGAATGAAGCAAACTGATAAAATACTGTTAATTAAAATTACATGAACAAATTATTTACAACCTCAAAAATGTAAATTAGACCATATACATTTATGTGACAAAAATAAGTACACTCCATCGAAATTGTTGATTTTTTTAACATCTTTGGACAAGGATAAATTTTTTATCTCGGCAATTTTGGATTCGACCATTTTTAATTTGCTCATAAAATGTTGTATTTTACTTGGTAACTTGGTACATGTCTTCGGAGCTGTGCCCTTAAGTTACTCAAAGTTTTGGACCACCTTCTGGTCAAAAATTATAATGAAATAAAAAAAAAATGCTAATTGATTTTGATTAATTTAGCCTATTATAATGAAACTAAGCTTATCACATTCCTTGAGTCATTCTGAGAACATAGATACCAATTTTGCCATAGTTGGTCAAACTTCCTGTTTACAATTTGATTTCATTTAAAAACCTACTTTTTCGAGCTTCTCCTAGACTGTTTGTCCGATTTTCACAAAATTCAAAATAGATTATCTTCACACGATGCTGGGAAAAAGGGTATCAAAAACTTTATAATGCACCAAACCGTTTTCGAACAATGTGCAAACGAATCTGACATTGAGCATGCCAAAATGTGAATGAGGCATTGTGTATTTGTGTATTCCAGACCAAACTTAATACCTGTCATTTGCATCATAAATTGAGGGTACCTGTGGTGTTTTTGGAACAGCACCACCTTGTGGTCAACAATTATAATTAATTTTTTTTAAATGCTGATGTCTTTTGATTACTTTTGCCTATTTTAATGACACTGGACTTAGATTCCATGAGTCATGCTGAGAACAGTGATTCAAATTAAGCCATGGTCAATCGAACTTGCTGTCTGCCATTTTGAATTTTGTTGAAAACCTTCTTTTTTTGAACTCTTTCCATGTCATCCATTTTGGCATGGCTTTAGCATATTGCCACCAAACTTTGTGTGTGTCATTGTGACTCCACACTGACCACGTTACATCAATTTGCTCACAAATAGCTAACCCTATTGGTCAAACATGATAAGCATGATAACCCTCTTACCCCTTAGTTCCAAAAGTATTATGTCCCACAACACTATATTCCCCATAGAAACAGCACGCCAACCCTGAGTTCCCGGGCCAAAATTGGCTCAAAAATCAACATTTTAATTGTAACATTTTTAGGCTTTGAAACAATAACTTATAATAATGTATTTGTGTAATATTACTTTGAAAATTAAACAGTTCAGTGTTTTTATTCCACATAGAGCACAATTCCTAACTAGAGAAATGATGGAAAATGCTCGCTAAAATCCTTCTACTCATTTAGAAGTATCATACGAGCATCAGCGTGGTCAATGCCTTTGAAGAAATGCATTTTAGCGCCAAAAGTCAAGTTTCTGGTGATAATCAGAGCAGCAGGTCGTGTTCTCACGAGTGCACAGAGATGGTCAGGTTATGACTCCAAACCCCTGCAGTGTTAGTCGCACTGGTTGATGCTGAAGATGAAGACGGATCAGGGTCTGAATCAGGAGAGTTTGGGTCACTATCAGTTTCAGTTTGAACATCTCCTGAACTTTCACTGAGGTCACTATCTAGACTCCTCGCTCTCGCCTGTGTAACTGTATGTTTTATTTTTTTCACTGTTTTAGATGTACCTGTGTTCACTGGAGGTGGAACTTTAGCTGGAACACGATTAGCTTTTCGCTTTGGCATTTTTAGTTCACTAAGTTTATCAACAACATTCATGCTTGGATCATCTTCATCGTAATGACGGCGTAATAACGTAATCACGTTGTGACGTCATCAACCTTCCGGGTCAAAAAAAATAAATTAAATAAGTAAGAAATCATAGCAGAGTAATGCCGGTACACCGGCCTCACGGGGATAACGTTTACACTGTAAAGCCGCTATATCGGCCTTACGGGTATTTGGCATAGACGACCAAGCCGGTATATCATCCTTACAGGAATAGGTCAAAGACGGGAAAACCGGTTTTTCGGCCATACGGGGTAAGAGGGTTAAATCATATAACAATTGATTTGTATTTATGAATGTTCAACCATTTTGCCTAAAATTATATACAAATGTCTAAAATTGCTCTTTTTTACAGTTGGTTTTGATGCTCCCTGCTCTGCTTGTTTAGCCTCTTTAGTGCTTGGCCCCTTAATTGCTGCTTGCAATTATATTATTATTATCATTATTATTATTATTATTATTATTTCACATGACTGTACATTACTGACAGCATGTATTTTATTTGGCGCATTTGCTCGCACATGGAAGTTACATTCTTTTTAATAGTAACAGTAAAGTATGTGTATATATGCGTTCTCTTATGATCATCGAGTCACCAGTGAAATGGTTAAGAATCACTTCAATATAATTTTACCATAATATGATGGTGTATCACACAAAAACTGTGGCATTTCTAAACATATTTTTGTTTGTCTTTTCTAAATTGTTTGATACCAATACCATACCATTGTGTAAGATTTAGTCACTTGTAATTGTCTGTTTTATCCATGTATAGATTATGTTGGTAAATTGAATATTAATGCAGTGACCTTTTCACACATGTATAAGAGGCCATGGGTGAGTGGTATAAATGTGCTAGCAGTGCTGTGCCTTTCAAAAGTAAAAATACATCAATATGAGGTTTTGAGATTGCAAGAAAAATACATGGTATGTTATGAAGAAGTGGGACTGGGGCTAGCCCAAACTGTAGATTCATCCAGCAAAATGTGTCAGTTATGTCTCAGTTATATCAGATGTTTACACAGAGCATTGTAGTATGCAGCTATGAGTAATCATTCCACCCCCCCCCACCCCAATTTCCTGAGACAGTATATATTTCACATTCAGTATATGTTCAGCGAACATCAATTAACTATACAGTAATCAGCCACAACATTAAAACCACTGACAGGTGAAGTTAATAACATTGATGATCTACCATACCATACCCAAAAGTGCAGACCCACCTGCTGCAGCCAGGTCTACTTGAGCCACAAAAAAAAAACCATTTAATTTACCATTTTCACTCAGAATGGGTGGAAGTTTTTTTTCTTTGCAATGGCAAATCCAAAATGTTTGTGTCTAATTTGTCAATAAAAACAAATCTCACAATATTCTCTCAAACTCGAAATTTAGAGTAGATGTTCATATTTTACTTGGTGGCTCTTACCATCGCTTGTCATAGAAGTGTGAGCAAACCTGCAGTAGAGAATGACAGACTTGAAACGTGTGTGTGTGTGTGTTTGGGTTTAATAGTTTGACCCACATCATTCTTAATGTCGCCTCAATGAGATCTTATTATATGCATTCCTCAACCCTAATAGTTTTTAATATCACAACCAGCTGGCATTAAGGAAGGTCTATATATAATGTTAACTTAAATCTAATGTTGTCTATTGGTAGAAAGTTCAGGATTCAAAGGCTCTTCGGCTTAAACAATGTTCATGAAGTAATTCTGTGTGGAGAACCGTTTATTTAAAAAAAAAAAAAAAAAAAAAAACCCTTATAGGGTTAATAAGGTCCCTGACTACAAAATGTTTGAGAACCCCTGCACTAGGAAACACACTATTGGGCCAAATGTTTGTGGACACCTGCCCATCCCATTCACTCACTGCTTTTTGAACATCCCATTCCAGATTTTGTACCCCCTTTGCTTTAAAAATAACTTCCACTACTCTGGGATGGCTTTCCACTATATTTTGGTATGTGGTTGTAGGGATTTGCCCACTGAGACATTGGTGAGGTCAGGCACCGATGTTGGGCAAGGTGGCCTGGGGTGCAATCAGCATTCAACATCAGTTTATCCCAAAGATTTTCAGTGGGGTTGAGGCCAGGGCTTTGGGCAGGCTACTTGTGTGTAACCTTGGTGAGCCATGTCTTCCTAGATCTTGCTTTGGGTTTGGTGGCATTGTCATGCTGGAATTTGTTTGGCTAGGGCCCTTAGTTCCAGTGAAGGGAAATTGTAATTTTACAGCATACAAAGACATTCTATACCAATTGTGTGCTTCCAATTTTGTGACAACAGTTTGGGGAAGGCCCACATATTGGTGTGATGGTTAGGTGTCCATAAACTTTTAGCCATATAGTGTATGTTGCAGAAAGAAAATGACTTCTGTTTCACACATCTTTAATATATTTGCTCATACACTACATAATTCAGACTAGCTTTAGGAGTATATATTACATTGTATTGAAATTGAAATTGAAAGAGTTGTTTTCAATGTTTTATTAATGTTCTTTGCTAAAACACAGCTTGTCCATCCACCTGGCCCAAGACTGGAATCCATTGTGAAAATTTTTCCCTTCAAGTCCCTCAGGCACTTAGAGGTAAGCTAATATTAGATTTAATAATTGTTCTCTTAAATACTTTGCACAATTTATTAAGTGTATCATAGGCACGTCATGAAAATTGCATGCAAAGTACTGTAGTTTGCAAGCATTTCAGATAGTGAATGCTTGTATATTTTCTGTATATGCCTTTTAATATATGTATTTTTGAAACGTGTATATGATTAAAGATGAATGAAATTATACCAATGGGTCCAAAGCCATTGTATTGGACATTGATCTACATTAATAAATATTTTTAGTTATATTTTATTTCATGTGCCACTAACTGGGTTACTTGGTGTTTGTGTGTGTGTGGGTCCAGCTGAAAAGAATTCCTTCTCATTGTCTGGAAGGGCTACGTTCTGTCTACTTTCAGTTGGAGGTCTTCATCTGCTCTAAAAGTCTCAACACTTTGGAGGTATCAATCTATGATATTAGCAAACAAATAAATTACCTGTATATTCAGATTTCTGAAGTCTACGTTGTGCGTGTTACAGGAGTTATTGCTACTCTGTGGAGGAGATCTCAGCACTGCCTTGCCTTGGTTAGAACTTCACACTCTGAACTTCAGTTACAACTCTATTTCCTCTCTTGATGAATCCCTGGTAATCCCTGTTCTCTGCCTTATTGCCGATGTAGCTTTGAGTTGATTATTGATTGCTCCTCTCTGTTTCTGTAGTGCCACCTGATTTTGGTATTGAAATTTTTTTCATATTTTTCAGAGTTTGTTGAATGTCTTGAAGACACTGGATTTAAGCCATAACAAGATCCAGGAATGTGCTGAATTCCTGAAGGCAAGCTGCAGTTTTTGGACTAGTTTTTAAACCAGAGCTTCTTTATTGTATAATCTGTATTGTATGGTAACACTGTATTAAATATAATATTTTTGTCTCCAGCCACTCTGCGAGCTTGAACATCTCAATCTTGCCTACAACAACTTGCAGAGGGTACCAGAGCTCGGCCTGAACACTAGCGCAGGACTGGTCACTTTGGTGCTCAGACACAATGAACTGGAGAGCATTAATGGTGAGAGAATTGCAGAGGTTTCTAAGTGAAATATAAAATAGATTTATGCTGAAACTAATATGTAACATTTTCAATGATACAAAACCAGTCTGTTCAGCAATGGTTGCAATTATTTCCATGCATTTTAGAGTTTTGTTAAGTAAAAAAAAAAATGGTCCAGATCATATTGTTCCTTTAGCTATTCAAGGGTTAATCAACAAGTTGGGCTCTTGGCTATTGTTTTGCCGCAGTGACTTGTGGGATTTCAAGTGGGCAAATACTTTTTACCGGCACTGTAATAAGAACCCTAATTATTTCAGTGCAGGTGCTTGGCCCCTATTAAGAAAGTTGATGCACATAATATGTGCCTACAATGCTTGGTACCTAATAATAACAAGATGATGAAAGTTGATAAACAATAAATGACTGTGCATCTTTTGTGCTTGGCCCCAAATTCCAAATCCAGTTGAACTGAAATTTGGTGTGCTGCTGTAACTGTGTCATTGAATTGCATAAAAAAAAACATGGCCATGTTCAGCCCATCAGCTTTCAATAGGCATTTTGAACAAATCACATGGATCTCTCATCATAAAACTTGATAAGTATGTCCATTTATGGTTTTGTATATGTAGTGGCCATTATTTTTTTTAAATTAATTAGGTTATTATCAGAAATCCACTAACAGATTAGCACATATATGCTCCATACCAACTGTTATCAATGTTATGATGTAAAGCTAAAAATCTTAGATTTTATGTGGGCATTTCAAAATGCCTACTTTGGTGATTGGACAAAAGTCGTAGGAGGAGCAATGAAAAAACATTTTGGAAAAATATCCAAGATTGAAATAGAAAATTGACGTCATAGACGTTGGACTCGTCTCGACCTGGGTAATCAAAGTATGCCAGCATTTAAAATTTTTGACACACAATTCAAAAATTTAACAAAGCATTGGCAGCACTTGGACCAAATTTGGTCAGAATGTTCCTTAGATCATTCAGTGTTCCTTAGACCCCATTCAGTGTGCCAAATTTCACAAATTTTTACCAGACGGCTCTATGGGATGCCACAGACACCATAGCTGGAAGAAGAATAAGAAAATACAATCCTAACAATTATAATAGGGTTCCAGTACCTCTGTTACTGTTACTCTGTTAGCTGCAGGCCACTTCTGAGGGGTTAAGCTCTTCATAACACCACCTTTGGTTCAGATTACACCAATGTCCTCCCTTTGAACATGGTCCATGGCTTTCACATTTGGTGATGATACAATGAAGCACTGCAGAGAGAGATTTTTTTTATTTAATTTTGTCTATTTCACCATCAATGTCTGCCGTAGTACATTTCAAAAGCAATACATGACTTTTTAATCAGCAGTATCCAAGGAACCACAAGACTTTAGGGTTTTAGGTCAAGCACTTGATGAGCACTTTTTAAATTATTTTACAGATTGAAATCTTTGTAGTGTTTGAAAACACAGCTTATTCATTAATGTGGTTTTATTGTTACCTTAACTATGCAGTTTTGGTATGTCGGGACTACCACTCTCATTTTTTGTACATGCAGTAAAAAGAAATTTCTACAGACCATATGAGGTGAGACCTCTGTTAAAATAGCAGGTTTCGGTGCTCATCGTGCTTTGTTCATGCTGTGCACACATTGTAGACCTCAGCATTGGTTTCTTAAAAAACAAAACAAAAAAAACTTGATGTGGGTCTACAATGATATACCATTGGATTTGCTTTGATGAGTAGATGTCATTATTTTTCACGTTTTTATGAATTCATATGTGCATTTCCACAATATCACCTCACTTCTTGTTTTACACCTTCACAGGAGAATATCAAAAATCTACCTGATATCTTTTGTGTAGCTTCTTTTGCAGATGATCAGAGGCAAATATGGTGAGGATTGGAGAAAAATTGAAAGCTGCGAAGCTTTAAAGGGTTTTCAAGAAATACCAAATTGTTCATAAAATTAAAGGTGGCCATGAAAATTTTACATCAACTGACCTTAGAATCTTTCAAGGAATCAGACAAGAATGTTTGTAGACCAAATACTTCAAAAGTAATATTGTCTTAAGTCCTCATTTCTGAGGTATCTGTAGAGTCTTGTGCGAAAATGTAAGTGTTGCTGATACATTTCCTATTTGGCAGCTTCACCCTCAAATGAATTTGATACAGGCAAATAATAATCAACTATTATTTTTATATAGTGCCTTTAAAGCAGCTTCTCAAGGCACTTTACACAATAAGAAAATATCAAGAAAATAAAAAAAATACACAGATAAAAACACAAAACATACAAAAAAAAATAAACCAGACTTGAATACAAAATGATTAAAACTATTAAGAAAAAGCTAACCTAAAAAATGTTTTTTAAATGCTTTTGAATAACAAAAAAACCTTCTGAAAACTTTTGTGGAGATCCACTGGAAACCACGGTCTCTGTCAAGCCAAAAATAATAATAGTCATCATCATCATCATCATCATCAGAAGATTATGAACAATATGTTGGCTTTTTCAAGCCAACGTAGTAATACTACTACTACTACTACTACTACTAATAATAATAATCTTATAGAAAGAACAGAATGTTTGTCAAACCAACATAAGTCCTCAAAATAACAAATCTGATGTTTTGACTACAGGAGTGGAGCACTTATCTTCTCTTCGGTGTCTTGACCTATCCTACAACCTGCTTATGGAGCACACTCAACTAGCTCCACTCTCCCTTCTGCATAATCTAAATATGGTGAGAAAATGCTTTTCATTGGATTATTGGAGTAATAGGATTGAATGTAATGTGTACTTACTGATTGTTGCTATGCTTGGTGTACTTGGTGAAAAAGTATTGAATGTTGGGATAACCTAGGTGTGCCTAAAAATGGAGTCGTGTACAGTGCTGTGATTTCTTCCATTTCTGTGTATATTTCATACTAATTTTTTTCAGAAATTAAAACAAAATCTAAGATCAAAGAAAGGCAACCTGAGTAAACACAAAACAGTTTTTAAATGGTAATGTTGTTATTTATTGAAGCAAAAAATTAATCCAAAACCAACTGGGCCTGTGTAAAAATGTATTTGCTGGGGTTCAACTGGACTAGACGCAACCAGACATGATTACTGCAAACCCTCTTCAATCAAGTGAACACTTAAATAGAATAGCATGAACTTGGTTAGAAGGTCTTACACTATGTAACACACTATGCCAAAAGTGAAAGAAATTCCAGAAATGATAAGGAGGTTGATTGAAATACATCAGTCTGGGAAGTGTTACAAAGCTGTTTCAAAGGCTCTGGGACTCTAAATGACTACAGTGAGAGCCATTATCGCCAAATGGAAAAACTCAGCACAGTAAGAAAACTCGACACCTTCTACGAAGTGGCCGACCTTCCAAAATTCCTCCAAGAGCACAGCAAGTGCTCATCAAGGAAGTCACAAAAGACTTCCGCTAGGGCGGCTGTGGCGCAGTTGGTAGAGCGGGTTGTCCACTGTTTGTAGGGTTGGAAAGGTAGTAAGGTCAAAGCACTGCTAATCCAGAAAAACAGTAAGGCTGTATCTGAATTTTGCCAAAACACACTTTGTTGGTCCTTACACCTTTTGGGAGAATGTTCTGTGGATTGATGAGTCGAAAGTGGAACTGTTTGGAAGACAGGAGTCCCATTACATCTGGCATAAACCAAACACAAAATTCCACAAAAAGAACATCATACTTTGGGGATGCTTTGCTTCTTCAGAGCCTGGGAAACCCGCAGTAATTGAGGGAAGCATGAATTCTAGAAAATCCTAAAGGTGAATATCTGCAACTGGATTATGTAACGCACAATGACCCAAAGCATTGAAGTAAATTGCTGTTAAAGGTGGCACAACCAGATTGTAAATTTAAGGGGTCAATACGTTTTCACACGGGTGATGGTTATTTGATAACTTTTTTATTTTTATTTATTTATTTATTTATTTATTTATTTATTTATTTATTTATTCTTTCATTCTTCAATTGAAAAAAATCTAAACAAAACTGTATTGTAAACTGTTTTATGTTTTATTTCATTTGAAGATCTAAAACTATTTAGTATGAGATGTGCACAAAAACAGAGGAAATCGGGATGGGGAAAACACATTTTTCCAAAGCACTGTACTGTACAGTGTGGTGGAAACAGTATGTGAGAGAAGCTGTGCTTTCTGCTGTTGCATGTTTTGCACATTAAAGGACTGCAGATCCTCATACAGAATGTAAGGTAAGATGAGGAAACAAAATAACAGGATAGTATGAGGAAACAAGAAATGTATTTAAATCATCACTTCATTTGGTGAAAAAGTTTTGCATCACCTATTTCACCCATAGGAAAAATTAATTGCCCCTTAAACTTAATAACTGGTTATGCCACCTTTTGCAACAACTGCAACTAAATGTTTCTGATAACTGGATATCAGTCTTTCACAATGCAGTAGAGGAATTTTGACCCACTGCTTGTTTATGTCCTGCCACAGCAATTCTATAGTGTTGAAGTCAGGAATTTGAGGCCTGACTAGACTACTCCAAAACCTTAGTTTTGTTGCTTTTGAGCCATTCAGGGGTGTACTTGCTCTTGTGCTTCTGATTGTTGCTGCATACGCCAAATTTGCTTGAGCATTGGTTCACTGATGACCGGATATTCTCTATCAAGATTTTCTGGTTGAGAACAGATGTCATGATTCATTCAATTATGGCATCTTGGCCAGGCCTTAAAACAGCAAATTATCCCCACAGCATCAAACTCCCACCACCATGTTTGACTGTTGGTATGATTTTCTTATCGTGGAATGCTGTTTTAGCTGTAAAGCTAAAAGTCAAAAGTGGAATGAAGACCTGAGTCCCCTTATATCTGGCATAAGACAAATTAACTCATAAGTCCATAGAACATTATCCCAAAAGTCCTGAAGTTAATTAAGGTGTTTTGGAATGTGAGCTGAGCCTCTTGGTTAGCTTTATTTTTCACCTCTCTCCAATGGATAATATCCTTGTCCAGTCCCAGGCAGCCACTTGTGGGAAGATTCACTTCTGTTCCAGGTTTTTTCAATATGTAGATAATGGCTCTGTGGCTAACATGGTTTGCTGGATTCCCAGAGCCTTAGAAATTACTTTGTAGCAATTTCCAGAATTATATACTCTGCAAAAAAATTATTGTCCATAAAAACATTCAACATCTGAGACATAAACTGAACAAGTTTCACAGACATTTGATGGACAGAAATGGAATAAGGAGTCCCTGAACAAAGGGGTGGGGGGCAAATATCAAAAGTACTACAGTGCACCTCAGTCCTGTGAGATGTTACCCCACTCTTCCTCCAAGGCATTTGCAAGTTCTCGATAATGTCTGTCAGGGACACGTAAGAGGTTACATATAATTTTCCACTGCAAGCTATCCTTCCTGTCTTCCTGTTTTGGGTGTCTTACATTACAGACATTGTAGTTTATTGCTCTGACCACATCTGCAATACTCATGCCTCCCTGCAGTAGGCTTGTGGCAAGTTCACACAGGTGAGCAGGCACCCTAGGGATATTTCTTCTGGTGTTTTTCAGAGTCAGTAGAAAGGTCTCTTTAGTTTCCTAAGTTATTTAACTGGGACCTTAATTGCCTACTGCCTATAAACTGTTAGTGTCTTAAGGATTGTTCCACAGGTGCATGTGCAATAATTGATGATGGTTCTTTGAACAAGCATGAAAAACTTTTTAAACCATTTCCAATAAAGATCTATAAAGCTTATTTTACAAAATAATTTCTCCTGTAATAGGGACATTTCTTTTTTTTTTTTGCTGAGTATACAGTGTCTCACAAAAGTGAGTACACCCCTCACATTTGTGTAAATATTTGATGTCTTTTCATGTGACAACACTGAAGAAATGACACTTTGCTACAATGTAAAGTAGTGAGTGTACAGCTTGTGTAACAGTAAATTTGCTGTCCCCTCAAAATAACTCAACACACAGACATTAATGTCTGTTTAGAGATGACCCACTTTTGTAAGATACTGTACATTTCAATAACTGATTTAATAAGGGTGGCACTAATCAAGTCTTGTTTAATTTATAGTTGGCAATTAAAAAAAATTGGTTAATTGTCATATTGATAACAGGAGCGGTTACTTTTTCACACGGGGCCATTGGTGTTGGATAGCTTTTTCCCTTCAGTAAAATAATTGATTCTTTAAAAATTATATTTGATATAAGTATCTGTAAATTAAAGCTGAAACTCTGATCTATAGTCTCATATTCATCTTTTTACCTCAAACCCATGTCTTCACTGTATGATGCTATAGTTTCATTATGTTTTAACTTGTTTTTTTTTTTTATCTGCTTACAGTTAAATCTAGAAGGCAACCCTCTGTACTTCCAAAAAACACACAGAAACTCAACCATGTATCAAGTTTCTCCACGAGCTGCTTCCCGAGGAGTGTGTACATGCATGTGTAACAGCTGTGTATACATTCTTTGTTTTTCACTGACTTCTGCAGAATTGTTTAGTAGTTAATTAGTATATATTTCCTTTGTTTCCTGTGTGTCTTTCTCATAGCTTCAGCTGGATGGTTCTACATTGTCTTCCACTGAGCTTGCAGTAAGCAGTTAACATTTTTCCTGACGTTATTTGGATATAACAGTATTTTAAATTTGTAGATGGCACTTTAAGTGTTTTTATCATATTAATGAGGTTTTCTGCATTCCATTGTGTTTAGTGGGTGAAAAGTGTCTGAAAATCTGATTCTCAGATTTATACATCACTCGCAGGTCTTTGCTAAACCCAGGCAGATAATACAGCAGATGTCCCAAAAACACCAAGTTGCCATGGCACCTGAGCAAACTGTACAGGACATGTCAAGTGGAGGAGGAGAGTTGAGTGACAGCTGGTCTGTCAGTGAATTAGCAGCAAGTCGAGTTTACAGGAGAAAATCCAAGGTAATGTCACAAAAAACAAACTACTTCCCACCTACTCATTACGACTGCTCACTTCACAACTTGTTCATAGACAGGTTTTGTGGGTGTGTTCCCGGTATGCAGTGGTCATTACCTACTAGAGTTGGAGTGCTTGATCTCGGACTTGTGTCCGGGCTTAAGTCCAATTATGAACGAACTCGGTCTTGTCCCGCTCTTTGGTAAATTTGTACCCTCACTTGGCACAAACTTGTACATTTTGGGCTCAAATTTTGATACATTCAAGCCCCTGGCACGTGTAAGATGAAAAGATAGATAAAAAAAAACCCATAAAAAATGAAGATAGTCATGGAAAGGCTTTTTCCTGGCATACCTCACATACAGGTAAAATGTTATGCAATCTCTTTCTGATTGTAAACGCATGCACTTTTACACCTAGACTTACTAGCAGATAATGTGATGAAATTTTGAGGCTCTTGGGGACTTGGGCTGAATTTGCTGGAACGGCCAGTCCTGAACATTAGAAATCTGTGCCGTTTGTGGATTATTTTCCCTACAGTGGAATTAGTGGAATGCATATTTCAAATGATTGTGATATCTTTTTAAATTCCTTGCCAGACTCATAGGTATCCACAACCTTTTTTTGTGAAGGCCTTACAGAACTCTTTGGATCTTGGCATGATGACACCACACACCTCAATAGCAAAAACAGCACCAGATACTATATATGAAAGGGGTATAAATAAGACTAGTTCCACCAGCACTCCCTAAGCAGGTTCTAATCACTGGCACCAAATCTTGAATGCCTGATTTAGTTTTATGTATTTGAAGGTGTGATAAATGTAGTGGTGTACTTTTCCAAATGTTCCTTTTTTATTATTGAGTGTGATAATAACTGAGATTACAGGCTGTTAAAGACAAAAAGTAGATCATATGGCCCACACAGAGGCTGATATCTCAGTCTCAGAGTAAGTCGAAGTCTGGTATTACATGATGAGGAATCCATAGAAGAATTGTGACAAGCTCTCCAAGACACTCTGAATAACTCGCATGCAAACTACCATAAAGAACTGTTCACAAGCGTACTTGATTTTGTAAAAATTTTATGTATGTTTATATTTAATGTACATTTACATTGTCATTGTAGGGGCACAGTAACTTGGTGGTTAGCCTGTTTGCCTCACACCTGCAGGGCTGGGGGTTCAATTCCTTTGTGTGCGCAGTTTGCGTGTTCTCCCTGTGTTTCGGGGGTTTTCTCCAGGTGCTCCGGTTTCCAAAGACATGTGTTGTGGGCTGATTGGCATTTCCAAATAGTCTGTAGTTTATGAATGGGTATGTGTGATTGTGTTCTGCAGTGGATTGACACTCCGTCCAGGGTGCCTCCCGCCTTGTGCTAGACTTGGAGTCTAGAATAGGCTCCAGGCTCCATGCGACCCTGAGTAGGATAAGTGGTACAGAAAATGGACAGATGTTGTCATTGTTTTGTGAATGTTAAAAAATATATATTTAACGGCTCAGTGTTGAGTTTACAGTTGCAATTTCAAGTCCTATCAAGACATCTGATTCACTTTTTGGACTCTGCCGGACTCAACTAAGACTTTGCTGTTAAGGATTTGTCTCAAGTCCGACTCTGCCCCCTCTGGACCCGGACTCAGACTTGTACTTGATTGGTTAAAGACTTGGTGTTGACTCTGAATTGACAAAGGTACACAAAACTAGTACCTACTAAAAATGTTCCAAGGAAGGACAACCAATGACTGAGTCATGCGTGCCCAAGGCTCCTAGATCGCATTGGGAGCAAAGGCTAACCAGTATGTTCCTATCCCACAGAAGAGCTACTGTAGCACAAATTGCTGAAAAAGTTAATGCTGACTACGATAGAAAGGTGTCAGTACATGCAGTGCCGCATAGCCGTTCCCATGCTGACTCATGTCCATTGCCAAAGCGCCTAAAATGGTCACATGCTCATCAGAACTGGACCATGGAGCAATGGAAGAAGGAGGCCTGGTCTGATGAATCACATTTTCTTTTACATCATGTGGGCAGCCAGGCGTGTGTGCGTCACTTATCTGGGTAAGGAATGGCACAAGGATGCACTATGGGAAGAAGCCAAGCCGGTGGAGGAAGTGTGATGCTCTAGTGATGTTCTGTTGGGGAAACCTTGGGCCCTGGCATTAATTCAATTCAATTTTATTTGTATAGCGCTTTTTACAATAGACATTGTCTCAAAGCAGCTTTACAGAAATAGAAACACGGTGTACAGATAATGAAAGTGTGAATTTATCCCAACTGAGCAAGACACTGAGTGGCGACGGTGGTGAGGAAAAACTCCCCAAGATGTTTAAGAGAAAGAAACCTTGAGAGGAACCCGACTCAGAAGGGAACCCGTCCTCATCTGGGTAACAACAGACAATGTGAAATAGTTGATAATGGATTTATACGAAGTCTGTAAGGTCTTAGGTGCAGCCGTATTCCCAGTAGTCTGGAATTAGAGAAGATTTGAGCTCCATCCAAAGGCAGAAATGATCTGGATCCACAGTATCTCCATAAATTCCTGTGGGGCTCTGCAAAAGGAGAGAGGGAGAAAAAAGATTATTATGACTGAGAATTAGTAAGATAGAATCTAGTCAGGGTAGGCTTGAGTAAACAAATACGTTTTAAGCCTAGACTTAAACACGGAGACTGTGTCTGAGTCCCGAACACTTCCCCCTGCTGTAGCCTTCATTATTTGGGGTACCGTCAGATAGCCTGCATCTTTTGATCTAAGTAGGCGTGGAGGATCATATAAAACCAAAAGGTCGCTTAGATATTGTGGCGCGAGAGCGTTTAGTGCTTTATAGGTTAATAAAAGTATTTTAAAGTTGATGCGAGATTTTACAGGGAGCCAATGCAGTGTTGATAATATTGGTGTGATCTGGTCGTATCTTCTAGTTCTAGTTAGGACTCTAGCAGCTGCATTCTGGACTAACTGGAGTTTATTTATATTCCTACTGGAACATCCAGACAGTAAGGCATTACAGTAATCTAATCTAGAGGTGACGAATGCATGAACCAGTATTTCTGCATCATGTAGTGACAATATGTTTCTTATCTTAGAAATATTTCTGAGATGAAAGAAGACTATCCTAGTAATATTATCTACATGAGCATCAAATGATAGACTGGAGTCAATAATCACTCCGAGGGTCTTTAACTGCTGTACATGATGAAACAGAAAAGACGATCCAGAGTAACCATGTGATCAGAATGATTACTTCTAGCTACACGTGGGCCTAATAAAAGTATTTCTGTTTTATCGGAATTAAGTAGGAGGAAGTTAATTAACATCCAACGTCTAATGTCCTTTACACAATCTTCAACTTTACTAAGCTTCTGTCGTCCTCTGGCTCGGCTGAAACATACAGCTGTGTATCATCAGCATAAAAGTGGAAGCTAATTCCATGTTTACGAATAATTTGTCCTAGAGGTAACATATATATTGTAAACAGCAGTGTGCCTAAAACAGTGGAACTCCAAAGTAACCTCGGTATGCGCATGGAGAAATCACCATTTACATCTAGAACTGATAACGATCAGTCAGATAAGACCTGAGCCAGGAGAGGACTGTTCCCTTTAATACCAACAACATTTTCTAATCTATCAAGGAGAATAGTGTGATCTATAGTATCAAAAGCTGCACTAAGTTGCGAGGTAACACAAGCAGGCGAGACACAACCCTGATCAGAGGTCAGTAGAAGGTCATTGACTACTTTAACTAACGCTGTCTCTGTGCTATGATGAGGTCTAAATCCTGACTGATACATTTCATGAATGTTGTTCCTGTGTAAGTACGAGCATAACTGCTTTGCTACAACCTTTTCTAAAATCTTAGAGATGAAGGGGAGATTTGATATAGGTCTATAGCTGGACAATTGAGATGGGTCAGGGTCAGGTTTTTTAATCAAGGGTTTAATAACTGCTACTTTAAGTGATTTTAGGTACATAGCCAGTGCTTAGGGAAGAATTGATTATATTTAAAAGTGGTTCAATTACTCCTGGACAAATCTGTTTAAACAAACATATAGGTATGGGATCTAGTATAAAAGTTGATGAATTGGCTGAAGAGATTAATGTAGCTAGTTCAGTCTCTCTAAGCCGAGCAAAACACTCTAAACATTGATCTGATATTGCTACATCATCTAATCGGTTTGTTTCAACATTGTCCGGTTTTAATTTAATGGCCTGTATTTCACGTCTAATATTTTCAACCTTATCAATGAAAAAAATCATGAAATCTTCACTGCTATGTAATGATTGAGTGTTTCTCTCTGTAGTGGTTTTATTCCTAGTTAACTTTGCTACCGTGGTGAATAGGAACCTGGAATTGTTTTTGTTATCTCTTATTAAGGTGGAGAAATAGATTTTCCTAGCATCGGCAAGAGATTTCCTATATTTCAGTAGACTCTCCCTCCATGCTGTTTGAAATATCACCAGTTTGGTTTGACGCCATTTACGTTCTAATTTTCGAGATGTCTGTTTTAAGGTTCGTGTTTGATCGTTATACCAGGGTGCTAATTTTTTCTCTCTAATTACTTTTCTTTTGAGTGGAACCACTCTATCTAAGCTTTCAGTCGCCTGATCGAGTTCTATTGGATCTGACGGTGATCCAAATCTAACTGATGTTTCTGCGAGATTATTGATGAAGCTCGGTGCAGTAGCTGATGTGTATGTACGTTTAACGCAGTAGCGAGGTGGAAATATTATGATCAATATGTATTATGAATGAGATAAGATAGTGGTCTGAGACAACTTCAGACTGCGGAAAAATTACTGTATTTTCTATACTTAGTCCGTATGTTAGTATGAGGTCAAGAGTGTGACCACCATTATGAGTAGGCCCGATTATTAATCCCTACTGAATTTAATATGGACACAACCGCTGTTCTCAGAGGGTCTTTCAGGTTATTAAAATCTCCGACGATTAATGCTTTATCTCACAACCAGGTTTGTCTGTAGACAAAGTCTGCAAATTCACTAAGAAATTCAATATATGGACCTGGGGGTCTGTAAATAATAATTTGAGGAATTGACTTATTTTTTGTGGCTACATAACTTACACTGGTATAAAGAATTTCAAAAGAATTAAATTCATGCTTACGTTTTTGTGTGACAACTAGATTTTCACTATGGATGAGACCAACACCTCCTCCTCTACCAGTTGAACGAGGCTGATGTACATAACTGTATCCAGGAGGACTGGCTTCATTTAATGCTATGTACTCGTTTGGTTTAATCCAAGTTTCCGTTAAACACATTAAATTACATTCCTGATCAGTAATGATGTCGGTAACAATAAGAGCCTTAGATGCAAGAGATCTAATGTTTAAAAGTCCCAGCTTCAGATTAAAAGTGCAGGCTGTGCATTCAATATGATTTAATTTAATGTTAATTAGGTTACGAAGACAGACTTTCCGAGATTTTCTATATATTTGTATAGCTCGGGGAACAGATACAGTCTCTATAGTATGTATTACCATTGCTGGACTATTAATTGAACATTGATTATACCGAATGTTGTTATTGTCGGAAGATGTACTTACGTTAGGCAGTCACTTGGAGTGAAGTGCCTTGGAGATGTTGTCGGACAGCAGTTCCGCTCCAACGCTGCTGGGGTGCAGGCCATCAGGACGAAACAACCTAGGATGCTCCCAGAACAGATTCCAGTTATTAACACCAGATTCTGCTCATTACACCAAGAGACTATCCAATCATTTAAAGCGAGAAGTCTACTGAACTTTTCTGCTCCACGTCTGTATGTGAGAAGAGGTCCAGAGACGATGATCTTCGCGTTGGGTGATCTGCCTCGTACCGTCTCGATCAGGCTGGAGAAGTCCCTCTTCAGAACCTCCGACTGCCGCAGCCTGATGTCGTTTGTCCCCGCGTGCAGCACAACCGCTCCAATGCGCTCGTCCTTCTTCAGGATCCCCGATACCTGCGCAGCGACATCAAGGACACGAGCACCAGAAAAACAGTGTGTGTGCACCTTACCTGTAGATGAAGCAACACGGACGTTCCGCACGATGGAGTCCCCGACGATCACATCACGATAGGTCTGGTCTGACGGAGAGGGGCGAAGCGGTTCCTGGTTGGAATCTCGAACACCGGAGGTGGAGAGGTCCTCGCCCGGGGTACAGCCTTCACCTGTGCCTTACCTTGGATGTGTAGGCAGAGGCACACGATGTTTCCAGCGCAGTTGGTCGCTCCTGCAGCTGGGCCTGCTTGTCGAGTAGGCCGTGGATCTGCTTCTCCACATCCTCCAGTTCCAGCCGCACCATGTGAAGCTCGAGCGAGTCCTCATCTGCACTCAAAACCGGAGAGACGATAGACATATTTGTTTTTTAACAAAAACAGCGGTAAATGCGAAATATGAAAACGTAAACAAGGCTAGCGGTAGGTGATGCTAGCAGGCTACAGCTATTCGCAAGCTAGTCGTGGATGTTTGTACAAACAATCGAGTTTAGCGACAGCGCAATATAACGATTGTTTTATCTAAACTAGTCTCAGTTATATTTGTTTAACGTAACGTTAATAATTTTAAAGTATAGAGATGAGAAAAAATCTATGTATTAGCGTTAGCTCGAAGGACGCTGCTTCCTGCTTGACGCTGAATAATGTTCTTTCTTTTTTTTTTTAATGTTTCTAAGTAACATTAATGTGGATGTTACTTAGACATGTACCACAGACCTAAACATTGTCGCAGACCAAGTACACCACTTCATGGCAATGGTATTCCCTTATGGCAGTGTCCTCTTTTAGCAGGATGATGCACCCTGCACACTGCAAAAATTGTTCAGGAATGTTTTGAGGAACATGACCCACAGTTCAAGTTGTTGACTTCAAGTTGTTGACAAACAAGTTCAGTTCAATTCAGTTTTATGTGTATAGCGCTTTTAGCAATGGACATTGTCCCAAAGCAGCTTTACAGAAATTCAGGAAATAGGTTTTAAAAGTATGTATTTATGCCTAATGAGCAAGCCAGAGGTGATGGTGGCAAGGGAAAGACTTTAATAATAATAAACTTTATTTTATAAAGTGCCTTTAAAGCAGCTTCTCAAAGCGCTGTACATAAAATCACAGTTCACAGAAAAATAAAACATAAAAGGTTAATAAGAACAAAAACAACAACATTGATAATAAAAAATACATATAAAACAATCTAAAAAGACATCAGCAGTCGAATGCAAGTTTTAAAAAGTGTGTTTTGAGAAGAGTTTTAAAAATGCCAAAATTCAGGGCTTCCCTGAGTTCAGGGGGAAGAAAGTTCCAAAGTGAAGGAGCATAGACAGAAAAAGCCCTGTCACCCATAGCTTTTAGGTGGGTTATTGGAACAGTTAACACATTACCCTGTGAGGAGCGCAGTCTGCGATGTGGGGTGTACAGGATTAATAAGCCAGATAAGTATTGTGGGGCCAATCCATGTAATGCCTTGTATGTCAGCATCATGATCTTGAAATCGACACGGAACCTGACCGGGAGCCAGTGCAAGGAGTTCAAAGCAGGAGTAATATGGTCACATTTCCTGGTCCCCGTCAGGATCCGGGTGGCAGAGTTCTGAATATACTGCAATTTGTTAATTGCGGCTTTAGAAACTCTGGCTAAAACAGGTTAAAAAATAGAAGCCTTCACAGTGCCCTGAACAAAAAAAGTGAGGCTGGTCTCAAAAATTACACCAAGGTTCCTCATCTTACTTCTCTAGAACAGTCTCTAGAACAGAACCATCAACAAATAAAGACAGTGGAGCCGCTTTGCAAATTTGATGGCGGAAACCTATAAGCATAACCTCAGTTTTCCCGCTGTTCAGGCACAGAAAGTTGCCACTGTTGGGCCCTTAGCCCTCTCAGCTCCAGGGGTACCGTATAATGGCTGACCCTGTGCTCTGACCCCAACCTGGGGACCATGGTGGGATATGCGAAGAAAGAAAAATTTCACTGTGCTGTAATGTATATGTGATCAATAAAGACTCATTATTAACACTGTATGCCTGTGAGCCCTCTAGAGCTGCTCCTTTACCCAAGAAAAAAAACTATTCATGAAAAGCTTGACTAAACATATGTTTTCAGATATTTTCTGGGTCCCAAACACTAATTGGAAGGCTGTTCAATAACTGTGAGGATTTGTAAGAGAAAGTTCTTCCCCCTGCTGCAACCTTCAGTATTCGAGGTACCGACTGCACCTTTTGATCGAAGTAGCTGTGGCGGGTCATAAAAGATCAAAAGTTCGCTCAGGTACTGTGGTGCAAGACTTCAGTGCTGTATAGGTCAATAGTAGTATTGTATAATCAATGTGAAATTTTACTGGGAGCCATTGCAGCGTAGATAAGATAGTGGTGATGTGTTCATATCTTCTGGTTCTAGTAAGGACTCTTGCAGCTGCGTTCTGGACTAACTGGAGTTTTATTCACCTACTGGAACATCCAGACAGTGAGGCATTGCAATAATCTAATTAAAAAAACTAATTTTACTGCATCATGTACTGACATTATATTTCTTATCTTAGCAATATTTCTGAGGTGAAAGAATGTTATCCAAGTGATATTTACTTGAGTGTCAAATGAAAGACTGGAGTCAATAATCACAGCAAGTTTTTTACTGCTGCACATAATGAAACAGAAAGGCCATCCAGAGTTGCTATGTGATCAGAAAGCTTACTTCTAGCTGCGTATGGTCCTAGTAGAAGTACTTATTTCTTGTCAGAATTAAGTAAGAGGAAGATAATAAGCATCCATTGTCTAATGCCCTTTACACATTCCTCAACTTTATTAAGCTGCTGTCGGTCATCTGGCTTTGCTGAAACATACAGCTGCTTTTTTTAAGCTATTACCCATTCATCTCTGTGAATAAATAGGAAGCGGTCCATTTTTCATGGAAAACTCTACACTCTGTATCCACTTTTCTGCTTTTTGGCTAATGAGGGTGTGGGGACGAGTAGAAAATAGAGTAGACTACTCCATGATAACACTGATGACGTCGCATTGCTGCCATCTGCTGTTCAGTCTCAGAGATGTGCCGCGTCTTCTACCTCCTAGCGGATAATTTAGGAATAGCATTTTATTAAAAATGACAAGTTTGTGTCTTTTATGCATATTTTTTTTCACTTTCAAAATTCGTCCTGCGGGCCGGATTGAACCCTCTAGCGGGCCGGTTTTGGCCCGCGGGCCATACGTTTGACACCCATGTTCTAGCTGATCTGTGTGTGTTTTTGTGTGTGTGTGTGTTTGTGTGTGTGTGTGTATACACTCCTCTCTGAAAGTATTAGAACAGCAAGGCCAATTCTATTATTTTTGTTATATATTGAAGCCATTAGGGTTTGAGATCAAAAGATTAATATGAGATGACAGATCAGCTTTTATTTTTAAAAATTTCATTTCCTGGTATTTACATTTTTAGATGTACTAAACAACTTTAAAAAATGGCACCTTTGTTGTCCGAACACACAATTTTTAAGTGAGCAAAAGTATAGGAGCATATAGTCTTAAAGTTTTTAGGTTGCATATCCCTTTCTTGCAATAATTGCATTAAGCGGGTGACCCACTGATATCACCAAACCGATGTTTTTCTTTTGTGTTGCTTTTCCAGGCTTGTACTACAGCTCCCTTTAGTCTCCTCTTCAGGAGGTGATGCTTAAATGCATGCTCAGCTGGGTTAAAGTCAGGTGATTGACTTGACCAGTCTAAAACCTTCCACATTCTCCCCCTTGATGAAGTCCTTTGTTGTGTTGGCACTGTTTTGGGATCATTGTTTTGCTGCATGTTGAAATTCTTCCTAATTAGATTGGATGCATATCTCTGTAAATTGGAATACCGATTGTTTCTGTAGACTTCTGAATTAATTCTGCTGCTACTATCATTAGTTACATCATCAATAAAGGTTAATGAGCCCATTCCAGAAGCAGCGGTGCAAGCCCAAGCCATGACACTACAGGTGCTGGTCATATAATTAGAATATCATCAAAAAGTTGATTTATTTCAGTAATTCCATTCTAAAAGTGAAATTAGTATAATGTATACATTCATTACACACAGACTGATATATTTCAAGTGTTCATTCCTTTTAATTTTGATGATTATATCTGACAACTAATGAAAACCCCAAAATCAGTATCTCAGAAAATGAGAATATTGTGAAAAGGTTCAATATTGAAGACACTTGGTGCCACTCTCTAATCAGCTAATTAACTCAAAACACCTGCAAAGGCCTTTAAATGGTCTCTCAGTCTAGTTCTGTAGGCTACACAATCATGGGGAAGACTGATGACTTGACAGCTGTCCAAAAGACGACCACTGACTCCTTGCACAAGGAGGACAAGACACAAAAGGTCATTGCTAAAGAGGCTGGCTGTTCACAGTGCTCTGTGTCCAAGCACATTAATAGAGAGGCGAAGGGAAGGAAAAGATGTGGTAGAAAAAAGTGTACAAGCAATAGGGATAACCGCACCCTGGAGAGGATTGTGAAACAAACCCATTCAAAAATGTGGGGGAGATTCACAAAGAGTGGACTGCAGCTGGAGTCAGTGCTTCAAGAATCACTATTTACATTTATTCACTTGGCAGATGCTTTTATCCAAAGCGACTTACAAATAAGCAAAGCGATATATCAAGCAGGGAACAATACAAGTAGTGCTACTATACAAGATCCATTAATTGAATACCAGAGGAAGCAAAGTGCACAGAGTAGAGGTGTAAGTGCGTTGTGTTTGGGTTTAAAAAATTTTTTTTTAACTTTTTTTTTTTTTATTTATTTATTTTTCTCTAGGAGTTGGTTAGGTGTTCACGGAAAAGGTGGGTCTTTAGCTGTTTTTTGAAGATAGTGAGAGATTCTGCAGTCCGGATTGAGATCGGAAGAGCATTCCACCACTTGGGAACAGTAAGCGTGAAGGTTCTGGAAAGGGACCTTACTTTGCTGAGTGGGAACTACTTACCTCGCTGAGTGGGAACTACTAAACGTCGGTCGCTAGTCGATCGCAGATTGCGAGAGGGAATGTATGCCTTCAGGAGAGAGTTGAGGTAGGAGGGTGCTGTTCCTGACAAGGTCTTGTAGGTGAGCATCAAGGCCTTGAACTTGATGCGGGCAGCTACAGGAAGCCAGTGGAGGGAGATGAAGAGGGGTGTGACATGAGTTGTCTTGGGCTGGTTGAAGACGAGGTGTGCTGCAGCATTCTGAATCATCTGAAGGGGTTTGATAGAGCTGGATGGGAGGCCTGAAAGCAGTGAGTTGCAGTAGTCCAGTTTAGAGATGACAAGAGCCTGGACTAGTATCTGTGTAGCCTGTTTGGTGAGGTATGGTCGGATTTTCTTGATGTTGTACAGGATGAACCTACAGGACCTTGCAGTTGCTGAGATGTGGTCTGTAAAGGTCAAGCCGTCATCAAGAATCACCCCAAGGTTCCTAACCGTCCTGGTTGGCATGAGTGTAAGTGAGCTGAGCTGTACAGTGAGGTTCTGGTTGATTGAGGGATAGGCTGGGATGACGAGAAGCTCAGATTTTCCCAGGTTAAGCATAAGATGGTGCTCCTTCATCCAGACTGAGATGTCCGACAGGCAAGAAGAGATGCGTGCAGAGACTGATGGATCGTCAGGCTGGAAGGACAAATAGAGCTGGGTGTCCTCCGCATAGCAGTGATAGGAGAAGCCATGAGACTCAATCACCTGCCAGAGATATGTAGTGTAGATAGAGAAGAGGAGTGGACCCAGAACTGACCCTGTGGAACGCCAGTTCCATTTTTTCATTTACGTTTATTCATTTAGCAGATGCTTTCATCCAAAATTGTAAACATTTGTATTTTCTTACAAATAAGAAAATACAAGCAAAGCGATATTTCAAGCAGAGAACAATACAAGTAGTGCTACCATACAGGATCCATTTGATTGAGTTCTAGAATAAGCAAAGTACACATAGTAGAGGTATAAGTGAAAATGTTTATTTAAAAAAAATTTTTTTTTAGGTATTAATCACTGCATACCAGGAACACCCAAGAAGACCTGCTGTTCTGGAGATGTTCTGTAGTCATGTTCTGTAGTCAATTTGGCCATTGTCAAAGTTTCTCAGAGCTTTATGCTTACCTACTTTTTCTTCTTCCAACACACCAATGTCATGTCACCTGTCAGAGGTTTTAATGTTATGGCTGATCGGGGGTGTGTAAGATTTTATGCCTTTTTTTTCCCCTCTTGGTGCTGTTTTGCAGCATAAGGTGAAGGTCAGGACAGCTAGCATCTCAGAACCCAGTGATACAGAGCCCAGATCATCATCTTTGCAAGGTGAGTGCTAAAGATGTTCCATGTGTTTGTGCCAGTTAACGCGTGGTGGTTAAATTAAGAGCAGCTCTAAGGACTTGACCTCTTCAGGCTCAGGCTCCTCACACATAGAAGAATCTCCTGGCAACATAGGCCTTGTGAAAACAGTTTCAGGACAGAAACAGCCAGGTACTACCATGTTCAGCACATGATCGTCACAGAACTTTTAGGGTAAAACTATAAACCCAATTCCGAAAAACTTGGGACAGTATGGAAAATGCAAAAAACAAACAAAATGTCATTTGAAAATTCAATTCACCCTGTTCTAACACATTATTTGATGACTTACTTTGTGAATTTTATTTAATTTTGACAATATACACTCATTACAAATCTGATGACTGTAACACACTATTATAGTAACTATTTACCACTATGTAACATCACCTTTTCTTTTAATAACACTTACTAAGCATTTGGGCACTGAAGATACCAGTTGGTTAAGTTTAATAAGCAGAATTTTCCCTCATTTATCCTTTATGCATTTCTTCAGCTGCCCAAATGTGTTGCCTTTGCTCTTCATAATGCACCACACATTCTCAACCATAGACAGATCAGGACTGCAGGTAGGCCATGCTAGTACCCACATTCTCTGCTTACACAACCATGTGTTTGTAATCTAGGCAGAATGTGGTGACATTGACCTGATGCTGATAACAGCTTGGATGGTCCTTTTCCTCTTTGGCCTGGAGAACATGATGGGTGTTTTGTCCAAAAGTTATTTGAAATGTTGACTCGTTGGACCACAAAACACAATTCCACTGTGCTACTGTCCATCTCAGATGAGACCGAGCCCAAAGAAGTCGCGGTGCTCCTGTACAGAGTTGATGTATGGTTTCTGCTTTGCATATTAAAACCTTAACTTGCATTTGTGGATGCTGCAGTGAATGGTGTTCCCTTGTTGGTTTACCAAAGTATTCCCAAGCCCATGTCAGGATATCCATTAGAGACTCATAACTGTTTAACATGGTGACGTCTGAAGGATCGGAGATCACGCGCATTTAGAATTGGTTTTCACAGAGCAATTCTGTAATTATATTATATGAGTATTTATATTTGTGCACTGTAGAAGGTATAATGCCCAAAATCCTACAAATTTGTCTTTGGGGAATGTTGTTCTCAAATTATTCATTATTTGCTGATGCATCTGTTGGCAGATTGGCGAGCGTTGACCCATTCTTGCTCTTGAAGGACTAGGCCTTTTTTGGAGGCTTCTTATATCCTATGATTAGACAATTATCTCACCTGTTTCACATCACCACCTTATTTCAACTTATCACTATTAAGCCTAAATTGCCCCTGTCCCAATTTTTTTGGAACGTGTTGCATGCATCAATTTCAGAATAAACATTTGTCTTCAAAAGATTATGCAGCTGATTTAGGTAAAACATCATGTTCCTTGGCTTTATACTTAAATTTTTTTATTAATTTTTGTTATAAATACACGTCAAAGTACATTTACAAATCACTCCTCTTTTGTTTTTATTAGCATTTTACAGACTGTCCCAAATTTTGTGGAATTGGGGTTGTAAAGGAAGTCTAGTATATTGCCAATATATTGCTGCATGAATAGTCGTAGTTGTAATTATAGCATGAATCACTGCAAATTTGGTTTAATTTCATAATATGGCTTCCACCTTAATTGTTTGACAGATTCTAAAATATCACTTGATCCAGCACATTCTAGCATATTCTTCCATACTAGATAGTACAAAAAGATAGTATGCCATAATCTCAGCAGAGGGAGTGTCACTGTGAGTTTTACAAAGCATTAATGCTTGGCAAACAGATTTTCTTATGTTGCTGAGTTGTCTGCACACATGGTGGTATACATTTTTGACATACTAATTAGAATGATTGAATGATTGTTTTCTGATAATGATGTGATCTTATCACTCCATCAGTTTATGAAAACACTTAATGATTTACATTTCCTTTTAAAATCTGTGAACCACTGAATGAAAACATCATTGCTATCCCCTACTATGTCTTTTGCTTTTCCTAAGACATAATCCTGTGCCACCAGAAGGACATTGAGAAGTTGGACAGCTTCCGGGACCAGATGGGTGAGGACTGGCTACGCTACCAGCATCATCTTCATGGATTGCCATCCCTTGTGTCTGGCCCTAGGGAGGACAGGCTTGTAGCACAGGTGATTGCTGAAAACCACTGCACCCCTTCACCTCCATCAACCAAAATTGATGGCACCATGCCCAGATTAGAGTCTCTCCCTGTCCCACTGCTATCCTCTGAGTCAAAAAGAGAAGAGGAAGAGATCTTGAGCTTTCAACCTGAGACTGAATCTACCCTGCAATGGACAGGCCACAGCTTTGTAGACATAGAGTCTACCTTAGAAAATCTAGGAGACCCACAGCCTCCAGAGAAGCCCTACACTGATCCAGCTTTTGGAGAAGAAGAAGAGGACCTTGGAGGTCTGTGTGGCACTTAATTGTAATCATTTGTTATCGGATCTGTCAAAGTTTTGGAAAGTTTGTCTAGTTCCATTCTCTTCTTAATCTTGAGTAGTCATAGTGCTTTTCCTATTGCCGACACACACACTTTTGCATATATATATATATATATATATATGTATGTGTGTGTGTGTGTGTGTGTGTATATTATGTATGTATGTGTGTATACTCTATGTATGTGTGTGTGTATATATTATTTGCTATTGGCTATTGGTATCAGCTGAGAAATTAATCTCTTATATAAAATATATAGTGTGTGTGTGTGTGTATATATATATATATATAATTTTAAAAAAAATACAATTTAAATTTATATTTTAATTTTAGTTTATTTCTATAGCACTTTAAAAACTGTTCTTATAAAATAGATTGGAATTTAGACTAATCATGAATAAGCTTAAGATGTTAAGACTGACTAAGTGTGATTTCCTCACACAGTGATTATTAATCCTAAAGGTAGATAGTCAAGATCAAGTTATGTGCCATAGTGAAACAGGCATAAGACTAATCAATTCAGTTTGTTATCAGATATCGACCATCAAAATGTCTGTGATTCAACTTTAAATGTAATTTTCTGCCTTTTCAATTTTTGGGGCTAGCCACTATTTTAAATGCTATAACTTTACTTGTGGTTGAGATGCATGAAAAAAAAATCTATTTTATAGTTTTCTGAAAGTATATATTGAAAACACTCTGGTATTAGATATTATAGTCTTCAGTTATGCTTATATTAGGATTTGGTATACAATATTAAAATGTTTATTCCTATACTGGTTTCCACAGTGGACCTGTGTAGGCCTATGCTGGTCAGGGTGCTCTCTGAGATTGAGGATTTTAACAACAGAACGGAGTCAGAGTCGCTGTTCCTGAGAGTGCACCAGGCTTATATTTTGGAGGTGGACACGCACCAGGGCTGTGTCAGGAGCCGATTTGAGCTGAACAGCTTGCGGCAGGTCACCACCTTTCAAGCTACATGGACAGAGAAGGTCAGATATGTTTTGTTATCTTCTTCAGTTCAATTCAATAGTGCTGCTAATTATTATCTTTCTTATTGAATTTGAGTGTATTTAGATCACAATTTGGTGAACTGTGTAGGAATTACAGCACTTTTTATACTTATCAGGGTTGAATAATGCTCACAACTGGCATAATTAAATAAATAAAAACACAGAAATCTATATACATGAACTACTTCACAATTCTTCAATGATTGCTTGAAGTCCGTTCTAAGAAGACTTTGAGAGCAGAGGCCATACTACAAGATGCAATCAACTCCTCAGCAAGAATTGGAAGGCCAGTTTGGAATCCGCAAAGAAATATAGAGGTGAGCCGCAAAGGTTTTGGAGCCAAGATTAACCTCTAACAAAGTAATGGAAAGGCCAAAGTGTGTTGAAAGAAAGGATTTGCTTATGATACAAAACATACAAGCACAACAATCAAGAATCTTTATTGATGATGTAACTCTTCAGAAGTCTACAGAAACATTCTGCCTGCCAGTTTACAGCAAAATAAATCCAATCTAATTGGGAGGAACTTCATCGTGCAGCAAGCTGATGACCCAGAACACACTGCCAACACAACCAAGATCTTCATCAAGGGGAAAAGTGGAAGGTTTTAGACTGGCCAAGTCAATCACCAGACCTTAACTATGAGCATGCATTTCACCTCCTGAAGAGGAGACTGAAGTGAGAAACCACCAAGAGCAAACAACAACTGAAACTAACTGTGCTACAAGCCTGGAAAAGCATCACAAAATAAGAATGTACTGTAAGAGCTTGGTGATGTCAGTGGATGACCAGCTTGATGCATTTATTGCAAGCAAGGGATATACAGCCAAATATTTATTTACATTATTACTTTAAAAGTATATATATATAATACAGTATCTCACAAAAGTGAGTACATCCCTCACATTTTTGTAAATATTTGATGAGATCTTTTCATGTGACAACACTGAAGAAATGACACTTTGCTACAATGTAAAGTAGTGAGTGTACAGCTTGTGTAACAGTGTACATTTGCTGTCCTCTCAAAATAACTCAACACACAGCCATTAATGTTTAAACCGCTGGCAACAAAAGTGAGTACACCCATAAGTGAAAATGTCCCAATTGGGCCCAAAGTGTCAATATTTTGTGTGGCCAAAATTATTTTCCAGCACTGCCTTAACCCTAACCCTCTTGGGCATGGAGTTCACCATGGAGTTCTGTAACACTCCTCCATGACAACATCACGGAGCTGGTGGATGTTAGAGACCTTGTGCTCCTCCACCTTCCGTTTGAGGATGCCCCACAGATGCTCAATAGGCTTTAGTCCATCACCTTCACACTCCGCTTCTTTAGCTAGGCAGTGGTTGTATTGGAGGTGTGTTTGGTGTCGTTATCATGCTGGAATACTGTCCTGCGGCCCAATCTCTGAAGGGAGGGGATCATGCTCTTCTTCAGTACGTCACAATATATGTTGGCATTTATGAGCACTCATGCAGCCCCAGACCATGACACTCCCACCTCCATGCTTGACTGTAGGCAAGACACACTTGTCTTTATACTCGTCACCTGGTTGCCGCTACACACGCTTGACACTTTCTGAACCAAATAAGTTTATCTTGGTCTCATCAGACCACGGGACATGGTTCCAGTAATCCATGTCCTTAGTCTGCTTGTCTTCAGCAAACTGTTTGCGAGCTTCCTTGTGCATCATCTTTAGAAGAGGCTTCCTTCTGGGACGACAGCCATGCAGACCAATTTGATGCAGTGTGCGGCGTATGGTCTGAGCACTGACAGGCTGATCCCCCACCCCTTCAACCTCTGTAGAAATGCTGGCAGCACGCATAGGTTGATTTCCCAAACACAACCACTGAATATGACGCTGAGCATGTGCACTCAACCTCTTTGGTCGACCATGGCGAGGCCTGTTCTGAGTGGAACCTGTCCTGTTAAACCACTGTATGGTCTTGGCCACCGTGCTTCAGCTCAGTGTCAGGGTCTTGGCAATCTTCTTATAGCCTAGGCCGATGTGCCCTTAGCAAAATATTTAACTCATACCTCCAAATGAACTCCAGTGTACTGATTGAGGTTGGGGGCATTGAGTCTGAATGGACCATTATCAAAGTCCTCAATCTTGAAGCAAGAAGCTGTGGCCAGAAGGCTGTCAGTGCCTGTCATGGTGGTAACCCTAGGATACTCTAGTGGACACCGGCAGTGAGGCTCTTTCACTGACAACAAAGTGAAATTTCACATTTCCAAAGCCAGTTACCATTGCCTGGGTTTAGTCCCCCTATAGAATGTCCATTAAGTCTGCTGCCTAACTAACATTGCACATGATCCCCACCCTTCATCTTGCAGGTGGTGATCTTGTGATCATTCTTTGTGGCCATTGTGCACTGAGCGCACCTGAGCACCTGAGTAATTGGACCTATCACCAGACACTCACCTGTGGACACAACCCCAGACTTGTAACCCTAATCCAGGCAGGGTACACTTAGTCTTTTTTGTATCTTTCATAGGGGCCATTAGGATGACTGTTTGTCTGGCCCCTTCCCTCAGATCTCTTCACCAAGGGTGACCCTACTGGGATCATCGAGCTCCTGGGGACATAGGCTTGAGGTACAATGAAGTACACGGGCCTCTTCACCATGACAAGATCTTAGTCTATGAAGGGGTTTTCACCTGTTCTCATCAGGGAAATGTAATTGGCTATACCCAGCATGGCAGCAGCCGTGACATTCTTAAATAAAATCAATCTGTTTTGCATTGTAGCATAGTGAGATTTAATTAGAATTGACTTATACACCCAGTATAACTGGCTTAGTCTTTATTCTGTTAAGTTAGAAAACCTGCTGCTCATAGAAGCAACTGCCAACTAACAAACACATCTAAGTGAGTACAAAATCAATGCTGCCAGCCAGGTTAGGCCAGAGCAGAGGCCCAATATTATTTTGTGAAGATTGTAAACTTCTCACAAAACAGTTTTCCATTTGCAGGTCTCTCTTTTCAAAAATATTTTAAGATTTTATTTCTCCTATGGTATTATTTCAGTGCTGATAATATGGTATCATATCCAGGTCAAAATATTATCATAACATAAAATTTAACACACTTTCCCTCTTTTTCTCTGACCATGTCTCTCTTAGGGCAAAGAGCGCTCTCACCCAGCTCTAGAATTGCGCTTTAGCTACATTAATCACGAAAGACAGAAACGACGCTACCTCATGCTGGATGATGATCCTCAGGAAGCCTTGCAGGTTACTTTATTTCAAGCTTATCCATAAGTGTACACTATGGAGGACAATCCAAGAGTTATCAATCAATCACTTTTGACAAATTACCACGCTCTTGGTATATCCAATTTCATTAATATCATGCAATATCACTGTAATCCCATCTGTAAATGAGATTAGATTTACACGTCATGTTTCTGTGGAATCTGAGAACAAGAAATTTTGAATATCAGACCAGTGTAAAACAAAAGTAAAAAAAAAATAAAAAATAGGGTTAAGAATATCCCAACTTGTGAGACATGATCTGGCAACCCAGCTTAATCCTATATGCAGTGGAGTCAGTGCAGTGTGCTTTATATTTACATAACCTATGCGGTTATTTAAGGAAAATGTGAAGATCAAGTAGGCCAAGTCTCTGCAATGACAGAAAATATATACTATGTGGCCAAAAGTTTGTGGACATGTGACCACACGAATATGTGGGACTTCCCCAAACTATTGCAGCAAAGTTAGAAGCACATAATTGTATAGGATGACTGTAAAGCAATAGCATTACAATTTGCCTTTAGTGGAAATAAAGGGCCTATCTCAAACGTTGCACCATTACATTGCCACTGAGCTCAATGTGAGGTCCATGAGGATGTGGTTTGCCAAGGTTGCAGTTGAATAACTTGAGTGGCCTGCACAGAGCCCAGACCTAAACACCACTGAACACCTTTGGGATTAACTGGAATGTTGTCTGTGCTCCAGGCCACTTCACCTGACATCATTGTGACCTCTATATTGCTCTTGTGGGCAATGCCACACAGCCAGAATCTAGTGGAAATCTATCCTATAAGATTGGAGGTTATTATAATAGAAAAGGCATTTAAATGGGGAATGCAGTGTTCAAAAATCCCATACGTTATCACTCTGCACAAAACTTTTAAAATAAAAAAAGTGGTGCTTTTTAGTATAGACAAAAGAATCTGGTACTGTGATTGTTATTTTGCTCTTTTTAGGTTCTGCTGGAGTTGCTCTCTAAGGTAGCAGTGGAGAATGAGCAGCAAGCAGAAAATGAAAAAACAGCAGTTGTTCAGCTCCAGTGTCTAAAGTGCCAAGCTGAATTTTTCCAGCCTCCATGTAAAAATCTGATGTTGGCCTCATCTGAACCAGATGTCTGTCACGGATATCAGTACAAGGCAGAGAAGAAGCACAATGCTGGTAAGAAGAAGCACAAAATGAGGTGTTCATTCAGCCAGGTCATTAGAGTCAAACTGGATATCGTATCATCTTGATGATGCTATTAATCTGATATTCATAGTCAGTTCTGAAATGTCTTAAAGATTAAAATACATAACCTTTTGCTTTGACTCACTCAACTGTGTTCTTGCTCATTCTCATAGACTGGGGTGTAGGGGGTACACTGTTCTTGCCATGCATTCCAGGGACCGTGTTTATCCTTCAAAGCATCAACATTAGTGTATGGTTTTAACCTACTGAGATGTAGGTTGTGTTGCCAATTCTATTGTTTTTGCTATACATTGAAGACCAGGGAAGGGTTTGAGACCAAAAGATGAATATGAGACGATGGATCAGAATTTCCTTGTCAAAATGAGAAAATTGAAGGAATAAAGAAATAAGAGTAAAGGAAAATATTTAAAGAAATAGAATCTATTGCAATGCAATAAAACTATTTGTATAGTATGATTATTTTCATAGGCTAATTGACTCTGGCCTAACCACAACCTAAAACACACTTCAATTGAAGCCACACATGTTTCATGTTCTACTGTAGGTCTGAGGTTGATGATTCTCCCACTTTTGAGTTTTATGAGTCATTTTCTTTGACAAGTGAATTTACTGAAAGGCTATCAGGAAAGCCAAGTAACCAAGTTCATAATATGCACATATTCAATAAATACAATATTTATTCACAATATGCACACATTCATTGATAATCTTGTATCTAATATGCTGAAAACGTCTTTGTTAATGTTTCTTGTCTTGTCACGTTGACCATTCCGAATTATATTACATGAATCACGTAAATGATATATTTTAAATTAAAAAGCGAAATTTGACAGAAGTTGAGTAGTAGCTTCCCTTGGATATTAATGTCGGTTGTTTAACATCTCAATCGTAAAACAGTTGTCAAATATTAAATGTTTAACTACTTACTTCTTACCTCGCATTCTTTGACCGTTAAAACTGAAACATTGTGCTGGAGTTCATGCACAGCCCTGCTTCTTTGATTTGATTGCTGATCATTTGATATTGACAAGCAGTGTTGGACCACTGATCCAGCTCAGATGAGAAAGTCTGTAATCTTGGTATTGTACAATATCTTTGTAGCACCAACGTAGAGTTATTATTGTGCAATTATTTCATGACTTGTATTATATACACCTTAGGAAAAAATAGTGACCTTAATAGTGGTTACAGCCATGACTTACATCACCAAACTGTTGCATCCTTCTCTTGTAATGCTTTTCCAGGCATGTACCACAGCATCTTTAGTTGTTTACTTGTTTTGAGGGGCTTCTATCTTCTTTCTCCTCTTCAGGAGGTGCATGCTCATTTGGGGTAAGGTCTAGTGATCGACTTGGTCAGCCTAAAACCCTCAAGATTTTTACATGATGAAGTCCTTTCTTGTGTTGGCTAACATTTCTAATAACCTTCTGCTAAACATTTCTGTTGAATATTTCTGCTAAGCCTATCTAAATCGCCTTTTCTGTTCTGTCCTCCCCACCCTTTCCCAAAAATAAAAACAAATTGAGCGACAGCAGTAAATATTCACAGGTTTTTTTCTTTTTATACAAAGAAAAACAAAATTGAACCCACAACCCACCCCTCCGGCTCATCATGGCTACCCATTAACTGTCGCTGGTTATAAAGATATTATAAAATTCAACAACAGGCACTAACCTTTAAGTGGGTAGTGTCTGTAACTCCATAAAGTATGCAATAAAGGGATGCCATGTATGAAAAAACTTATCTGTACAACCATTCGTTGTATATCTTATTTTCTCAAGTTTCAGAAAAAACATCACGTCCTTTATCCACTGGGAGATAGATGGGTATTTAGCAGATTTCCAATGTAACAGTAGGGAACGTCTTGCTATAAGGGATGTGAAAGCAATAACATCCTTTTGTATCGAGCTCAAAGGAATTGAAGCCTCAGGAATCCCAAATATCGCAATCAATGGACAAGGCTTTAAATCTACCCTGAGAATAGTGGACACGATGATAAAAAGCCAGACCAAAAACCATGGAGTTCAGGGCAGAAGAAAAACATATGGCCAAGATGACAGGGAGAGCCATGGCATTTATCACACTTGTCCTCTACATCCGGATACATCACAGACAATCTCGACTTGGACAGATGGACTCTATTTAAAACTTTGAACTGTATAAGTCCAAGACGAGCACAAGAAGTGGTAGTCTGTACCCTCCCTATAGCATGTTCCCAACACTCCTCACTTATCTGTACTCCTAATTCCGTTTCCCACGCATTCCTAATTTTGTTACTCGACCCACTACCTAGCGTCAGAATAAAATCATAAATCTTAGAAATCATTCCTCTCTGTTGCGGGTTATTTGAAAACAGGTCTTCCCAAGCCTGTTCAGGAGGAGCAGAGGGGAAATCAGGAAAACATCTAGAAATGAAGTTCCGTATTTGAAAGTACCGAAAGAAATGCATCAAGGGAAGATCGTAAGTGGATGCCAAATTGGCAAAGCTATCAAACTAATTTAAAATGTTGTCTAAATTGATACCAAGTCATGCGTGTGTTGAGGACAACAGGGTTATCAGTATATAGGGAAAGTTTTGTAGGTAAAGGGGAGTAAAGCAGAGCAGGTAAAGAGGATTCACTACAAGAAGATAATTCCAATTTAGACCAAGAAGATCCAGGAGATTGAACCCAGTAACAAAGTTTATGGATATGTGTACATCATTGCAATAAAGATTTATGAACCCTTGATGGCTCCCCACCCCAAATAAAAGTACTAATTATCTTATCCAATGAATCGAAGAATGATTTTGGCAGAAAAAGAAGTTGGAACAAGAAAAGAAACTTCGGTAATATATTCATTTTGACGGCATTGATCTTGCCAATTAGGGAAAGGGGTAAGTTACTCCAACTCTGAATGTTAGATTTAACCTTTGAGATAAGGGGAGTAAAGTTAGCTGATAGAAGATTAGAAAGAGAACGTGTCACGTTGATACCTAGGTATTTAAAACCTGACTGACTAAATCAAAATGGTATATCTGACTGTTGGAGAGACAGAGCTGGAGTATTGACAGGAAAACAGTCCCTTTTATCTAAATTTAGTTTATAACCAGAGACAACACCAAAAGACTCCAGCATATCCAAGACAGAAGGCATAGAGGCGATAGGATCAGTTACATATAATAACAGCATATAGCGACCATTTGTATTCTACACCGTATCGAACTATTCCTTTAAACAAGGAGGAAGATTTTAGTTCGATGGCAACAGCAAAAAGCAGAGGGGATAAAGGACAACCTTGGTGGCGCTCGTCCGAGCGCAAAATAATCCGAATAAGTATCGTTAGTCTGAACCCTAGCATTAGGGGTTGAGTAAAGGAGGCTAATCCAAGAAATTTGATCCTTTTTAACAAAAAATGCAGCCTTTCCTGGCAAATCCCAGGGGTTAAACCAAGAGTAGACATTCAGAGCTATTTGTTGTTCAATCAATCGATCTAATGGGGCGCACCTGGGTAACAAGAAACATCTACATGTCTACTCTTGGTTTGAGCCCTGAGTTTTGCCTAGGAAGACTAGATTTGTTGTTAAAAAGGCTAAACCAACATGAAGACCAAAGAACTGTCTATGGGAGAAAAGCAAGCCATTTTGAAGCTGAGAAAAGAGGTAACATTCAATCATAGCCATTGGTCATACCTAATGCAACAATATGGAATACCCTGAAAAAGAAAGAAACCACTGGTGTACTAAGAACCAGATATTGAACAGGTCGGCCAAGGAAAACAACAGCAGTTGATTACTTGTGAGAAAAACCATCCATCAGCAGTAAGAATCGGAAGGCCAGATTGGAATGGACACTGCATGATCGCTTCCACGATTTGTCTCAGCCAGCTCAGTTACATTCAGTGCCGCGCCAGAAGGTGGCGCAGTAGAGTATGACATATTACACTCACTGTTTTTTTTACACTTTCTGCGTGTTTCTTCGTCCTCAGGAAAACTGTGGAAACACAGTATATGGTTGAACTTTAAGAAGGTCTTGCATAACTAGACACAACAATGTTTGGCTGAACTACTGTTGTCCCGCCATTGATTCTTTAACTCTCTGGAAGCCGTTACTATAATTTTATTTATACACACACACACACACACACACGCACACATATATATTATCTCCTCCTTCCGGTGTTCGAGTGGTGGGATTCGCACAACCGATTCTCCAATCATCGGACGGTGTGGCGTCGGCGGTACCCCGCCGTGATGGCGCTTCCGGTTAGCGTTGGGTCCGGCACGGGGCTGCCTGCTTCACGCCGGTGCAGCAGTCGGAGAAGGAGCGATTCTTTTACCCCTCGCGTCGATTGTCGGTCCGCCGCGACAGTATCCAAAGCTTCGAGCCTACTGCCGCTGGGTGGTGGGCCCAAAGCGTGTCTCGCCGTGAGAGCCTGTTTGCGTTCCCGTGTAGGGCCCCCGCCCGGTGTTGGACCTGAAATAAAAAATGTTGTAGGGTGAGAAACCAGCGGGTTACCCTGGCGTTTGTGTCCTTGGCCTTGGCCATCCATTGTAGGAGAGCGTGGTCCATTACCAGGATGAAGTGTCGGCCAGCTAGGTAGTACCACAACTCCTCGATGGCCCACTTTATCGCCAAGGCCTCCCGCTCTACGGCTGCGTACCTCTTTTCAGCGGGGGACAGCTTCCGACTGATATAGAGGACTGCCTCCAACCCGGTTTCAGACGCGTCAGTGTGTAGCGGGAGCGTAAAGTCCGGGATCCACAGTACTGGCGCGCTGGTGAGGGCCCCTTTCAGGGCTTGGAAGGCCCTCTCTGCCTCGGCTGACCACTTCACCTGGTCCGGCTGGCCCTTTTTGGTGAGAAAGGGGAGGCTATCGCAGAGAAGTTAGGCACAAACCTTCGATAGTACCCCGCCAACCCCAAAAAGGCACATACCTTCTTTTTCGACATGGGTCGAGGGTAGTCTTTTACGGCTTCGATCTTCTTCGCCTGGGGTTTCAGCAACCCTTGCCCAATGCGGTATCCCAGGTACTGTGCCTCGGTTAACCCCAGGTGACATTTCTTGGGGTTGGCTGTCAGGCCAGCTTTCCGGAGTCCCTTCAGGACCTCCCCCAGATGGAATAGGTGGTCCGACCATGTGGAGGAATGGATGACTACATCGTCCAAGTAGGCCGCTGCAAAGCTGCGGTGGGGTCGTAGGATTATGTCAATCAGCTGTTGGAAGGTGGCCGGTGCCCCGTGTAGTCCACAGGGGAGGACCTGGTACTGCCTGTGGCCTGTGGAGGTGCTAAAGACCGTCTTGGGCCTTGCGTCGGGCACTAGGGCAACTTGCCAGTACCCTTTTGTGAGGTCCAGGGTGGATATGAAGCAGGCCCTCCCCAGACGCTCCACAAGGTCGTCCACTCGGGGGAGGAGGTAGCTATCGAAGTCCGACACCTGGTTCAGTCTCCGGAAGTTGTTAGAGAGCCATATGCTCCCGGGGTTCCGCACGTTCCAAACGATGGGGCTGGACCAGGGGCGCTGGATTCCTCAATAACCCCATCCCGTAGCATTTGGTCCACCTCTTTGGTCCACCTTTTTTGCTGCTATGGGCGGGTCTGTGCCCCTGCCCGCATTCTCCACCAATGTAAAGGGGGAAATAGCCCGAGGGAAAGGCAGAGCACAGAGACACGGAGAACTGGTTATAGGGCACCAAGAGTTTGAGGCTTTATTTCTCTTCAGTGGAATAAATGGATGTGGGTGTGTGTGGAAGTCTGCGGAGGCGGGGCTGACATTGTGACGCTCGCGGGGCGTGTCGGGGATTCCCGGAGAAGCCTCGGGGATTCCTGTGCCATCTCTCAGCGTTGCGCGTCGTTTCAGCCGCTGTCGTCCTCGTCTGTGCCCGCACCTTGAGGGAAATGGACAAGAGCGAGAGAGAGAGATCAGAGAAAAAAAAAAAGAATCCGTGTCGGTTAGTCGGTATTCATCCTCGCACAAGTGGAAGGGCGTCCTTTTATCTCCTCCTTCCGGTGTTGGAGTGGTGGGATTCGCACAACTGATTCTCCAATCACCGGACAGTGTGGCGTCAGCGGTTCCACCCCGCCGTGACGGCCCTTCCGGTTAGTGTTGGGTCCGGCGCAGGGCTGCCTACTTCGCGCCGGTGCGGCAGTCGGAGAAGGAGCAATTCTTTTACCCCTCACGTCGGTCCGCCGTGACAATATATATATATATATATATATATAATATATATATATATATATATATATATATATATATATATATATATACTGCTCACAAAAATAAAGGGAACACTTGAAGTTACATTGTGCTGTTTAAGTGTTCCCTTGTTTTTTTTTTTTTTTTTTTTTTTAGAAGTACATATACACTGCATCCGGAAAGTATTCACAGCGCTTCACTTTTCCCACATGTTGTTATGTTACAGCCTTATTCCAAAATGGATTACATTCATTATTTTCCTCAAAATTCTACAAACAATACCCCATAATGACAACATGAAAGAAGTTTGTTTGAAATCTTTGCAAGTTTATTAAAAATAAAAAGCGAAAAAAGCACATTTACGTAAGTATTCACCGTCTTTGCCATGACACTCAAAATTGAGCTCAGGTGCATCCTGTTTCCACTGATCATCCTTGCGATGTTTCTACAACCTGACTGGAGTCCACCTGTGGTAAATTCAGTTGATTGGACATGATTTGGGAATCCACACACCTGTCTAAAAAAGCTCCCACAGTTAACAATGCATGTCAGAGCAAAAACCAAGCCTAGGAATTGTGTGTAGACCTCCAAGACAAGATTGTATTGAGGCACAGATCTGGGGAAGGGTACAGAAACATTTCTGCAGCATTGAAGGTCCCAGTTAGCACAGTGACCAGCAGGACTCTTCCTAGAGCTGATCGCCCGGCCAAACTGAGCGATCGGGGGAGAAGGGCCTTAGTCATCAAGGTGACAAAAAACCAGATGGCCACTCTGACAGAGCTCCAGCGTATCTCTGTGGAGATAGGAGAACCTTCCAGAAGAACAACCATCACTGCAGAACTCCATCAATCAGGCCTGAATGGTAGAGTAGCCAAATGGAAGCCACTCCTCAGTAAACGGCACATGATGGCTCACCTGGAGTTTGCCAAAAGACACCTGAAGAACTCTCAGAACAAAGATTGATCTTTTTGGCCTGAATGGCAAACGTCATGTCTGGAGGAAATCGGGCACCACTCATAACCTGGCCAATACCATCCCTACAGTGAAGCATGGTGGTGGCAGCATCATGCTGTGGGGATGTTTTTCAGCGGCAGGAACTGGGAGACTAGTCAGGATCGAGGAAAAGATGAATGCAGCAATGTACAGAGGCATCCCTTATGAAAACCTGCTTTATGTACATGTGCTTTTTTTTGTTGTTTTTTATTTTTTAATAAATTTGCAAAGATTTCAAATAAACTTCTTTCATGTTGTCATTATGGGGTATTGTTTGTAGAATTTTGAGGAAAATAATGAATGTGATCCATATTGGAATAAGACTGTTACGTAACAAAATGTGAAAAAAGTGAAGTGCTGTGAATACTTTCCGGATGCAGTGTGTGTGTGTGTGTGTGTGTGTGTGTGTGTATGTGTTTGTGTAATATATAAAAAAAATACACTTCTAATACTGTAATAGTTTAATCATTGTAAAATTAATCGTACAGAGTTTTGCCGCTAATACACTTCGCTATAGGAACGCGCTATGCAGTTATAGAAAGTCACTGGCTGAGATTCTACCAGAAATACGTAAAAGAAATACAGTGCTGAGCCACAAAGGTTTTGGAACAGAGTTTCGTGAACTGACGAGACCAAGATTAACCTCTACCAAAGTGATGCAAAGGCAAAGTTTAGAGAAAAAAAGGATCTGCTCATGATATAAAACCTTCAAGCTTATTGGTCAAGCACGGTGGAGGAGGTGTCATGACTTGGGCTTTCATGACTGCTTCTGGAGCAACCATGAGCATGCATTTTACCTTCTGAAGAGGAGACTGAAGAGAGAAACCCCTCAAAACAAACAACTGAAAGAAGTACATGCCTGGGGGGAAAAGCAAAGTTTTGGTGATGCAAGTGGGCTTGATTCAGCTTTTGATAGCAGGAGATATGCAACCAAATATTAAATGTTATATACTTTAAGACCACCTGTTCCAATACTTTTGCTTATATTAAAAAAAGGATGGTCTGCCACCATAGATGTTATGTTCCAAGTTGTTTATCACATTGCAAGTAATTTGTTAATAGTACATTTAGTAAAAATGAACAAGTAATTTTATATAAAAAAATTTTTTTTAGCTGCATTATTAATGTTTATTTGGTTTCCAACTCTTGCTTTTGGCCAAACTCAACTTTTCCTTCATGGGAGCAGAGATGGCCCAGATTTTTTGTTTTCAGAGCTTTAGAGAATGGCAACAGTACATGCTCCTTTAGAGTGTGAATATGACATGAAGCATGAATCACAACCATAAATTCTTTGTGTCTTGGAATGCAGAATAGAACAGCAATCAAAGCCGGACATTTAACACACACACACACACACACACATAATACCACAATACTATTCTAATATCAAATTCCATTTTACTGGTGCTGTTGAAGGTATTGTTGTTGTTTTTTATAACATCAGTTATGGCAGTATTATATAATAGTGTTTTAGTTTTTCAATGGTCTGTTGTTCACAGTGGGAGAACTGAGAAAGATGTTAAACAAACCTGGGAATTCAGCAACCAAGAACGTTTTGAGATATAAGGGAAAGCTTTCTTAACAAATGACATGCTGTGGTATTTTCAGATGATGCTGTGTTTTGCCCAGAATGCAACAGTGATCATGTGATCCAGCTAGCTGGCCAAACAGCTCCTTCCACAAGTACGCCAGTCCCCTGTAGTTTTGGTCAGAATGGTGACAGATGCTTCAAATTTGATTATATAGACCCTCAGAAGGTATATGTTGCCAGTATAACAAATTTTATAAATCCATTGATTCCTTTTTCCTTCTTTTCATTTACTGCATTTGTTATTTGTAGAATACATTATTTCTCATCCTCTTACTCTGTTCATTGTTTAGTATTGGATGTTCCTTTAATACAGGTCATCTCTTTTCATTTATTTAGTTGTGTAGTTGTAAATATATATATATATATCATCCTTACCTAAATTATAAGCAGTCAAAAAATATTTATAGTGCTATGCCCAGAACTACTTTATGCAATTATACATTCCAAGTAAAGTCCAAATAAAAATCAAGGTCATGTGACGGGGTGCTTCATAACCACACTAATAACCTCTTATATTTTCAGCCCTTGATTCGGAGTGAATCTCTTCGCAGTCCCGTCCATGTAAGAAAGTCTTCTACACTGCATGAAGGGACAACAGATACCTTCCTCACTGCCCGGTGCGGCCTGTTTAACAGTGTATCCAGTCTGATTGAGGACTGCCCCAACCCCAACCATCTGATTAGCTTAAACTCATCTGACAGCCAAGTGCTAAGTGCCAAAGAAGAGGATGGGCTTGCTCAAAGCTGTAGTGGCTCTCAGTGGCTTGTGAACCACCAATTGCCTCAACACACACAAGGATATGGTCATGGTGGGTAAAGAGTAAAGCGATATTTGGGGTAGTTAGAACAGAGACTAACCAAGTATTCCCCCAAAATTAAAATGCTACCCTCATTTTTAATTTTTATTGTTTAAACTACATTGATTATCTCTGGTTAACACTCACTATTTAATTTAGAATGCTGGGGCAATCAAGAGGCCAAAAACAAAAATTTGATGAGCAATTGCAGATCGTCTGGCTGCCATTCAATGGTGTCTTAGCATTACCATGAAACTGAATTAGTTCTGCATTACATGAAGTCAGTCATACAGAGCAGTTAGGCTTCATTTCCATCTATTAAACAATGGACTTTTAAAAGATGTTTGTTTAAGTTTTGCAGGCAGATGTTTGGTAAAAATGTGCAGCTATTGTTTAGGGGAGTGGAAACTGCACACCACCTTTGAAATTGCTGTCCCTACTTGGGTACTGTGGAAACAGTTAAAATTATTAGGAAAGAGAGCGTTTTAACAGTACACCAAAGAAACACTCTTGTGATATTTGGTTCAGTGTTCAATGTACAAGGTGTAGTCTATATTATTTGTACTGTTAAGTAGATGCCATTAAAATAATTCTATGTGCAATATATTTGTTAAATATGTGTAGTGGTTGAATATGTATTCAAATATGTAGTAGTTTGACATTTAGTACTTTGTCTATTCTTTTTCAAGCAGATTTCGGTGTGTTTCTTCTCACTTAGATATGCTGTCTGAAGATTATGAAACTGTCGACCACCGGTTGAAGCTCTTCCTAGATGTGGAAGTTTTTGAGGGAGAAGAAGAGATTATTTGCTTCCTGAAAGTGAGTGACTCACTTTTGTGAGATACTGTGTGTGTGTATATATATATATATATAGTACACCCCTCACACTTTTGTAAATATTTGATTATAACTTTTCATGTGACAACAATGAAGAAATGACACTTTGCTACAATGCAAAGTACTGAGTGTACAGCCTGTGTAAATTTGCTGTCGCCTCAAAATAACTCAACACACAGCCATTAATGTCTAAACCACTGGCAACAAAAGTGAGTACACCCCTAAGTGAAAATGTCCAAACTGGGTCCAATTAGCCATTTTCCCTCCCCGGTGTCATGTGACTTGTTAGTGTCACAAGGTCTCAGGTATGAATGGTCAGCAGGTGTGTTAAATTTTGTGTCATTGCTCTCACACTCCCTCATACTGGTCACTGGAAGTTCAACATAACACCTCATGGTAAAGAACTCTCTGAGGGTCTGAAAAAAAGAATTGTTGCTCTACATAAAGATGACCTACGCTATAAGAAGTTTGCCAAGACTCTGACACTGAGCTGCAGCACGGTGGCCAAGACCATACAGCGGTTTAACAGGACAGGTTCCACTCAGAACAGGCCTCACCATGGTCGACCAAAGAAGCTGAGTGCACGTGCTCAGAGTCATATCCAGAGGTTGTCTTTGGGAAATAGATGTATGAGTGATGCCAGCGTTGCTGCAGAGGTTGTAGGGGTGGGGGATCAGCCTGTCAGTCCTAAGACCATACGCTGCACACTGCATCAAATTGGTCTGCATGGCTGTCGTCCCAGAAGGAAGCCTCTTCTAAAGATGATGCACCAGAAAGCCCGCAAACAGTTTGCTGAAGAGAAGCAGACTAAGGACATGGATTACTGGAACCATGTCCTGTGGTCTGATGAGACCAAGATAAACTTGTTTGGTTCAGATGGTGTCAAGCGTGTGTGGTAGCAACCAGGTGAGGAGTACAAAGACAAGTGTGTCTCGCATACAGTCAAGCATGGTGGTGGGAGTGTCATGGTCTGGGGCTGCATGAGTGTTGCCGGTCCTGGGGAGCTACAGTTCATTGAGGGAACCATGAATGCCAACATGTACTGTGACATACTGAAGCAGAGCATGATCCCCTCCCTTCGGAGACTCGGCCGCAGGGCAGAATTCCAGCATTATAACGACCCCAAACATACTTCCAAGATGACCACTGCCTTGCTAAAGATGATGAGGGTGAAGGTGATGGACTAAACCTGATTGAGCATCTGTGGGGCATCCTCAAACGGAGGGTGGAGGAGCACAAGGTTTCTAACATCTACCAGCTCCGTGATGTTGTCATGGAGGAGTGGAAGAGGACTCCAATGCTAACCTGTGAAGCTCTGGTAAACGTCATGCCCAAGAAGGTTAAGGCAGTGCTGGAAAATAATGGTGGCCACACAAAATATTGACACTTTGGGCCCAATGTGGACATTTTCACTTAGGGGTGTACTCACTTTTGTTGCCAGCGGTTTAGACATTAATGTCTGTGTGTTGAGTTATTTTGAAGGAACAGCAAATGTACACTGTTACACAAGCTGTACACTCACAACTTTACATTGTAGCAAAGTGTCATTTCTTCAGTGCTGTCACATGAAAAGATCTCATAAAATATTTACAAAAATGTACTTTTGTGAGATACCGCGGCTGTGTGTGTATGTTTGTATGTACGTGTGTGTGTGTGTGTGTGTGTGTATGTATGTATGTATATATATATATATATATATATATATAACAGAGCTGTGTAGAGTAGGCAAAAAAATTTTACTCAAGTATAAGTTAACCTACTTGTAACATTAAAACTAATAATGTTAATAATTACTTGAGTAAGAGTAATAAATTATCCAATCAGAAGACTTACTACTCAAGTAGCAAGTTACTAGTTACTTGGAATCTGATTAAAATGAAGGAAAAATACTGGATCTTGGACTACGTGGAGAACTGTAAGTCACACCCCTCCTTTGTAGTCTGTTTGTTCTTTTTATTTGATATAAAACCTGATTTCAGGATGAAGCAGCATATTCCAGTCCAGTGATGGGTACAATAACACAGAAACTGGTATTTTCACACAAATCTCTCACAGTACAAAAATCAAACATTTTCCCAACAGTTGACTGTCTTAATATGTTAACAACACAAACTTGTCAGCATCTGTATTTAAACAGGACAACAGAGAAGAGAAAGTGTGTTTTTTAATAGGTTTGTGTATGTGCGTCCTGCCTCCTTTGACACTCTCACTTCCTCCCCCTCTCCAGGACGGAGCCCACTCCGAGCATTTGTGAGCGGTTGTTGCTTCTGTGTTCAGTCCACTGACTCGCGACCTCATTATACAGTGAGGGAAAGTATTTGATCCCCTACTGATTTTGTACATTTGTCCACTGACAAAGAAATGATCTTAATGGTCGGTTTATTTGAACAGTGAGAAACAGAATAACAACAAGATAATCCAGAAAAACGCATGTCAAAAATGTTATAAATTAATTTGCATTTTATTGAGGGAAATAAGTATTTGACCCTCTCTCAATCAAAAAGGTTTCTGGCTCCCAGGTGTCTTTTATACAGGTAACGAGCTGAGATTAGGAGAACACTCTTAAAGGGAGAACTCCTAATCTCAGCTTGTTACCTGTATAAAAGACATCTGTCCACAGAAGCAATCAATCAATCAGATTCCAAACTTTCCTCCATGGCCAAGACCAAAGAGCTCTCCAAGGATGTCAGGGACAAGATTGTAGACCTACACAAGTCTGGAATGGGCTACAAGACCATCGCCAAGCAGCTTGGTGAGAAGGTGACAACAGTTGGTGCGATTATTCGCAAATAGAAGAAACACAAAAGAACTGTCAATCTCTCTCAGCCTGGGGCTCCATGCAAGATCTCACCTCGTGGAGTTGCAGTGATCATGAGAACAGTGAGGAATCAGCCCAGAACTACACGGGAGGATCTTGTCAATGATCTCAAGGCAGCTGGGACCATAGTCACCAAGAAAACAATTGGTAACGCACTACACCATGAAGGACTGAAATCCTGCAGCGCCCACAAGGTCCCCCTGCTCAAGAAAGCACGTATACATGACCGTCTGAAGTTTGCCACTGAACATCTGAATGATTCAGAGGACAACTGGGTGAAAGTGTTGTGGTCAGATGAGACCAAAATGGAGCTCTTTGGCATCAACTCAACTCGCCGTGTTTGGAGGAGGAGGAATGCTGCCTATGACCCCAAGAACACCATCCCCACCGTCAAACATGGAGGTGGAAACATTATGCTTTGGGGGTGTTTTTCTGCTAAGGGGACAGGACAACTTCACCGCATCAGAGGGACGATGGACGGGGCCATGTACCGTCAAATCTTGGGTGAGAACCTCCTTCCCTCAGCCAGGGCATTGAAAATGGGTCGTGGATGGGTATTCCAGCATGACAATGACCCAAAACACACGGCCAAGGCAACAAAGGAGTGGCTGAAGAAGAAGCACATTAAGGTGCTGGAGTGGAGGGAGCTGAAGGTTCGAGTTTCCAAACGTCAGCCTCGAAACCTTAATGACTTGGAGAAGATCTGCAAAGAGAAGTGGGACAAAATCCCTCCTGAGATGTGTGCAAACCTGGTGGCCAACTACAAGAAACGTCTGACCTCTGTGATTGCCAACAAGGGTTTTGCCACCAAGTACTAGGTCATGTCTTTCAGAGGGGTCAAATACTTATTTCCCTCATTAAAATGCAAATCAATTTATAACATTTTTGACATGCGTTTTTCTGGATGTTTTTGTTGTTATTCTGTCTCTCACTGTTCAAATAAATCTACCATTAAAATTATAGACTGATCATTTTTTTATCAGTGGGCAAACTCAGCAGGGGATCAAATACTTTTTTTCCCCTCACTGTACATGATATAAACAAACTATTCATTATATATATTCTTTAACATTTAACAGTAACCGAAGAATGCCACAGATTGTAGTGAAGTACATTTCTGGATTATAAATTCATTTGTGTTTTATAGTGTCTGTGTGTGTCTGTGTGTGTCTGTGTGTGTCTGTGTGTGTGTGTGTGTGTGTGTGTGTACAGGCTTGTTCATTTTCATGGTTCCCTTGATTTCAGATGTCTGTTGTGAAATTTGGAGATCCAGTAGAATTCCAATCTCTCATGGTGGTGTCCAATCAGCGCATCTACATCCTAGAAATGATCTCTCAGGCAACGTAAGTTACATTACAAAATATATGAAGCTCATGTGGAAAACTCATATATGATTTTCATATGTTAACCTCAAAAGGCAATCAGAACACACTCATTTTCCAAACTTTTTGCTCCAGTAAATCTGTTTTGTTGACTTGAAAAGCCACATGGCATAATCAACAAAAACAGTTATTCTGTAATTTGCGACCTGTAAATTCACAGAAAGCAGTTTACTGTTGAGACATAACCAGGCCAAGTGAATTGTTTTCCCCCCAAATTCTGCCCTTGTCTAAATCTTTACACTCATTATCATGTTGGGTCGCTAAGGCTCATTATTTTTTATAGCCTAAAGTTTGCTATTAATTTGCTGTGGATGGTCTCACTTGGATAGCCTAAAGATTGCACTTACTGAAAACTACACTCAAGAGTCATTCATTATTCAGTGAATAACTTTACTTGGATTCTGTAGCCTTAAAGCTAAAAACTCGAAAAATGAAATGAAAAGTGATATCACATCTCTCAAGGTTTCTTCCCCAAGGCATTTCAGGGAGTTTTTCTTTGCCTCTGTCTCATCTGGCTTTCTCATTGGGGAGCTAAATCTATTTCTGGAGTTCTATAAAGCTGTAAAAATTGTTATATAAATAAATTGAATTGAATTAGAACATTAACCGGCTTCCTTATTTGTACATTTTATGGTAATTTGAAACCTTCCATTACATGTTACATTACATGATTACTGAATACTGATTTGTTAAATGTTTAAGCTAAGGCTCATAGCTATTTGTCAGTCATTATTAATGTCCTTTTTAACGTATTGAGTTCTTGGTAATGCATTGTAATATGGTTCAGGACATGTTTGCCTCTGAAATAGTATCACAAAACGGAGACAGATGAAAGTATAAAGACATTAGGACAAAAAGACAAAAATTATATGACCAGCACTCTCTTGATCAAGAAATTGTGCACTTTCAGGGGCCAGGGCCTAAGATTTAAAATAGTGTTACAATCCGTGATAATGCATTGTTTTGCATTGACTTTTATTTACATTTTGTTTACTACTCTTCCCACTACTCTTGTTTTCCTCTGTATCTGAAGAGGGCATCCCTCAGAATGGCTGCAGAAGAAGAGCAGCCATCGGCTGTGTGAGCTCAGCTACCTGGAGATAGGTCTCGGTTCACAAAGCATCCACATGGAGTTTGATATGAGCGCTGCTGCGTATACACTTTTGGTTCGCGACAGTGTTCGGTGCAAACACTTCTTCAACCGACTGACAGGCACGTACCCTCCTTCTCATATACATATCCATCTCCATGTGCATTCTTGCAAATACAGAGCTCATGTGATGGTGAAACCTAAATGTGAATTCCAATCCTTACATGCTATCTTGTCCATTTTTCACATCGGTGTTATTTTCAATTTCATTCTAAGTGTTTTAATAAATGTACAATGAACATTCTAAAAGGAAATTTTAGATAAGATGTTACACCGTAGTCATATTCATTGCTTTAAGTCAGGGCACAATATGTCGATCGCAAAGGAAGTGTGGGATCGCCATTCAAAAAAAAAAATATAGATATTAGCGTTGATGTACAGGACAGCCAGTCTGAGATCTCGTCTTTTCTCTCTCCATGCGTGTGCGATCAAACGCGCCAGCGCTAAAGGCTAGCGAGCGAAATCACTGAGTTAACTTCCCAATTTATTCCTACTGAAGAAAGGGGACAAAATGAGTGAGGTAGCGGGATCAAGCAAGAAACCGAAGACTTATCACTTCCATGTGGAATGGGAGGATGATTATTTTTTTTCACAATGTCATATTCGAAGTGCGTTTGTCTGATCTGCCGAGCTACCATCGCTATTCCGAATAAGGGAAATGTGGAACGGCACATTAGGACTGTTCATAAACACTAATACACTGACTTCCCTCCGAAAAAAAGAGCTGAGAAAGAGGAAGGTGAAGGAACTAAAATCACAGTTGTCCGGACAGCAGTCATTTTTTCACGGCTGACTTCAAGTGCTAAGGCAGCCACCAAAGCTTCGTTCCGGGTGAGTCACTAAATCATTAAACACAAGAAGTCATTCCAAGATGGAGAGATGATAAAAGAAGCATTCGTAGACACAGCCGACTCGTTGTTTTGGGACTTTAAAAACAACACCGAAATATTATCTTCAATCAAAGCTCTCCAGCTATCAAGAAGTAGTTACACGGAGCTATGAAGTCATGGCCGAGGATTTAGGGAGATAAGAGTTTCTCTTTGCTGTTAAACATACAGAACACCCCCGACTCAGTGATGATCAGTGGCTGCTGGACTTGGCATTTTTAACCAATCTGACCAACATGTTAAATGAGCTTCATTTGGAGCTGCAAGGAAAAGAAACCCGTGGTCGATATGATCAGCTCAGTTAATGCCTTTAAATGGAAAATGCAACTTCTGTCCTCAAAGCTGCAGCGCCATGATTTTGGGAACTTCCGAAACCTGGCGTCAGATCTGGAGACGCAGCGGAAGGCTTGTGTGCAGGGAAAATGTTGAGGTTGATTCACTCGCATCGAAAATTGCAATACTGTTTCACCTGAACTCGTCTGAAGTGGAGGATGAGATTCTGAAACTACAGACTGACCTTCAGATGAAGTCCAGGGCTCATGGACAGTTTTGGAACTAACTCACAGGGGAAAAGTACCAAACAATGATTTAATCACACCAAATTGGATTTTGTCCAGCAGTATTCAATTAATACATACCAATGGGTTTACTTTTAACAGCTGGAACAATTAAGTTAGTATTATAATAATTACTTAGTATTATTTTTTGGTAGTGCTTTGAACTGGAATAAATGCTGCAGGATTAAGTGATCCTTGTTTATTCTAAGAATATATTATATTACTTATATATTCTAAGAATATATTTAATTGCTGAAATACAGTGAAATAAAGTCAATGAAGGAAGACAGACACCACTGCTAATTGGTATATAGTGATTGCTCAAGCCACCCAGAAGGACATCTCTAAAATCAATTGTAGGCAATAAACAAATAGTTGCCTTGAAAAAATATAATTTCAGAGTCATGTCTTTCACAAAACATTAACTAATGCTTGATGTCTCATTCAATGCTAAGCACACTAGAGCAGCACTTCATTATGATTTATTATAATAATTATTATTATTCAGCACTGTACAAATGATCGGACTCTGTAAAAAGAGAGGCTGTTTTTGCCCCATTCTTTTATTGTTCTGTGTATGTCGTTTAGGGTTACGACTATTCAAAACTAAATGGTAATCTTTTTCTCATATGTGTGTGTGTGTGTGTGTGTGTGTGTATGTATGTATATATATATATATATATATATATATATATATATATATGTGTGTGTGTGTGTATGTATGTATGTATGTATGTATGTATGTACAGTATGTATGTATATACAGCTTGCCATGTTACTGAGAAACTGCAACACCCTCCATCCTGAACACTTTCCGTGTCAGAAAACCTGAAGCCTGAAGTTCCAGCTTTACCTCTGATCATTATAAAGTGCTGACACTGGAGGCTTCTGCTATAAATGTTAAATAAACATCTTCTCGCAGAAAACTTCAACATATTAACATTTAATTCAGTTGATCAAATCAATTGATTCGGCACATCTGCTAACATGTCTGTGTAAATTATAGAAATGGTACTATATTAGAATGAGAGCATTAACATATTAAGAAGCAACTTTTGACCAATCAAGAATTCAGCAGCACTGTGCTGTTAAATAATACAATTGCTTATTAGATAATACAATTTACCAATACATGATTACTTTATTGTGTTGCAGTTTTTGAGTCTCATATTGAATGGTATAAAACTAAAATGAGAGGGAAAAAATATCTAGATACCTACTGAAGAAAACTATTTTCCCCAAGAAAATATATGTCAGACATTTAACTCCGAGTTAAATTATTTAATAATGGATATATAGATGGTAAAAAAAATAGATGATATTGAGGAGGTTACCAATAATACTCTTCTTTCCATTAAAGAAATAGCAAGGGAATCTGCCCCAAGGCCTGACAGCAAGCTTAAGACCATCTCAACCACACGACTGAATCCCAAACACCATCTGTGGTATGTAAAAGAAATCCCTTATTTCCACCACCTCAATTTTTGTTTCTTTAATCAAAACGATTCTCAGATTTAGCATTTCAAAATTGATTGATTCTTGTGCTAATGTACTTCGTCTGTTAGATGCTACATGACAGTAAACTTTCTCAATTAATTTAATCATCTCGGATATCTGCCCTGTTTTGCAGCAATTAAGGTGCGGCACTTTCTGTAATTAATTATATTAAGGCTATATAAAACCAGAGTTCATTCTAACCTGTGTAAAGCCATATCCTTTATTTATTAATGGTTTTGTATAATGCAGACATATTGATTTTTGCCCATACTTCTGTTTTTCCCCCATTTGTTCCTGTATGGATTCATTTCTTTTTTTTTTTATCATAGAATTTTTATTGGAAATTTGCATTTTTAACATCATAACACAGAACACCCCACCCAACAACCCCAACAAAACAACCACAGCCAAAACCAAAAGAAAGGGGGGTGAGAGAAAATAAATAAAGAAAATTATAAATAAATAAAATAAAATAAAATAAAATAAAATAAAATAAAATAAAATAAAATAAAATAAAATAAAAAAATAAGTAAATAATAATAATAATAATAATAAAAAGGGGGTAAGATGGTTAGTGTTCACCGTCTACCTCTCCTCAATCTACCTCCAGGGTACCTCCTCAATCTACCTATCATTGAAATAGGTAATAAATTGTTGCCATTTTCCCAAATGAGTCGCCCCTACCTCTGATGTTGTAATTGATTTTTTTCCAGCTTCAAAAAGAACATTAAATCTCTAAGCCAGACTGATATAGAGGGGGGTTGTGGAGAGGTCCAAGACAACAATATTCTGCACCGAGCAAGTAACGATGCAAAGGCTACAACACACCAGCTTGTTTATGGTTCAGAGTCTGACACTGAGATGAAACACCAAAGATGGCAATTAAAGGACAAAGATCTAATTTGATTTTAAGAATGTCGGACATAGTCCCGAAAAAAGAGTTCCAAAAGGTCTGTAGTTTGGGACAGAGTGCAAACATATGACTCAGGTTACAGGGTGAAAGTTTGCATTTCTCACATGTCAGGGACATTGGGATATATTTTATACAATCTACTCCTAGAGAGGTGAGCTCTATGGACCACTTTAAACTGTATAAAACTAAGTCTAGCACAGGACGTGGTGGTCCGTATATTATCTAACGCTCTGCCCCAGTAATCATCCTCAAGCTCCAGGCCCAATTCCTCTTCCCAAGCACTTACAGTTTTGATATTGTAAGAATCATCCTGAGACCAGATCGTTGCATATATCTGTGAGATAATGCCCCTTTTATGAGGATTCAGCTTGAACACCTCTTCCCATGCAGACTTTGTAGGTAAGGAGGGAAAATCAGAGAATAGGGAGGAGACACAGTGCCTAATTTGAAAGAAACGGAAAAGGTGAGACGGAGTCAGGCTGAATGACGAGGATAATTCAGAAAAGTTTGAAAACACGTTATTAATGAAAAGATCCTCAAGGCATTTCAGACCATTCTTTTCCCAAAGAGAGAATGTGGAATCCATAAAGGAGGGGGGAAAGAGATGGATATTACATATAGGTGCCATGGTGGAGGCCGAGAGAGATTTAAAATGATGACGAAACTGATAGAAAATCTTTAGAGAGGTACAAACTACTGGATTATCTGTATATTGTGAAAGGGACATGGGAAGGGAGGAGAACACAAGAGCAGGGAGGGAGGTTGAAATGCAAGACTGTGCTTCTAAGTGGCACCATGGAAGAGGGGGGGCCTGCACCCACAGCACCAGTTTCTGAATATTAGCTGCCCAGTAATAATACATGAAATGGGGCAACGCGAGGCCACCACTCAGTCGACTCCGCTGAAGTGAAAATTTGGAAACCCTGGGAGTTTTTCCTGCCCATATGAAAGACAAGATTAATTTGTCTATATTCTTAAAGAAAGATTTGGGGGAAAAACAAAGGGATGGACTGAAAGAGGTAGAGGAATTTTGGGAGAATGTTCATTTTTACTGTGTTTATTCTGTCAAGAGGGGATAATGGCAGCGCTGCCCATTCTTTGAAAGGTTGACTTCATGTATGTGTGTAAAATTCGCCGCCTTTAATGCAGAATGGGAACGGGTGACATTAACTCCGAGATATTTGAATTTTGAATGTTCCAAACGAAAGGGTATTTCAGTCTGTTTTATCTTTAGGCCAGATTGGTTTATAGGTAAACATTCACTCTTTGGTAGGTTTAGTTTATACCCCAAAAATTTCCCAAAGTCACATAATACACGTATTATCTCCAGAATAGATGCAATTGGATCTGTAAGATAAAGCAGTAAGTCGTCAGCATACAGTGCTAGTTTATGTTCAATTCCATTGCGAACCACACCCTGAAATACAGGAAGAGTTCTAAGCATCATCGAGAGAGGCTCAATCGCTATGGCAAAAAGTAACGGAGACAGAGGACATCCCTGGCGCGTACCCCATGGCAAAGTAAAATAATCAGATTTAGCATCGCTGGTACATATGGAAGCCTGCGGTTCCACATATAACAAACGGATCCATGATACCAATCTCTCCCCAAAGCCGAACCTTCTTTAGCACTATGAAAAGACACTCCCATTCGATCCTATCAAACGCCTTTTCTGCATCCAAAGAGATGACCACTTCAGAGGAGTCGCTGTTCTGCTTTGAATACAAAATATTAAATAGAGTATGAATATTAGAAAAGGAATGTCGTCCTTTTAAAATCCGGTTTTGAGTCACTGAGGGAGCCCCCCCCCCCCCGCATTTGAAATTTGGGTGATTTTGAGGAGGCTAATAGGTCTGTACGCAATTATTACGATGTTGTGGTCCTTCCCATCTTTGAGAAATAGAGTTATGGTTGCTTGTCTTAGTGTTTGTGGCAATGTCCCTAGTTCTAAAGACTCTTTGAATACAGCCAGGAGTAATGGGCCCAACGCAACATGGAATTTCTTATAAAATTCGGAAGGAAACCCGTCCGGGCCAGGTGATTTCCTGGATTGTAATGAATTGATTGAGCGAACGATCTCGTCTAAGGTAATGGGACTGTCAAGTTCAGATGCAAATAGAGGGTCAACCCTTGGAAAATCAATATTTCTAAAAAAAAAAAAAAAATGGTCCATGTTACCTGAATTGTCAGGAGGCCCAGCTGTGTATAAGGAGGAGTAAAAACTTTTAAAATCGAATTAATTTCTGCAAGATCCGAGGTTAATACACCAGTGGACTGCATAATCTGAGAAATAGAACGTGAAGCTGCTCTGCTACGCAGTTGGTGAGCCAACAACCGACCGACCTTATCGCCATATTCATAATAATTGCCACACGTATGTAATAACAGCCTCTCCGCCTCACCTGTCGATTACAAAGCAAACTCCGCCTGCAAATTAAGTCTTTGTTTATGCAGCTCAGGGGTCGGGTTGGGAGCATATTGGTCGTCAATGGCCTGAATATTATCAGATAACTCTTTTTTTTCTTATTCTTGCGTTGTATTAGCATAAGCAGAATAAGAGATTATCTGTCCCCTTAAGAAGGCCTTTAGAGTTTCCCAAAGTAAAGAGTAAGAGATTGAATCAGTTTGATTAGTAAGAAGGAAATCATCTATCGAAGTAGAGATATACTTGCAGAACGCTGAATCGGATAAAAGTAAAGAATTAAGCCTCCATGGTGGGCGAAAGGTGCGATGTGAAGGTAGAAGGATGTCAAGACTTAGAGGAGCGTGGTCTGAAATAACGTTTGATAGATATTCAGAGTTTACAACCTGAGAAGTTAGAGAATCATTAATAAAAAAGTAATCAATGTGAGAAAAAGATTTATGTACATGGGAAAAGAAAGAATATTTCCTCACTGTAGGGTTTAAATACCTCCACGGATCAATGTAACCATTCTGAACCATAAACTCAGAGAATACCTTTGCCATCGCAGAGGGAGCCTTTGCAACAGCGCTAGATTTGTCCAAGGCTGGGTCAATAACACAGTTCAAATCTCCCCCAAATATCAAGAGATATGTGTTCAAAGCAGGAAGTTTTGACAACAAATTCTGAGCAAAAGGAGCATTATCAAATTTTGGGGCATATACATTCACCAAAACTACTGGCATCTGCAAAATTTTCCCTTCCACAATCACATTTACATCAGAAAGGACATTATCAAACGAAAAGGGCACAGAGTTACTGATCAGGATAGAAACTCCCCTGGACCGGGAGTCAAAATTGGAGTGGAACATATGCGATGTCCAGCGAGCTTGGAGTCTGCGTTGATCCCTGAGACGGAGATGAGTTTCCTGAAGAAAGGCAATATCAGGTTTTTGTAGTTTTAAATGTGTCAAAATCTTGGACCTTTTAACGGGACCGTTCAGACCCTTCACATTCCAACTTAGGAATCTGAACGAGCTTCGGGTATTTTCCATTAATTTAGATTAATACAGAGTGGAGTACAGAGAGGTTGATATCAATAGGGAAAAAAGAAAAAAGGGGGAAAAAAAGAAAGAAAAAAAAAAGGGGGGAGAAGAAAAAAAAAGGGATTCTCACCCCCCCGACACACATACACACATACAACACAACCCCCCTCCCCCACCCACCCACACACAGCAAAACACCCCTCCCTCCCCCACGCTACTCTGATCAGTTAACTTCTCTCCATTCCCAAACAATGGAGGCAGAGCCCAGAAACACTGGAACATCCGGAACAAGTAACCCGTACTGTATTCTTACTGTGTGAAGTCACTCCCGAGCATAAAGGGTGCCACAATCACCGCATATCACAGGCAACCGACAGATTTACACGGAAACTGATATAGTTGCCCACGCGCACAGTCCTACAGTCACATGACCGGTATTAATAAATCGGTTAACAGTCATGTAGACAGATTAAGATGGAGGATATCGTTCATTAAACCATCGTTGTGCTTTTTGGGGACAGTCAAACTGCAGCTTCTCGTCCCCGAGGTCCACCCGAAGGCGAGCAGGGTATCTGAGAGAAGACCGCACATTTCTCTCACGCAGGCTGTTTCTCAACACAGAGAAGGCCGCCTTCCTCTTAGCGACGCTGGAGCTGAAGTCAGGGAAGAGGAAACCTTGCGGCCCTGATGGAAAAGTTGATCCCAATTCCCGCGTCGAATAACTTTTTCCCTGTCATGAAGATAGTGGAACCTCACAATCATAACTCTGGACCTCTGTTTCTCCCGCTGCTCCTCCAAGGGCATGGGGCCAATACGGTGAGCTCTATCCAGCAATGGAGCGGTCAGAAAGATATCCGATCCGAGGACATCCTGGAAAAACTTAGACATAAACGTGACCGGATCGCTCTCTTCTTCTCGCTCCGGAATACCGATGACCCGGAGATTGCAGCACCGTGAACGGGACTCCAGGTCCTCCACTTTATCAGTGAGGTGTTTGTTAGTTGAAGCTAGCTGTAGCACAGTCTCCTCCAGCGTTACAATTCGGTCACTGTAATCATTCAGGTGTTGCTCAAGCTCGTCAATACGCCGTCCTTGTGACTCAATACCCGATTTAAAACTTTCAAAAGACGCAATAACTGGGGCCAGAGCCGAGTTCATAGCCGCTGTCACCTGCTCTGCGATGGTAGAAGTCAGCTCCGTGATTAAAGTTGCGCGGAGATTTTCTAAGTCCAGAGGGAGTTTGTCGCTATGACTCGCCGTGCTCGGTGTAGATATAAGTTTCCGTTGTCTTTCAGACGCCATAACTCCCTTCTGGTTATAATTGTAAACCAAGTACTTGAACACAAAGGCACTAAATGCCTCTGAAAAGACAGAAAAGGTTCAGGTTGCCTGAAAAGCAGAATTAAAAGAGAAATTACTCGGGAGCTCCCTTCATGCGTGCCTTCTCCCTCACATGCTCAACCGGAAGTCTCCATGGATTCATTTCTATATATTTGGGTGACTCAATTTGTCATGCTTCTCCAAAGATGCCTCACATTTATATGTTTTTCTAATCTTGTTCTGAAGGCCCCTGGTTTGTGAGGGCAGTAAGACATGCAATGACGAAGACAACCATCCTCCATTCTTTTACCTGCTGGCCTTCCTCAAGCTAGGTGAGTGTTTATGACTCTAGATACTATAGATAATGTATTAGAATTTAGTCTGTGGCAATTGCAGCATGCACTGAGCAGGTTAATAGTTAAGTGGTTGAAAGTTGTTAATTTATTTTTTTTTTTTTTGCCAACTTTGCATACAATACATTTTTTTTATAAAGGCCAAAAATTCAGGATTAGTGCTCTTGGAGGCTACTTTTTTCAATAATTCTCTACTACTAGGATTTTTTTTTTCCTAGTTTGATAATGACCCAAAGCACACCACCATTTCAATAAAGCAGTGATTCCGATAGAAGTAGTTTTGGATTGGCCCAGTCAGAGCCCAGGTCTAAGTCCTATTATAAAAATAGTCCTCCATTATAAGTAACATACAGTACATAGCCATTCTAAAACAGTCAAAAAATTCAACCAATTCAAAGGTTTTCAAACCTTTGGAAAGGAATGGTTGAATCTTTTGACTGTTTTAGAATGGCAATGTACTGTATGTTACTTATAATGGAGGACTATTTTATAATGTACCCATATATAAAGAATTCTGTGTTCGATTGTTGGCCTGCTTTTGTATTTCTTTCTCCCAGGTGACTCTTTGACTTCAGTGACTGTTCTGGCCACTCAAGAAACACTGTACCTCCTTGAAGAAGATCACCAATGGGGTAAGGGCTTCTCCAGTCTCTCAGCCAATGAGGAGGCACAAACCACCAGTGGGCAGGTCACCGTTCTCGAAATGCAACCTATCAGCTATGTCAGCTCTATCCTTCTGTTCTCATCTGATCCATGCTGTCTGGACATTCAGCTTTATGATGAGGTGTGTATGTGTATTTTAATATGTATTTCCTAACCTGACTGCACGTTATATAATCCGATTGAGACACTTTACATATTCAGAATACTAGTGTACTGCCCTTCTCCTCCCATTCTGTCATACATATATGTCTAACAAGATGATGAATTCCATTTATGAATTCTTTACTTGCTCACCTGACATTTCTCTCTCTCTCTCTCTCCTCTCTCTCTCTCTCTCTCTCTCTCTCTCTCTCTCTCTCTGTGTCTCTGTCTGTCTGTCTGGCAGCTGGCCAAAGAGGAGAAAACATGGCCTTTAAGGGCTGAGGCTGTGAAGGAGATCCAAGGTTTAGTGAAATGGATCAAGGACCAGTGGGAGGCCATGTTTGGGGTCAAACTCATCACTGCTATTCAGTAGTGACTGTTATAGACAGAAGTACTGTTATATTTTCTACTGTCGCACTGTTCTCAGTCTTTTTTATGAGCACATTAGTTTTTTTTGCACTGTCTACTTGGGTTTTCCCACATATTTTATCTGTGTATTATCTAATTATTTTCTGTGTATTATTAACGATAATGTTGCTTATTGTTCTATGACATCATGAATATTCTCTTTGTTGCTGCAAAGATTACTTCAGTAGCCATGTATGTACATAACTAATCAAAGTACCTTTGTTGTTGCATGGAAAAATGCATTGCAGCACAAGGCACTTTAATAAGAGGGTAATTCATTCTGTTATGAATAAAGGCTGTGTTGCAATCCACTATTTATAACAGTTAGGATTGGGATGTATGTTTTCAGTGGTTAATTCTTGTGATCTGTGAAGTATAGTGTTGTATAAGTATTTGATTTCTTCTGTTTTTATGTATATCTCAAACTAAATAGTTTCAGAAATTAAAACTAAATATAATTTAACCTGAGTAAACAAAAAAGTTTCATTTTTAAAGTTTCATTTTTATTGAACACTTCTGATGAACATTTCTGATGAACATTTCTAATGACCATTTCTGCAAAGCCTTTCTAAATCACCTTTTCTGTTCTGTCCTCCCCTCCTTTTCCCAAAAATACAAAAAAAAACAAAAAACAAATTGAGCAACAGCAGTAAACATTCACAGGTTTTTTTTTCTTTTTATACAAAGGGAAACAAAATGAAAAATATCGAAAACCCACACCCCGCCCCTCCGGCTCATCATGGCTACCCATTAACTGTCGCTGGTTATAAAGATATTGTAAATGTCAACAACAGGCACCAACCTTTAAGTGGGTAGTGTCTGTAACTCCATAAAGTCTGCAATAAAGGGATGCCATTTATGAAAAAACGTATCTGTACATCCATTCATCGTATATCTTATTTTCTCGAGTTTCAGAAAAAACATCACGTCCTTTATCCACTGGGAGATAGATGGGTATTTAGCAGACTTCCAATGTAACAGTAGGGAACGTCTTGTTAAATTATAATATTATTTATTCAAGCAAAAAAGTTACCAATCCAATACCAACAGGGCCCGTGCGAAAATGTATTTGCCCCTGTAATTACTAATTCCCCAATATATTGAACTGCATTCATAATGGGGTTCAGCTGGAAACAATGCAACCAGGCCTAATTACTGCAAACCCTGTTAAATCTACACTTAAATAGAGCTTTTTCAAAAGCATGCAGCTGATTAAATGGTCTTATACAGTAATACACTATGCCAAAGTTCAACGAAATTGAAGAAATAATGATGAAGTTATTGATTGGACTACATCATTCTGAGAGGAGTTACAAAGCTATTTCGAAGGCTCAGGAACTTCAAGGAACCACAGTGAGAGCCATTATCTCCAAATGGAAAAACCTGGCACAGTAGTGAACATTCCTAGAAGTGGCCTCCAAGAACACAGGAAGTCACAAAAGAGCCAAGGACACCATCAAAGAAACTACAGGCATCAATAAAAGTCACTGTTCATGACTCCACAATCAGAAAGAAACTTTGCAAAAATGTCATCCATGGAAGGGTGGTGAAAACCACTGCTAACCTAGAAGAACATGAAAGCTCATCTGAATTTTGCCAAAACACATCCTCAGTGATCCTCAAACCTTTTGGGAGTCTTTTTTGGATTGATGATTCGAAAGTGGAACTGTTTGGAAAACCAGGGCCCCATTATATCTTGCATAAACCAAATGCAGATTTCCACAAAAAGGACATCATACCTATGGTCAATCATGGTTGTGGAGGTGTGATGGTGTGGGGATGCTTTGCTTCTTCAGAGCCTGGGCAACTTGTAATAATTGATTGAAACATGAATTCTGCTCTCTACCAGAAAATCCTAAAGGAGAATGTCCGGTCTTCAGTCCATAATATGCAGCAAGACAATGATCCAAAGCATAGGAGCAAGTCCTAGTCCTAGAAGTATGTGAAGTTACTGATCTCCAGTTATTGTAAGCGTTTGGTTGCAGTTATTGCTGCTAAAGTTGGCACAACCAGATTTTAAGTTTAAGGGGGCAATTAGTTTCTCACATTGGTGATAGGTGTTGAATAGCTTTTTTTGGCGTCAATAATTTATTTATTTATTTATTTATTTATTTATTTTTTAGTTTACTCAGGGTGCATTTGTTTTATGTTGTATTTCGTTTGAAGATCTAAAACTATTTAGTATGAGATATACACAAAAACAGAAGAAATCAGGCACTGCTGTATATGAGGTTGTTAAAAAGTCAAATTTATCCCTCAGAAGTATTTTAATTAAACTGCTAGCTTCCATCCTGAGGTAACTATAAACTTGTTAGCTTAGTTTTTAGTTAATGTGAGGTTGTGGGTTGCAAACAGAGAGCTTACTATATTAAAATATGCTTAATTAACTTGGTTAATCAGCCAGTTAACAGTAAATCTATTAACCAGCTGAAAAATATTACTTAGACTATGATCCTGTCCCACTACTAGAAATGTGGTAACAGGAATCCAGAGTTTGGTTTATGTCAGATGTAATGGGACCCCTGTCTTCCAAATAGTTCCACTTTCATCCTATCAGTCCACAGAACATTTTTTCCAAAAGGTTTGAGGATAATCAAGGTGTGTTTAGGCAAATTCAATGAGCCTTCATGTTTTTCTGGTTTAGCAGTGGCATCCACTCTTCCATGGATGACGTTTTTGCCCAGTGTCTTTCCGATAGTGAAGTCATGAACAGTGACCATGAACTTTTCATGCAAGTGGACCTGTAGGTCCTTTAATGTCCTTGGCTTTTTGTGACTTTGTTGAGTCATTTCTGTGTTCTTGGAGGGATTTTGGAAGGTCGAAGATAATGGCTCTCACTGTGGTTCTTTGGAGTCCCCGAGCCTTTGAAATAGCTTTATAACCCTTCCCAGACTGGTGTATTTCAATCACCTTCTTCCTCATCGTTTTTGGTATTTCGTTTAACTTTAGCAGAGTGCCTTACAAGACCTTTTAACCAACTTCATCCTGTTGAAAAAGTTCTGTTTAAGTGTTGATTTGATTTAACAGGGTTTGAAGTAACCAGGCCTACTTTTTCACATCACTGTAATTCTCAATCTAAATCGTAATATCAACATCATTCTTTTTAGATGCATATTTAGATTTTTTTTAGATTACTGTCATTTAAAACGATGTTTAAACTACAGGTATGGGTCAGGCTTCCATTATCTGCTATTGTTTTGCCACAATGACTTCTGGGACTTCAAGTGGGTTTTGTGCGCTCAGATCTGCATCTGATGCATCTTTGATAAGAAGAACATATCTAGGTCATTTCATGCGTCCCCAGTACGTGCGTTCTTGAGTATCGGAATTTTGGCGGTGAGTGATGTCAGAACGAGTACACAAGGACACAAGTTCACTTACGAAGGCATATTCGCGTCAATGCTCCCTGGTTTTTGCAGTGCGTTGTAGGATTTGGGGATTGAGACAGCCCTTAAAATGGACTACTCCCTGATCAGTGCCCTGACTACTGAACTATTCAGCTAGTTGAGACATATCCATAGATGCTGCATTGGCCACTGGATAGTACATCAAGGTTGCTCATAACTGGACAGGAGAAAAGATGCCTGATTCATGTGTGGCTTGGTGCTGTACAAACTGTCTCATAATCCAAACCAGATCTCAGGGAATTACCTTTCATAGGTAAGACTAAACCGTTATTTCTGGTTGTATTTGGTCATTATAGCATGTTGACGGCTAATTAGATGGCCACCAGAGTCAGACTATTAATAGCTAGTGATAATGCTATGAATGCTGAGACTTATATATATATAAACATATAAAGTTTGTGATTTATTATAAAGACTCAACTTATACTATGGTTTATATTATAAACTAAATTACCCATAACCAAGATTTTCATCTATTTTGCTATTTTTCTCCAAACCAACATGCTGCTTGTTTCTTCTTCTTCTTCCACTATTGAGTCTAGGGCAGCCCATAGAATCGCTTGGGCAAAATTTATGAAATTTTGTTGACAGTCTCAACATTTAAGCAGAACAAATTTGTAGTAGAGTATTTATCCCATACCCTCTAGCACCACCAACAGCTCAAAGTTGCACTCATGTTTATGCTAATAAATTTTAATCAATTGTAAGGGTTCAAAACAAGATTCATTTTTTTCTCTGATTCCTTGGCTCAAAACAGGTCGACTGCACCCTATGACCATGAATTTTCTGAAGAAAAAATATATATCTACTCTTTTGCACGGTTCTTCCAATTTTCACCAAAATTGAATCAGATTATCTTCAGACCATGCTGGCAAAAAGTTATCAAAAGAAATTGTTCTCGTATAGCGCATCAACGAATTTGACAAAGAGCACGCCAAAATGGATGTGAGGCTGTATCTCCGCAATGGTTTGGCATTTTAAGATGAAAATTTGGACCTGTCATCATAAGCATGACCTGAGGGTACCTGCATAGTTTCAGCACAGCACCGCCTAGGCGTCACGAGATATGAAAAATAGCTAAGTATTTTGTAGTAAAATTATACGAATGCATTGGCGTATCATTACGAAACTCAGTATTTGTCATTGGCACTATGCCCTGAAGGTATTCAAGATGTTTTCAGACTGCCATCTTGTGGTTTAAAAGTATAATGAAATTTTTAAAACCACTAATAGCATTTGAATAATTTTGCCTATTGTAATGAAAGTGGTCTTGATAGATTCCTTGAGTCAGGCTGAGAACAATAATTTCATTTATGCCATAGTCGGTTGAACTTGCTGTCCGCCATTTCGAATTTTGTTGAAAACCTACTTTTTCAAACTCTTCCAAGAGCGTTCCCCTGATTTTCACCAAATTCAAGACAGATAATCTTCAGACCATGCCAGTCAACAGTTATCAAAAGTTTTTAATGGACCAAACCATAGTAATTTAATGCATCAACAAAATAGCCCCTTAATTATAATTATTATTAGAGATGCACTGATACTAAATTTCTCAGCTGATACGATAACCGATTATTAAGAGTGATATTGATAACCGATACCAATCGTTCTGCCTTTTATGCGTTTTTTTTAAATGAATAATAATTCATTCCACAATTCAGAAGGAAATGCAAATAAAAACTTTATTCTCTCCATATCAACAAGACGTTTCACAGTAACTGGTGTCATAAACAGAAAACACATTACTCTAATTAACATGAACACATTAAATAAATTCTGATTACATTAAGATTTCTTAACTTATTGAATGTTATTAATTCATATGAACAGAATTAAGTGACTGAATTCTAAAAAAAAAAAAATCCTGTTTGGCTTCACCTTCACTCACCACAAACAAAAGCATTTCTACACCATAATTAAAATCAAACTGGTAATAAATAGGCCTAATATAAACTTTTTTGATGAGGATATTAACATTAAATTCATATGAAATATAGTACTCTACAAATATTTTTCTGTGCAATATATACATTTATTCAACTCATCTTCATTTAAATCTTTCAATGGTGTACTGGCCCTTTAATTCAGCTCAAGCAGCACGAGTAGTGGACCGTGGGGGTCGGAGGAGGAATTAGACTCCATACCAAAACGCTTCACTGCTGCTACTTCCGGTGTAAAATATTAGCAGTGCAGAGATTAGAGTTTACAAACTGCAGTTTTGTCATCATTCCACACAAGACATCATCTTTACCAAATCGATGTGTTTTCCTGCCCTGTTTTTATTGACATAATATAATCGGCCCTGATCATCAGATCATCATTGTTTTATAATAATAGCTGATAGCAGGAAAAATAGCCTTTATCAGACAATACATCTGTGCATCTCTAATTATTATTATGAGTAGTAGTATATTGTTCTATTACGTATATTATGCTACTGTTTATACTACATACAGTGGGTACATAAGTTTTACAGTACATAAGTAGCAATTTCACAATTCCTCATGACAATGAAAAAAGTCTAACTATCGAGATTCTAATCCGTGTCAAGAAAGGATTCCAGTAAAAAAAACAAACTTTTTTTTACTCATTATGGAAACATTCCTATAAGGATCCTATATGAATTGTCTTATAGGACCACTTCTACAGGATTGTGTAAAAAAAAAAAAAAAAAAAAAAGGGATCCATTTGAGTTACTATTCCTGTCTTTATGGGAATACACTGTAGAGCAGGGGTGCCCAGACATTTTTGACTAGTGAGCTACTTTTAACATGACCTCAAAGGGATCTACCTACACTAAAAATGTGAAACATATACAATATATTTATATATACTGAGTATACTTCAAATATACACACACGATATATGTTCATGTACCTTGTATAACTGTATGAACCCTTATGGCACACTATAATTCAGTACATTTTTGGTCAGTACCTTACTCTGATGACGCACTGAATAGAATCAGACAGGGTTGCACAGTCCGGACAGTAGCTGCTGGTAGCCAGCCTCAAGCAGGCCTCCAGATGATTATCAGTCATTGTGGAACGGTATTTGTACTTAATAATCTTCATGTGGGGAAAAGGCTGACTCACATACATAAGCAGAGCCGAATAATGCAGTCAGGGAGGTTGTACATTTCCTCATGTTTGGTACTTTTCCCCTGTGAGTAAGTTCCAAAACTGTCCATGAGCCCTGGACTTCAGCTGAAGGTCAGTCTGTAGTTTCACAATCTCATCCTCCACTTCAGACGAGTTCAGGTGAAACAGCGGTGCAGTTTTCTATGCGAGTGAATCAACCTCAACATCGTCCCTAAACGGGTAGCACATGAATGTAGTCCTGAAAGCGTCTGTGAAACTCTGAGCGACAGACAGCTGTCTATCTGCTCCGTGTAGCGTGCGATGTTCAACTGCACACAAGCCTTCCGCTGCGTCTCCAGATCTGACGCCAGGTTTCGGAAGTTCCCAAAATCATGGCGCTGCAGCTTTGAAGACAGAGGTTGCATTTTCCGTTTAAAGGCATTAACTAAGTGGATCATATTGACCACGGATTTGTCTTTTCCTTGCAGCTCCAAATGAAGCTCATTTAACATGTTGGTCAGATCGGTTCAAAATACCAAGTCCAGCAGCCACTGATCATCACTGAGTCAGGGGTTTTCTGTATGTTTAACAGCAAAGAGAAACTCTGTTATCTCCGGACAGAGCTCTCAAATCTCTGCAGGATTTTACCCTTTACTAAGCCATCTCACATCAGGGTGTAGCAGGAGCTCAGAGTGGTCACAGTCTGCGTTCTCCAGATGCGCACGGAACAGCTGTCTGTAAGTGATCGAGCACGTATAGAACAGGCGATCTTTGTTGCCACATCCATGATCTCTTTCATGTTTAGCATTTTTGTGCATAAGGCTTGTTGGTGTATTATGCAGTGGTACTTAAGGAAGTCAGGGAAAGCATCGTCTTCCCTGCACTTGGCAATGAATCCATTTGCGCTGCCAACTGTTGACTGATATCAATTTGTACACTGGGAGCTGGGTTTTGTCTTTAAAAGACTGAAAAATGTCCTCTCCCCACGATTTCGCTCACTAGCGTGTTTGATCGCACACGCGTTGTGAGAGAAAAGACAAGATCTCAGACTGGCAACTAACGTCAAATAACATCTATTTTTCTTTCTTTTCTTTTTTTTGAATGGCGATCTACCTGCACTTCCTTTGCGATCGACCGGTCGATCACGATCGAGATATTGGGCACCCCTGCTGTAGAGTGAGTCTGTGTGATATTGATAACAGGTGTGTGTGATTAGAACTCCGGAGAAGGTGAAAGTGTGTGTGAAGTGTAGTTCTCTTCATGTTTGGTCATGTTTGTAATTCGTGGTGCATCCTGGGAAATGGAGTCACTGGTTTGCTGTGATATGACAATAATGACGGAGGTAAATCACCACATTCTATAACGTCATTAAACACACTTAATGAAAACACAATTGTTCTTGAAATTCCTTGTAAAATTCGCTAACCAGACTATCGTTACTGGGAGATTTCTTGTCTTTTAATTCACTGATCCCAAATCTAACTTCTTCTATAGAAATATCTTTGTCACACAACATCATACAATCCTGATCTATACATTTGGCATCTGCTTTAATGTTTTATAGAAATAGTCTTGTATTGCCATCATCATCCTTTTTACTATATAACTTCTGATAAAAGGTTGATATAGAATTATACATTTTAACAGGATCTTCAGACACTTCCCTATTTATATTAACTTTTAATACAGAATTCAGCAAAGAATTTCTTTTTTCTAAATTAAAAAGTACCTGGAGTTTCTCACTTTCTTCAAGCCATTTCCCTCTAGACCAGTGATGCTGCTGCACATTAGTGTGCCATGAGAGATCGTCAGGTGTGCCGTAAGAAATTATCCAATTTCACTTAACTAGTCTTAAATGTATTATTTTTTTTAAATGAACCTTTATGCTTTATTATCTGCAAATAATATGAGATTGTCGAGTGTCTGTGCTGTAATATAGTGACTGGCAGAGTAATGTAATATTCGTCCGGGTGGCAGCAGGTAGCTAATTGCCTCATTCCTTCTTAGAGACAAGAGAATTAGTGACACATGCGACAGGTCGTGGTGACCGTGATGGAGAAGTTTTTAAAAAGGAAAAATTCAAACTCCTGGACAAGATTCCATCACAGGTAAAGGCACCAGTTTGAGTGGTGGTAAAAAGAAAGCAAAAGACGGTAAGTTCGAGGCAATACAGCGAAAGCTATCTTTCGTTCAGGGATGAGACGAGACCGACTGCGTTATGGCATAAAGTTGGTTTGACGTTGGACATTCGATATTCGCAGATATGTGGAAATTAAGGGACCATATCTAAAGTTACATATGACATTGTTATACACATTTGTAATTTCAATAGCATTTGAAGGGAATGACACAGTAACACAACCGACTGTAAAAAGTTCATCTAGGTCAGCTATCACCTGTAGTAAATATCTGTCAGCTACCTCTTAGATGTTTGATATCGAACAAAATAAACTATTACATTATGTGTAAATATTTCCATGTATTTCACTACTGCATTGGGTCATACACAAAATATACCATAATTTAAAGCTCTATAGCATTTGAAGGGAATTACTTACAGTCATATATATATACATACACACACATATACAGTATCTCACAAAAGTGAGTACACCCCTCAATTTGTTTAAAACTTGAAAACTTGTTTTATTTTACCCCCGCGACCCGATACACGAATAAGCGGTTGAGGATGGATGGATGGATGATTATAACTTTTAATGTGACAACACTGAAGAAATGACACTTTGCTACAATGTAAAGTAGTGAGTGTACAGCTTGTGTAACAGTGTAAATTTGCTGTCCCCTCAAAATAACTCAACACACAGCCATTAATGTCTAAACCGCTGGCAACAAACGTGAGTACACCTCTAAGTGAAAATGTCCAAATTGGGCCCAAAGTGTCTATTTTGTGTGGGGACCATTATTTTCCAGCACTGCCTTAACCCTCTTGGGCATGGAGTTCACCAGAGCATCACAGGTTGCCACTGGAATCCTCTTCCACTTCTCCATGACGACATCACAGAGCTGGTGGATATTAGAGACCTTGTGCTCCTCCACACACCTTCCGTTTGAAGATGCCCCACAGATGCTCAATAGGGTTTAGGTCTGTAGACATGCTTGGCCAGTCCATCACCTTCACCCTCAGCTTCTTTAGTGTGTTTGGGGTCGTTATCATGCTGGAATTCTGCCCTGCGGCCCTCCGAAGGGAGGGAATCATGCTCTGCTTCAGTATGTCACAGTACATGTTGGCATTAATGGTTCCCACAATGAACTGTAGCTCCCCAGTGCCGACAGCACTCATGCAGCCCCAGACCATGACACTCCCACCTCCATGCTTGACTGTAGGCAAGACACACTTATCTTTGTACTCCTCACCTGGTTGCCGCCACACACTCTGGACACAATCGTAACAAATTAAGTTTATCTTGGTCTCATCAGACCACATTACATGGTTCCTGTAATCCATGTCCTTAGTCTGCTTGTCTTCAGCAAACTGTTTGTTGGCTTTCTTGTGCATCATCTTTAAAGGAGGCTTCCTTCTGGAGTGATAGCCATGCAGACCAATTTGATGCAGTGTGCGGCGTATGGTCTGAGCACTGACAGGCTGATCCCCCACTCCTTCAACCTCTGTAGCAATGCATGCAGCACTCATACATCTGTTACCCAAAGACAAACTCTGGATATGACGCTGAGCACATGCACTCAGCTTCTTTGATTGCCCATGGCGAGGCCTGTTCTGAGTGGAACCTGTCCTGTTAAACCGCTGTATGGTCTTGGCCACCGTGCTGCAGCTCAGTGTCAGGGTCTTGGCAAACTTCTTATAGCCTAGGCCATCTTTATGTAGAGCAACAATTCTTTTTTTCAGATCCTCAGAGAGTTCTTTGCCATGTTGAACTTCCAGTGACCAGTATGAGGGAGTGTGAGAGCGATGACACCAAATTTAACACACCTGCTCCCCATTCACAAATTTTGAGGGGACAGCAAATTGACACTGTTACACAAGCTGTACACTCACTACTTTACATTGTAGCAAAGTGTCATTTATTCAGTGTTGTCACATGAAAAGTTATAATCAAATATTTACAAAAATGTGAGGGGTGTACTCACATTTGTGAGATACTGTATTTCCCCCACTGTAGACAGATAGATCGCTAAATAGACAGGCTGTCTCTTTTTTAGAGAATATTTGAAAAACATGCCTGTTTTTTCCTTTTGCTCCAGTAGTTTTAGAGATAGATAGGTAGATAGATAGATGGATAGAGCTATTCATATAAACGATCACTGAGTAGACAAATATAATTCTATAGTCTGCGTTAATTAAGTGTGTGTGTGTGTGTGTGTGTGTTTGTGTTTGTGTGTGTTTGTGTGTTTGTGTTTAAGAGTTTAGTTTAACCACAGGGTCATGTTTTTATCTTGGTAAAGATGTAAATGGTAAAAGGCGCACTTATATATCACTTTTATCCAAAGCGCTTTACACTGTCTCATATACCCCATTCACACACACACTCACACACCAATGGTAGCAGAGCTGTCATGCAAGGCGCTAGCTTGCCATCGGGAGCAACTTAGGACACTCCGGCACCAAGGACACTCCGGCATGTGGAGTCAACCGGAATAGAACCACCAAGCCAACCCTACGATTAGTGGACAACCCGCTCTACCACCTGCGCCACAGCCACCCCTATAGATGTCCGTCTATGAAAGGTTTACGTACTGATAAAACTGCTCTTCTTCCTTCCTTTATCATTTCTATTCTAATGTTTCATAGTGGTGCCCTGCTATGGACTGGCACCCTGTCCAGGGTGTACCCCGCCTTGTGCCCTATGCTTCCTGGGATAGGCTCCAGGTTCCCCATGACCCTGAAAAAAAGTAAGTGGTTGAAGATGGATGGATGTTTCATAGTGTCTTCCTACTGATTATGATTTCCTGTGGAAACTGGTCGTTGATTCCATACCTTGTACTTTTCATCCTTTACTTGTGTTTGTATACTCCTACTTTTGCAACAATGGCTCTTGGCCCTTTTCTTTGTGGATCTTGATGAATTCAGTGGCTGTTTAGGGATCTCTGTGAAAACTATATTGTCCTCATGCTTCACGCTTTTAGGTACAGTATGGTTTCTTGAATTTTTCTGTTTTCTTTGGTCACTGATATGAGCTGTGTCCCAAGTTTGCTAACAGATAGGCATAATGTTTTATTTTCTCTTGTTAGTGCTGCGACCTGTGCCTGACTAAAGTCCAGGCTTAAAAGTATTGCCTGGAATTCTCTGTGTAAGACTTTGACTAGAGTCCTGCATCGAATTCTGACAGTTCACTGTCAATGGATTGTAAATTGTCAATAACCTCAGCACAGCATAGTGAAATTTGGTGGTCTTCGTCTTCCTTCGGTGAGCTGGATGGAAGTGTACGCTTGGTAGGTGTTTGCCTTTGGTTTTGTTGTAAATGTTTTCCTTATTCATGTTGATGTAGGTGTAGTAATTCAATATATTCCTCAAGTTCTTTCAGTGACAGATATTGTTTGCTTTGACGAATTTCTATTTTTCATTGCTTGCTATTTTTGTTATTGTTGTAAAACTAGCAGCAGAGAGCCGCCATGTTGTTTCTCACACTCCATCTTGCGGGAGTATGCTCAGTGCATCATGCTCCGCCACACAGACAAGCTCCACAGACAAGTGAACGTCTAGGTTAGCATCACTCATTCCTACTGTGATTGGTGACTGCATCCAACTAGCTAGCCCTGACTCAGAGCCTCAGATAAGATGCAGACCCAGAGAATTATTCAATTCAATTCAATTCAATTTTATTTGTATTTGCGCTTTTTACAACAGACATTGTCTCAAAGCAGCTTTACAGAAATATCAACACGGTATACAGATATTAAAGGTGTGAATTTATCCCAACTGAGAAAACCACTGAGTGACGACGGTGGTGAGGAAAAACTCCCTAAGATGTTTAAAAGGAAGAAACCTTGAGAGGAACCCGACTCAGAAGGGAACCCATCCTCATCTGGGTAACAACAGACAGTGTGAAATAGTACAGTATGGATGTACATGAAGTCTGTATGGTCTTCGGAACAGCCGTAGTCCCAATAATCTGGAATTAGAGAAGATTTGAGATTTGAGCTCCATCCAGAGGCAGAAAGGATCTGGATCTACAGTATCTCCATAAATTCGTGTGGGGCTCGGCAAAAGGCGAGAGGGAGAAAAAAGATTATGACTGCGAAGTAGTAAAAATATAATCTAGTCAGGGTAGGCTTGAGTAAACAAATACGTTTTAAGCCTAGACTTAAACACTGAGACTGTGTCTGAGTCCCGAACACTAATAGGAAGACTGTTCCATAACTGTGGGGCTCTATAAGCGAAGGCTCTTCCCCCTGCTGTAGCCTTCACTATTCGAGGTACCGTCAAACAGCCTTCATCTTTTGATCTGAGTAGGCGTGGAGGATCATATAAAACCAGAAGGATTAGATATTGTGATGCGAGACCGTTTAGTGCTTTATAGGTTAATAAAAGTATTTTATAGTTAATGTGAGATTTTACAGGGAGCCAATGCAGTGTGGATAAGATCGGGGTGATATGGTCGTATCTTCTAGTTCTAGTAAGGACTCTAGCAGCTGCATTCTGGACTAACTGGAGTTTATTTATATTCCTACTGGAACATCCAGACAGTAAGGCATTACAGTAATCTAATCTAGAGGTGACGAATGCATGAACCAGTATTATCTACAGACACAACCAGGTTTGAGACAAAGTCTGCAAATTCTCTAACAAATTCAATATATGGCCCTAGGGGTCTGTAAATAATAAATAGAGGAATTGACTTATAAAAAAAAATATTTCAAAGCATAAAACTTTATATATATTTAGATTTTACATATGGATAAGACCAAAAGAAAAAAACACCTGCTCCTCTACCAGTTGAACGAGGCTGATGTACATAACTGTATCCAGGAGGACTGGCTTCATTTAATGCTACGTACTCATTTGGTTTAATCCAAGTTTCCGTTAAACACATTAAATTAAATTCCGGATCAGTAATGATGTCATTAACAATAAGAGCTTTAGATGCAAGAGATCTAATGTTTAATAGTCCTAGCTTCAGATCAAAGGTGCTGGCTGTGCATTCAATATGATTTAATTTTATGTTAATTAGGTTACGAAGACAGACTTTCTGAGATTTTCTATTTGTATAGCTCGGGGAACAGACACAGTCTCTATAGTATGTATTACAGGTGTTGGATTATTAATTGAGATTATACTGAATGTGGTTATTGTCGGTAGATGTACTTACTGTAGGCAGTCACTTGGAGTGTAGCGCCTTGGAGAATTATAGCATAACCTCAGTCCAGAATTTCACAGCAAACATAAACACATGACACTATAAGGGTAACATTAGTAGTGTACATGATAACTTTACAAAACAGTAAAGTTAATCCTTCCATACCCTTTGCAACAGCACCATGCTTCTCTTCGTTCTTTGTCTGTCCATATCTATCAGAGTCTTGAATTTAAAGATTATTTATTAATCTTTAAGATTAAGTCTTTTCATTATGTGATATTGATGCAGAATACAATGTTTGATTCATGTAGTGGATCCATACAGACCGGACTATGATTGCGTCTATGCAGCTGGCAGTGCATGATTTTGCTTTCATCACTTTGTTGCAAGACACAGTCACACATTCTTAATTAACTCAAAGGGTCTGTTCAAGATGATGCTGCAATAGTGTTATTGGACTTTGCAGAAAACTACAGCTTTGTCATTTAGGATGCTGTTTAAAGCCATTACTGGGATAATAGCCAGGTCACTCTACACCCATTTGTTATATATTCCAGATGTTCATTTGGTCTTGAGTCTTCTGTCTGTGTCATATCTGATAGCTTGCATCATGGCACAGTGACTGTCCATGCATCATCACATTATTAAAACATATCAAGGAAACATACATGTAAGGAAAATATCTTACTTGGTGGAGCTGCCAGTCAATATAAGAACTATATTTATTGTGTAAATTTGTTAGTATGTACAGACTACGGACTTATAGCTGACTGGTACTTCTTTGGAATATTTCATGGCAAAGGTCACTGATCAGGGAGGTGGCCACTTTAAGGGCTGTCTCAAATGCAAAATCCTTCCAGTGCACTGGAATGTTCACTCCCTGATAACATCCCACAATGCACTGCAAACACAAGGGCATATTAATGCTGGTGAGCACAAATGGAAGGCTGCGTCCTAGGTAAGGCTACATATCTCAGCTGCCACGTCATCAAGCACCGTTGAAGGCTGTCTCAGTTTGAAGGATCCTTGGAAGGCAGCCTTTGTTTCGTGGCTTTCCTTCAGTGGATTTTGAAGGATGCATCAGTGTATTGCACACATTCCAAAATTCACAGGGAAAAAATGGGAAATACGGGCTAGCACTGAGCTCCCCCGAGGTTGTTATGAAATATAAGACCCAAAACGGAGATGAAGGCAATCATGCTTTGGGAGACCACAGACAGTCGTCATATGATTCGCATTCACTGTATTGCATTATATAAAGTCAGTTAATATAACGATATTTTAAAACTATTTTTACTACATTATTTTTTAAATAGTATTATAATAGTACAATTACAAAAAATCAATAGTACATGTAAAAATATTATGGCATTACTATTATGGCTTTTTTTACTGGAAAAATAAAGAACATTACACTGTTACTAGAAATTGACATTTATACTGCCATAACATAATACCATTATATTTTTATAACGTAATACCATTATATATTTGTGGCGGTTTTCGTACAGTGCAGGTCTCATACATTACACCCTAGTGAAAGTAAAAGATAATGATTTAAGTTAAGCTTAAATATATTATTATTTAGCTCAAGCTGGGAAGTATTAATGTTGTATGTTAAAGCTGCAGTAACTTTGCCTCTCTATCACAATCTCTGCTGGAAACATAATGCTACAAGTTTACTTGTGGAGGATTATTTTTTCTTTCCCTTAAACGTGGGTTTTGTAAATTTTATTTTTTATATTTTTTTACATTTATGGTCGCAATTTTCCCCAATAATTTTTGACACTGTCACAGGGTCAGAAAAATATCAGTGCTGTAGTGTATATAGTAATATTAGTTTTGGCTCTAATGTAATCTACTTTTCCATCTCTGCTATATTCTACTTGCATGTGATCAGAGATGAGTGGACAGTGCCTGTACTCTCTATAACCTTTGCTGTCGTTTGATTATTTTTTTTATTCAATATATTTAGTTTTTGCTTTTCAAACTGTGATTGGTTTCAGTTTAATACGTTGCAGGCTAATTTATTGAGTCTGTTTACATTCATGCCGTGACAGGCTATAATAACATTGGACTTGTTTTTGAATCTGCACTTGCTTATTTCTCTTGCGGGTGTTGGCAACACTTATTCATATGTGTATTCAAACGTGTTATATATTAGCTTCAGTACTTGGAGCAGAAATTAAGTGCAATTTACCACACTGACTACTGCAAAAAAGAAAAAAGGAAACAAAAATAGGAAACTTGATGCCTAGCTGAATCAAGCGAATAAGTATGCTAATGTCCTCTATGCTAATGACATCTCTGTGTCAGTCTTCAGTCCCCAGTTTTTGGCACCTCTCAAAGAGCATGCCGTTTTAGCACAGGCTCTGTAGCGTTCCCTTTATTAACCCTTTTTCTTGGTTTTGACAACAGCTGATTCCCCAGATGTCAACATTGATTGCATTTAGAATTTTAATTTACAAGTTTAAATTCTATACAACTCTTGTAAGGATAAGCTACAAACACACTACCATCCTCAGTCCCCATACACGCGATATAGTAACAGGCACTTCTTTCTGTTTATGGACATGACGTAACCACACAAAGGCTACGCAAATGATGTGGTGATGTCAAAGGCCATTGTTTAACAACCATCTAACCGTTTCTAATGGAGGTACCGAGGTTGCAATTATTCCGGACCTGATTGGGGCAGCAAATACGCGCAAGTGTTTTAGTCAGTCCACAAGTGGTGAAGAAGAACAACAACAACTTCAAGCACATGGGAAAAAACTACAGAAGTTTAACTCCACCACGACTCGTTGAGAATATGGATATATTTTACATTCGAGGTGTAAGACAAAAAACATATAATTGATGCTCTGAAGCCGGTGTGTTTCCACTACTAGATTTTTTCCCTAGTCTCAACCAGCTCCCTAATACAGTTTTAACATTTCAGACCAATTGCACAACATCATATAAAATTTGTTTAAAGTAAAGTCCCTTCCAAAACTATTAGAACCTTTTGTATCAGACAATCCAATTTTAGGTGTTTTTAGGAACAAAAGTCTTAAAGAAAATGAAAGTAAATAGTTCTTAATATTTGGTTGCATATTCTTTGCTTGCAATAAACAAATCAAGCCTGTGACTCACTGACATCACTAAATTGTTGTTTTCTTCTTTTGTGCTGCTTTTATTTTAGCCTGTTTTAGTTGTTGTTTGTTTCAGTGGTCTCTCCCTTAAGTCTCCTGTTCAGAAGATGAAATGCATGCTCAAATTGGTTAAGGTCTAGTAATTTATTGACCAGTCTAAAACCTTCCACTTTGCATCCCTGATAAAGCTCTTTGTTGAGTTAGCAGTGTGTTTGGAGTAATTGTCTTTCTGCAGGTTTAAGGTTCTTAAAAGATAAAGTTCTTCCTGATCAATTTTGATGCATTTCTCTGAAATTTGGCATGCAAAATGTTCCTGTAAACTTCTTCCTGAGGAATTAACTCATATTACATATAATATAATATATAATATTTGTGAGCTTGTTCCAGAAGCAAGCCATGAAACCACCGACATTGTGTTTCACAGATGAGCTTGTTTTTTTGTTTGTTTTTTGTTTTTATCATGAGCAGATCCTTTCTTTCTCCAGATTTTGGCCTTTTCATCAGTTTGGTAGGGTTAATCTTGGTTCCAGACCATTTGTGTCTCATCTCTGTTTTTCTTTGCGAATTCCAAGCTTGCTTTCCGATTCTTACTTCTGCTGAGTGGTTTGTATCTTGTGGTGTGGTCTCTATATTTCTATATAAATCTCTCTCAAATTCTTCTTTGACTTTGGGTTTTTCTTCATGGCTCTCAATGTTTGTCATAAGTTTTAGTTGTTTACTTGGCTGACACTTCTTTCTTTTTCAGGACATTCCAAATTGTTGTATTGGCTATATTCAATGTTTGTGCACTGACTCTGATTGATTTCCCCTGTTTTCTCAGCTTTAAAATGGCTTGCTTTACTACCATATACAGCTCTCTCAACTTCATGTTGGCAAATGTTGTCTTCACAGGTGAAACGGAAAGCTAAAATCGAGATTAGATGTTCAGAGCTTTTTTTTTTTTTAAACAATCAATCTAACAGGAGACACATGGATTACAAAAGACCCGTCAGTCACATGTTGCATTATTTTTGCTCGCCTACAAATTGAGTTGTCTGATACAAAATATGCTACAACCCCTTGCAAAAATTATGAAATCACCACACTTAGAGGATGCTCACCTGGGTTTTCAACTTAATTGAAAATAAACAAGTCACAGATATGGCACAAACATTCTGGCTTCATTAAACATGCCTCAAACAAATGAAATTAAATCGTTTTAATTAATGGCATATTTTTCCCAGATTAAGTAGAGGAATTATGGAATCACTCAACATTGAGGAAAAAATTATAGAATCAACAAAAAAAAATCACAATTAGTACTTTGTTGCTCCTCCTTTGGCTTTTATGACAGCCTGAATTCATGGGCTTGGACTTCACTAATGGAAAACAATATTCTCCCTCAAGCTGGATCCATCTTTCTCGAATAAAAGCTGACAGTTCAGCTTTGCAGGATGGAGCATTGACATGGACAAGTTTTTTTTAATTTTCACCATAAATTTTCAATCTAATTGAGATCCGGTTGAACTGACATGCAACCCCATATAATCAATGAGTGGGGAAATTTGATTGTCTTCTTCAGGTAGACTTTATATGTTTCATTAGAAAGGCACCAGACAAAAGTTCCAGCATCATTTCCTTGGCAAATGCAGATTCATGATTCATCACTGAAGATCACTTTCATCCAATCATCCACACTCCATGATTTCTTCTCTGTAGCCCACTCTAAGCTTTTTTTTTTTTTACAGCGTATATGGTCTAATTGACATTTTTGTGATTGTTCAGAGTCATATGTTATTTTAAGTAACAGTATTTTATCAGCTTGCTTCATTCACACACAAGACTTAAAGTGACCTCAAGACAATAGGTAAACTTCATCTTAATCATTTCACCATAAACATTTGATTTTTATGAACCATTAAGGAAATGTATGCTTGAGATCCAACTATGTTTCAATTATGACATTTATTTTCCAAGAAAAAATTTATTTGAAACACTTATCTCGTGCTATATCCATCGCATTTGTCCGAATTGAATGCATGATTGTGTGGTATTTTCCGCATTTAGCCTACTGTACGTGCTCATGCATTTACAATAGTATGACCCATTTTAGGGGTGGTCAAATTTATACTGATGTTTTCTTTTTAGATATACTGGGCAATGTGAACTATTTTTCACTATTAAAACTCAGAAGTATGTGAACATGTCAAGACCGCCCTACATCTTGATTTTTCATCCTTCAGGTGTGATCAAGCCTCATTTACGGATTCAGTTTTTTGACACGGGTGCTAGACGAGATATATAACCACTCAACATTTGTGAGGAAGATCTGGCATACACTTTTCATTTTCCTTGGGTGGTGAGACCATTTTTATGTAACAGCTTGCAGCCTGGATGCGAGAATGTATGCTATGATGCCTTCGCACCACTCTCGCATGTAAACCTTTGGGTTTTCTAGATCATCACCGTCAACACATCGCCTATCATGTATCTATGCATTCCTATACACAAGATTGCTCACATGACAGGTGACGATTATTGGCCACAGGGTAGCAAGGTGCCAGTCACAACTACAATGCAACAGGTGAAGTGGGTAAGGAGATGATTACATGATTACAGGGGAGATAGAGATGTCTGAGCACATTCACGAAGCATGAACGTCTTTGTACTGCACCTAATCTCACCCAGTGCATTTGAGGCAGCCTTTTTCTTTGACCAGTACATACTCCTATGGCTTTGAAGTGTCACCATCATATGTGTGCCAGCACAGCCTATCCCCAAATAAAGTTGATTCTTTTGTATCACGCCGCACTGAGAAGACTGTCTTTCTATTTGTCATGTACATGATAAGTACATGGCACTCCCCATCCTTGAGATGCTACACCTTGGTAATGGAGAACCGAGACTCCATGCATAAGCGGTAACAGTAGAGATGCATACTCCAAAAATTTATTTGCAAGAAAACATTGCTGCTGAGGTTACGGGTGATGAGATGGAGTGTCTGCGTAGGCACCTGAAGATGGCACAATGACACCTAGCACAGGCCTACAAGAATGAAGAGGGCATAGAATCAGTGAAAGACAGTAGCAACCCGTAGTATGACTACATGAAGGCCGAGCAGATACAAGCTACAACCATCAAAATTGACATGGTCAAACCTGAGATATATTTTTCAGGTTATGAACAATATAGGGAAAGTCAAATGTCCCATTCACTTCTAAAAGGTCACAGTTTTTTATTTTTTTTTAATGCAAATCACTCTTTGACTTTGACTCATGTGTTTTCATATTGGGGGTCCACCCATGAACCTCTCATCAGACAAACCTTGTGGAGGAAGGAATGCACAAATCAGAAGGTGGTTATTGAAGAGAGGGGGAGTGTGTGTGTGTGTGTGTGTGTGTGTGTGTGTGGCATTGTGGTGGCTGTGGATCAGGTGATAGAGCAGGTTGTCCACTAATCGTAGATTTGGCGATTCGATTCCAGGTGTGCTTCTGGGTGAGACAAGTGCTTAGTGTTTGCACTACAGTTCCCACTGCCTTTATGTGTGTTATTAATTGATGTAGTAATTGATTTTACTGCTATAACAGTTGAATTGGTCTGTTTTAAATAAATCTGGCAAATGCTTGAATCTTATACTTCATGCCATGTAGGTTTCATGCTGTTTCATGTCTTCCATATGTATTGCTGTGGTGTATTTTGAATACATTGAACCAACTTATTAATCAATTTGTAGTAGATAGTGTAACGATTTAGATGCAATAACATTTAAGCCTGTATTTTGTTGAAAGATAAAGTTTACTTATTCCGATATTAGGAGAACAAAATAGGAATACATTTATTCACAAAAATGTCCTGCAAAGAGTATATATATCAATGTCTTTTTTTCTATTTAATTATTATTGTCTTCAGTTGTAATTATTTTTTACTTTTAGTAATAGTAAATCATGGTAAGTTGCTTCTAAAACCTTTTGGACCTGATAAATTGTTATTTTTACTCAGTTTAGCCTCCAATACATATTTCAACCACTTAAATTAAGCTAGTCATGCTCCAAGGGTACAGAATATAGGAACAGCTGGGTTTCCAAAACATTTAACGCCGATCCAAAACTACAATCTTTTTTTCTATCAAGTGCAGTTTATTGAATTAAAATAAAATGTTTTACAACCAAGTTACGTGATTATCAAAAACTGAAAGCAGGTCTATAATCAACAGATCTGAAAAGTATCTGTAGATCAAACTGCATCAATCTTTATCTTACAAATGCATTTATATTACAAGTTTTTGAAAAGGTTCAACTGCATGACCCTGAACAAACTGCATCAAATGCAATTGCACTCCTCAGGTATGATATTGGGCAGTGTCTCATATTTGAATGAGAATCCACCATCCGAAGTGGTGGTGAAACGTAGTGACCTCATGCTCTCAGGCACAGGTGCACAGCACTGGCGAATACCTAGAAGTGTCGCTGTGAACTCAGGGCTTGAGCAGTTCCCATGGCAGTAGTAAAAACTGAAAGTCTTTGGGTGGACAATCCAGTTGTCCCAGCCCAGCTCTGCAAAAGAGATCTCTATCTGCTCTCTCCTGCAATAAGTGTCATCTTTTTCAGGTGAGGGCCTCTGGAGCTTCTCAATGAACGCTGGTGACCAGACAATGCTGGGTGCTCTTCGGGCACGCTCAGGCCCATGTGGCCGGACATGGACATGCAAGAAAGGGGTTTTGTCCTCCTCTGAGGCATAACAGCCACACACTAGGCACCGTACCTGTAGTAGGAATGGCCCGTTGGCTATGGCACTGTGGAAGTGGCGCTTAAGTCTGTAGGTGCTCCAGCCATCTGGGCTGCATTTAGATGGCCTGTGAGCTAACTGTATTAGCTCCTGGTGAGTTGTGAGAATATAAAGTGGCACAGAGGTGGTATTTACTGCAGTGATTTCTCCAGCATAGAACCAGAAGTCCACTGAGGTGATAAGGGACTCCTGATTGTCCAGAGATGGCTGGAAGTAGTAGGTAAAGTGGCTGGGAGTGTCCTCAGAAGAGATTGAGACTGTGTCCAGGCAGGTCCTGTCTAGGATGTAGAGGATGTTGGGACAAACCACACCATTAAAAACAATTCCTTCTTCCACAGATACTGATTTATTCTAGCACATAGATCAGTCCCTTAGCCCCTACAGCCATTCCCTATGGCATTATTTTCCCGATAAATTTTGAGTTCACAATATCTTAATTTTATTTCATCTACCCCCCCCCCCCAACAATACACACATTTGTACTCTGATTTGTAGCATCCTGACAGTCAAATATTATGGAACAGCAGGTTTTTAATGATGCATCATAATTCTGTCCTATAACATTTTCATTTTGCATATGACCTGATATTTCACTGGCATAATGTTGTTTGTTGTGAAAGCTTTTGTCACTAGCTGGCTAATAACCTGGCAACTTTTCTAGCATACATTTATGCATTTTAAACAATAGCATAATACATTTAAGAGTATCATAATACATGATTATAAAATTCTGAATAAGTATTCAGTACATAATTATCATAGTAGCTGTTAAAATTATTTACGTCAGAGAAAACAAATTTAGCTTGAACTACCTAAAAGTCCCCTTGTTTGGCCAAGAAATATTCTGTCCAAAATATATTCTGTTTTGGATTAACCCAGAAATGGAGAACTCCTGGATTAGGGAACCAGTGTAATACCTTGTGTGAAGGATATGATGAAAGTCTAAGGGTATTCTTGACTTTTAATAACAGGTCTAGTTCTGTTTTCCATTACAAGCACAACATTACAGTAAAGATATTAGACTAGATGTTGTAACAAGGAGTAGTACAACATCAGTGCTAAATGAATTATATTGTGCTTGGTAGCAGACTGCGCAAAAGTTTTTTTTTTTTTTTCCCCAAGCCTAAATTAGTAAATATGTTTAGATTAAAACTAAAGACATGGATTCACTGACCAGATCTGGGGAACAGAATGACTTGGGAAATCTCCTGATGCTGCCTCCTGTCCAGCCGTGCCTCCCTGCGTACTCGCCAAGCTCCGTGCTGTGCTGCCACATGCACCCTCTGTCCAGATGGAATCTGTAGAGTTGGCACAGGGGGCTTGTCAAGCCCTAGTTCCTCCAGAATGCGTCTCTTCAACCAGTCCATCACCACTTCCTGGGGCAGATCTCCCTGGCAGGCCTGGCAGTGAAGGTAAATCCATGCTGTTGAAAAGACAATGCTACAAATAATTATAGTGGGATTCATCATCCAAAATAATAAAACCAGATTTTTCTGAATCTCTGAGTGAAGAATCTGTCAGTTTCTCCAAGGTGACTACAATATACTTGTTCGCTTATTTTGCTGTCTATTCTTTTCCTTCCTAACAATCCTACCATGAATGAATCATGAAACTATTTGGGTTCATGCTATCAGTGTGTTTCCAATAGAGAAGAAGCCAATGAGATGGACCCATTTGGAGAACTGTTGAAATAACATTTCTTTGGCCTTGGAAGACCAATAGTATCACAATGTATAAACAGCTCCCTGATTCAAACATGCAGGCCTCATAGTAACAACACTTCACTGAAAACTGATGCTTTTAAGTTTAAACTGACATTGCAAATGTTTTGGATTTACTATAACTTCGAGCTTTTTCCTAATGTTTGCAAATGTTTTTTTTAATAAAGCTGTAATGTCTGCACTAAACTCAGGTTGTAGGTAATTTTTGCATAGTTTTGCAAATAATTTTATCATTTAGAGTCTTAAGCAGAAAAAGGCCTTAAAAAAAAGGTCTGCACCTGTTTTCCCACAATGTGTGAATAAGACAAACAGCACAGCTTGCATTATCATATTCCTAGCCTTGACCAGTCGAATCTGTACTATTTGGCAGGGGACCATTTTTTTTTTTTTTACAAGCAGTGCCATAACAGAAAATATGTACTAGCTTCTGCACCCATCTTAAAAAAGTATGAACCTTTAAATAAACAGCATTAAATGTTTTAATAGCAGCTGATCGGTAGAGAGCTGTGTTTACTGGAATTAAGTTTTTACACAGTTAAGTTTAGATGTGTTTGTGATCTCTGAAATGATGACTTCTATGGAGCTTTGTCCTTGACATAGATATACAATTTAGCTCTCTCAGGCTCGAGTCACTGGTGGGCTGTTTCTAGCATGGGGCCTCATTTATCAGTCTTTATGTAAAGTTGTGTGTAAATGTTTGCGTAAGCTAAACCAAGCTAATTTCTTCTGCCAGATTTATGAAAGTACAGAAAGGCTGATTTTCTTTGTATTTGTGTTACTATGTTGATCATCATTAAAGTGCAAAGCACATTCCTGACACAGCTTGTTTGCATGTAGTGATGCCCACAGAATTCCATAAAAGTTCAAACTGAACTATGAGAGAAAAGGCACAAAGGCAGAAGTGGACATTACTTTGACTCACCTCTATACCAATAAATAAAAATATTTAGCAGTGTAACATCACCGGAAGGGGGCGCACAGTGGCTTAGTGTTTGCCTCACACCTCCAGCTTTGGGGCTTCTATTCCCTCCACAACCCTGTGTGTGTGGAGTGTGCATGTACTCCCCGTGCTGAGGGGGTTTTCTCCAGGTACTCCAGTTTCCTCCCAAAGTCCAAAGACATGCATGGCAGGCTGATTGGCATGTCCAAAGCGTCCATAGTGTATGAATGGATGTGTGAATGTGTTCACCTTCTTGTTCCCCTATTCTACCTGGGATTGGGAAAGGCTCCAGGTTCCCCATTACCCTTTAGGATAAGCGGTATAGAAAATGAATGGATGGAACAGAATCTAGGAACAATTGCAGAAAAGGTGAATTAGATGTGAATTAAGTGAGGTCACAAGAAAATTATGTGACATGAAAATGGAGGAGAAAAAAGTGATCTACACTGTACTGTTATTGTATTGTTTTAAGTATCTTGATACGCTAGAGGTATTATGCTAGACGCCTAGTATTAAAAAAAATATTGTGGTGAAAGGTACCAATTTATATGCCTGTTGTCATTCTCCAAAATAAAATCATACTGGTCGTTAACATTCTTTCCCTCGTTATTCTTTGCCTCAGTCATTTGTTTATTGCTTATGGCTATGCAGAATAGCTGTTATATGGTGGCATCTCTTTTGTTGTAATTGAATGACTAATTTTATTTGTCTTAATTTATGGGTTTGTGTTGACATACTTTCTTTATTTTTCATATTCTTTAATTAATGGCAATAATATAGATGTTATAATAAATTTAAAGGTTTCACAATTTTTTCTTGATGATATTCTTAGGTGGTACAGTAATGTACCGTACAGTACAGTACAAAATGTCCCTTACTGCTGCAGGGACCGTGGCACACACAAATTTACATGTGAATCTTGTCCACAAAATCACCACCAGGTGGCGCATCCATCAATTACCCAGGTAACAAATTTAGCAAACAAACATTCCATTTTGGTTGTGGGAACATTGTGGGAACAGTTTCCTTGTCATGATTTAAACGTTATTTAAAGATAAAAAAAAAAAAACAACCTCTTACAATGTTTTCCTAATTTTATTTTCATTCAAAATAATATAAAGGGTTTTTTTTTTAATTTGTAACATTCTATGAACGTTAAAATAAAAAAAATAAAAAAAAAATTGGTCATAATTAGAATGTTATTTAAGGTTACAAAAACACTCTTACAACATTCTCCTAAGCTTATTTTCCCATATTTCCAACCTTTGCTATTTTGTAATATTGCTAATGCACTGAATAATACTTATCAATAATAATTGCCTACATTTTTATTTGGGGGTACAAGTAGTAAAACAACAATAGTATTATTTTGGTGGAAACCTGCAGGAAGACCTCCTTTTAGCTGGCAACTTTTTAAAAATTCACTTCTCATTACCAATCGGGTGAAATGATGTAAACTTCTGCCCACAAAAATGTTTGAGATTACGCTGACGTCAAACCAAAGTGAACACACTGGTGTGTGTTGTGTCTAAATGCTGGTTATAAGCGACTCGTACTCACAGCACAGACAGAGTTTGTGTGGAGCGACGTTTACTGTGAACCGAGCCGCTCTAAAAAACACAGATGAGCTGCACACACTGAGTGCCACACAGTCAGCGAGAGAAAAAATCTAGATCTTCTTTGTCGTTGTCAGTTCGGTAGCATTTTTAAAACCTTTGAAACATAAATTTAAGACATTTTAATGCTAATTAAGGCCTTATTTTTACATTAAGGAATTTAAGACATTTTAAGACTTGTTGTGGACCAGCATACATCCTGAGTTAAACAGACGTGTGTGTGTGTGTGTGTGTGTGTGTGTGTGTGTGTGTGTGTATTGTATAATATTAACCGTAGATAAAGTAAGTCTGTGTGTACACGTTACATACTACTGGTGTCCTCTCTCCTCATTCTCCACCTGTGAGGTGAACAGACTACCTCGAGTTATTATTTTTGATTGAAAATATGTATAAAATTAGCTAGGACTTGTAATCAATGTGTATAACTCACTTCTGGAGGTGTGTTCAATATGTAACCTGCATTTAGAATTACTCCTTAAAGTATAATCAAATAATGTGTATGGGTTAAAAAGCATAATCTATATGTATAATCAATAGTTAGAAGCATAATCTAACTCCATAGAATAATGGTTTATCAAGTAATATTCTGAGTGTGGATTGAGTTAGGAGAATTCTGTGTCTTACTAAACAGTGGGCCTAATTACTTTCTGTGGCAAATCTAAAACTATAAGATACTTCCAACAGGTCATCTTCTAAGTGTGTAAAGTGTGAACCTGTGTTTGTTTAAACTCAGTTTCACCTCTAAATGTGTGGATTAGAGGTTTTGGGTTTTGTCTAAAGCAGACTTACTCTGTGGTAGTAAAACCAGAGCTTGTGTTTATCTAAATGCAACTTCACTTTATGGTAGTAATTTGGACATATTCCAGAACTGGCTTTCTAAAACAGAGCCTCTTAAGATTGTAAATCAGTGACAAAAGAAAAGATAAGAATCAACAGAAAGGTACCAAGATGCGGCTATAGGATGTGTCAGGGTAAACAAACCCGTGTCTGGTAAAACTTTTAAAGAATATACAACTGGCTGTGCATGCGCCACAAAGATAAGGTATCCTATGGACATGAATAATTAGTAAAAGCAGTGGAGATTGGTCAGTTCTAAAAAGAAACGTTGAATGCCACACCTAGGAATTAGGTTTACTGTTTTGGGAAGTATATAAAGACATGTTTGTGTATGTACAAGTTGGACTCTCTGCAGACAGTCACACTTTGTTGGTTTCCAATAAAGTTTATTACTTTTGACATCTACTAAACTCTCTGTCTTAGAAGTTTTTTGACTTAGGCTAGAAAGGTTGATTTTATCCACAACATTATTATATTAGGATCATAAGACATTCAGTTTGGCTACTTCATACGATTCAACTTAGTGTATCATCTTTGCTTTAAAGCTGAAGTGTGTCATTTATGCATGACTAGCATAAAAACTCAGGGAATGACTTACCCTTTTTTCTTTTTTTTAGAACATCTTTAAGGCTTTTCACACTGTGCTTATCCATGCGTTAAAGGATATGTTAAACCATGGTTAAGGAAAATTGTGAAATTATAATCTATTAGATTGTCTGCACTGGATGTGTGGCCACACTGCATTGCATACACAGGAGAACAGTTTTCCAATATGTCCATAAAATACATCTTTGGAATATAAATCAGAATGGAGATTATTCACATTTTAATAATTGATAAAGTCTACTCAAGCTCAAGGCTGATTGATCTGTGCTTTATGTTTTTCATTTGGAATGTTCACTTCACATCCAGTGTACATACTCAAGCTGATGTACAGTACAATCTATCATGCACAGTGTGTAACAGGGGTTATTATACTGAGTCAACTGAAAAAAAGAATGACCCTGGATTAAAATCTTCAGCTGTGAAAAGCTCTTTTTAATTCTTCTAATTTAATTCAATGAATGAAACTGAATTCACTGAATTTTTATTTTCTTTTAATGCAAACTATTTATTTATTAAAAAATATCTTTTTACAAGCTTGCCGCAGAATGAATCCAAAGGTGTCTCTTGATTGCATTGCAGACACTATAAAGTAAGTGACAAGTCAAAAAAAGAGGGTTTTATCTTCCTAATTCGTACTGATTTCCTAACTCATGTTTACTTTTCTAGAGTCGAATGTGACTGAACGTTCGCCAGCTGAATGTTGTGATATGGATGCGGTTTTTAGCTGGCATCACGAGTTGTTAGAATCGAGTGATGCTTGTGCATGTTCCCAGGCTCAACGACTCTTACAGTCACGGGTTGCCAGCTGTTATAGACAACAGAACCTTATTTGAGCTGATGCAAAGCTTTTTCAAGACCATCGATGGTCGTTTTGAGGATATTGAAAAGCGTTTTGCGATCATCGTTTGCAACGACACACCATCTCGTATAAACATATTATAGCTACAGAGAGACTGGGGAGAATTGCCGTGGTGGTTAAGATCAAAGCCTGATGACAGGTTTGTTAAAGCAGGTTGTAAACATAATTAAAAACAAACTCAGCTGAGTTGTGCAATAAGTTTTAATATATCTGTGTGTTTGCTTGTATTATTTGTTGATTCGATACTGTTTACTGTTTGTTGTATCTTTACTAGTATTTTATAACCATAGTTTCAATACGTTTCCTCTAAAAAATTTTAAATCTGGTTTAAAAATGTCAAAGCGTTGTGGGGAATCGGTTTGTAATCAGGGAGCAGTAATTAAATCTAGAAGATGCGACGACGGTTTGTGTTCCTTTGAACAGGGCGGTAACATAAACATTACGGTATTTAATTTGGACAATGGAGGATCTGAATAGATCTGAGTCTACCACTGATGCGTTGTTGGAATTATTAAACATAGCGAGATCAATGGCAGACGATCGAGCAGAATCAATTCCACCCTCTTCATTAGACCATGCTTCAAATTCACAACAGGTGGGGTTGGGTTCACACAGTAAATCATACGTTTAATCCGTCGGTGCCAAACTTTGGGTTATCCGCATCCGCTATTGATTCTATCGTAAGAGAGGGCAGCGATATTGGTGGTTATACAGTGGTGCCGAGACTGAGATTTAATAGTGTAGAGTTACAGCATTGCATAAATATGTGTGTGATAACCGCCTCATATTATGGCTAAAATAGTGTAGTTTTCCAGACTGCTGGCGATGGGAGTTTAATCAACATAACATTGATAAGCCCATGTCTACCCTCTGATGTTAATGCTGTATTATCACTTGCCAACCATTACCATGTGTGCGTATTCACAAACCAGATTGAGAACATTATGCAAAGCAATATTTATTTGTAGGTTGATGACAGTTTAGATCTAATGTGTGTGTGTGTGTGTGTGTGTGTGTGTATATATATATAATCCGTTATGTCCATGCGGCCAGCTGTGTCTTCTCAAAAGAGCTCTGCAAAGAAAAGCGCTTTAAAAGCATCTTCACCGTAATTGGTAAGGCACTCTATTATCCAACGATAAGGATATGTGTTGTAATATGGGACGGTCTCCAAGCGACACATAAACTTGTGAAAATATTGTACTGCTGGCATAGTTAATAAGTCCCACGTGGGCTCCGTCTGCAATGTCTGTACCGTCTTCATTAGTGATTTTGAGACGTAAAAAAACCAGTGTGTTGTTTAGGCCTACATAATCCTCTCAAGTCCGCGCTATAAAAAACTCCAGTGGTGATGATTCCGATATTGCAGATAATGGTGATGACAGATTTGCCATGTACTTATATAGAAGTATTTTTTTCAATTACGGTTTGAGTCACCGGCACTGTGAATAGCTCCAGTTTGGTTTTTAAGCATTCTTCTGACATGTTGTGTAGTAAAGACATAGTCTAAAATATTGTTTTAACACAGGTCTTTGGTGTAGAGCTGATTGCTGTCTTCTTGTGTTTGCGTTTCACAACTGACAATTTTTTGGTGTTATGTTTTCTTTTCTTCATCGTTTGGCCACCCCTGGTGGTCTAGATGCGCTTCTGTTAGCCATCACCATTAGTCCGGATCCGTCTTTGGTGGTGGTGGTGGATGTTGTTGTTGTTGTTGTTGTTAAGTGTATGCGATAATGTGTTGCTAGCAACGTCACTTAGTATGTTTTTTGTAGCTGATTTAAAATGGCTATGCTAAAAGCCTCTTTGGAATGCTAAAGAGGCTTGGCACACACTTCTCTGTAAATGAAACGTATGTCTTTAATCGTCTTTCACTTGTATGGTTATCTCGGTGACGGATGATTTATTAATACGTAATGATACGTAATGCAGTGTTTCGTGTCTAACACTAACAATGTGGTTATTCTCACCCTCTATAGTTACACACCTTACCAACGGTACATAGAAATCACCCACGGTCTGGTATTATACGATATCAGTATAAATATACATACCGTAAAACCGCACATTAATGTCAGCCTGATGTCAGTGTAGTCACACTATGCTTTTCATGAGTTTGGTCAGCAGTTTCAATAGCAAGCATTGGTCCTAAAATATTGACCACCTTTCCATAAAATGTCAGTGATGTATTCGGAGGGCCTTTCAGAAATACTTTATTTTTAACATGATCATAGCCAAGACTCGCACATGATGCCAGGTTTGCGTTGATCTCCCTGATCAAAAAAACGATGTAGTCATAATATCCAATCTTTAACCTGTAAGATATGTTTGATATATTGTCTTCAACATTATATTTGGTGACCCAATTCTCTGTCTTCGTTGTTTCACCATAGTTGAAAATGAACGTACAGTGAGGGAAAAAAAGTATTTGATCCCCTTCTGATTTTGTACTTTTGCCCACTGATAAAGAAATGATCAGTCTATAATTTTAATGGTAGGTTTTTTTGAACAGTGAGAGACAGAATAACAACAAAAAAATCCCGAAAAACACATGTCAAAAATGTTATAAATTGGTTTGCATTTTAATGAGGGAAATAAGTATTTGACCCCTCTGCAAAACATGACTTAGACAACAAGGGTTTTGCCACCAAGTACCATCACAGAGGTCAGACGTTTCTTGTAGTTGGCCACCAGGTTTGCACACATCTCTTTGTCCCACTCCTCTTTGCAGATCTTCTCCAAGTCATTAAGGTTTCGAGGCTGACGTTTGGCAACTCGAACCTTCAGCTCCCTCCACAGATTTTCTATGGGATTAAGGTCTGGAGACTGGCTAGGCCACCCAGAATCCTAACCTTAGTCTTCTTGAGCCACTCCTTTGTTGCCTTGGCCGTGTGTTTTGGGTCATTGTCATGCTGGAATACCCATCCACGACCCATTTTCAATGCCCTGGCTGAGGGAAGGAGGTTCTCACCCAAGATTAATTATAGACTGATCATTTCCTTGTCAGTGGACAAATGTACAAAATCCGCAGGGGATAAAATACTCCATGTTTGATGGTGGGGATGGTGTTCTTGGGGTCATAGGCAGCATTCCTCCTCCTCCAAACACGGCGAGTTGAGTTGATGCCAAAGAGCTCCATTTTGGTCTCATCTGACCACAACACTTTCACCCAGTTGTCCTCTGAATCATTCAGATGTTCATTGGCAACCTTCAGACGGGCATGTATATGTGCTTTCTTGAGCAAGGGGACCTTGTGGGCACTGCAGGATTTCAGTCCTTCATGGTGTAGTGTGTTACCAATTGTTTTCTTGGTGACTGTGGTCCCAGCTGCCTTGAGATCATTGACAAGATCCTCCCGTGTAGTTCTGGGCTGATTCCTCACTGTTCTCATGATCATTGCAACTCCACGAGTTGAGATCTTACATGGAGCCCCAGGCCGAGGGAGATTGACAGTTCTTTTGTGTTTCTTCCATTTGCAAATAATTGCACCAACTGTTGTCACCTTCTCACCAAGCTGCTTGGCGATGGTCTTGTAGCCCATTCCAGACTTGTGTAGGTCTACAATCTTGTCCCTGACATCCTTGGAGAGCTCTTTGGTCTTGGCCATGGTGGAGAGTTTGGAATCTGATTGATTGATTGCTTCTGTGGACAGGTGTCTTTTATACAGGTAACAAGCTGAGATTAGGAGTTCTCCCTTTAAGAGTGTGTTACTAATCTCAGCTCTTTACCTGTATAAAAGACACCTGGGAGCCAGAAATCTTTCTGATTGAGAGGGGGTGAAATACTTATTTCCCTCATTAAACTGTAAATCAATTTATAACATTTTTGACGCGTTTTTCTGGATGTTTTTGTTGTTATTCTGTCTCTCACTGTTCAAATAAATCTACCATTAAAATTATAGACTGATCATTTCTTTATCAGTGGGCAAACGTACAAAATCAGCAGGGGATCAAATACTTATTTCCCTCACTGTAGCATCTTCCTCATTAAAATATGTAACATGATACCGTATATTCAAATTCAATTTAACCAATTTTTAGAGTAAGTTCTCATTTTAAATTGATAGTTTTCGATAATCGCGTTGTATAACACGAGATACGATATTCTGGATAAACAGCCATTGAGACATTACAGAGGAGCATTACATAAAATTCACCCTCAGCCATGGTTGTTATATATATATATATATATATATATAGTGTAGCGGGAAAGGGCGGAGCACAGAGACACAGAGGCTGGAGTAGGGCAAAAGCTGAGTCTTTTATTTTGTCTCTGGTAGAGTGCAGGTTTGTGTGGGTGTGTGTGTGGGGCTGCGGAGGTGGCCTGACATCGTGACGCTCGCAAGGGCGTGTCGGGGGAATCCCGGGAGAAGTATCGGGACTCTCGTGCTGTCCCTCAACACTGCGTGTCGTCTCCGCCGGCGTCGTCCTCGTCCGTGTCGGTACCTTGCACCAAATATGGCGAGAGAGAGAGAGAGAGAGGGAGAGAGAGAGAGAGAGATTAGTCATGCTAACGCGAGTGCGTGGGGAATACCTCCTCCTGTATCCGCTCTGGACGCTAACCATTTCTGTGAGTCAGTACTCAACTTTCCCGGGGCGGAAGGGCGTCCTTTTATTTCCGCCTTCCGATTAGGGAGTCGTGGAATTCTTCTGACCGATCCTCCAATCCTTGGATGGTACAGATCGGCGGGTCCTCCCCACCATGGCGTCCTTTCCGGTTAGCGCGGGGTCCGGCGCGGGGCTGCCTGCTTCGCGCCGGCACGGCAGTCGGAGAAGGAGCGATTTTCTTCCCTTTTGCGCCGAGTGTCAGTCCGTCGTGACAATATATAATATGAGAATGTGTGCTATCTACAAGTTTTAGTTTGTTTTACGGGACCTGTACATCAACCAATTATTTCTGGTCGATCCATGATGCGAATTTTGAGAGCCATCTGAGCCATCTAATCAAAACCAACGTTTTTCGGCCTTGTTTCCTCTTGTCTAAAATGTTTTCCACTTTTAATAATTTTGTTCACAAATATTTTTTGTAATTCCTCTTCATTAAAAATCTCCCTCAATTACATCGCTGTCATAATCACACAATCTATAGACGGGACGTTTGTGTGATTTTCATTCCGTTATAGTGAAAAACTTATAGTTTTCCTTATATCCTTTTGTGAACGGAACACTTACTTTAGAAATTTTAACAATATCGCGAACTTTATGTTTAAATTTGGGGATTACGCTGGGGCCACGGTTAAAACATTGCAGATTAATTTTCTTTGTTCACATTAGTAGGGCTCATCTTTATGCTTCTATGATAGTTGGCATAATAACCATCAGTGATGTCTTGTAGAATATGGCGTTTGGAGTTTGTGGCAGTGAAATATCTCCACATTTAAGGTTCTATTAAACCATTCAATGATGCATGCCTCTAAATTGGCGTTGTACATTGTAAATGTTGTACTTTTTTGTCATTTTTTGAAAATGTTTATTAAAAAACTCTTCGCCACTATCTGTCTGTAATTTGCAGGGCACACTGCCCTCATCCAATATAGATTAAAAAGCTTTTTGACACCTCGACACCGGATTTGTTTTTTCAAATCTGAGTCCATGCATATTTACAAAACATGTCTATGCACGTCAAATGAATGTTGTCATTTTGCTTGGCATATGCAGACATTGACCAGATCAGCTTGAATCTGCATATCAATACCATAAACAAAAACACGATTTCTTTTATATTTTAATGGTAACCTGTGTAACCTTTCCGGCAAGCCAATCCGAAACTTGTTTATCTGTTAAACGAACCCCTGTTTACTTTAAAACGCCGTCTTTTAAATGTTTTTTTTTTTTTACCACCAAAAGAATTTAACTTTTTAAATATATATATACTTTTTTAATTGAGAAGGTGTATAAATATACTTTTTTTAATTTCTTCTGACATAGACACTTTAATCTCCACAAAAGAATAACTCAGGTGGAATTAAACGTAATGGTATTTATTTCAGTAAAAGAGAACAAATGTTATAATACACCTTCGAGGGAGTGTAGAAATTTTATACACATAATAGTGTTTTTCTCAACCATGTAGGCAATAAATGTATAGATTATTTCACAGACAACAGTCTGTTCATTTCTTGACAGAAGGATTAAACATAAATCATGCACACATATGGCATATAAGCATACTCTTTGCAAATCGTGTCATTCTACACGTTTTCCCCATCTCAAAAGACTGGTATGATCCCCTTCCGACTGTCCACGGCATAATAGACAATCTGCTCTCTGCTGACATCCTCTCTGACATCCTAAAGTTTCTCTCTGACTTCTTGAAGCATTTCCACAAACCGCGATAGGTCACAGCGTTGATAGGTTACTCCAGAACTACTTTCAGTAAGTAGAAATTCATTCCTTGTCAATTTACATGTCAGAATTAGACACTTTATACAATTAAAAATGTCCTTGCCAATCAGATAAAGGTCTGCAGTAATATATTTTTTACGTATTTTCTGTAATAAGTTTCTGTTTAAATGTTGCTGAGCTATACTTCAGTAAAATAACGTGTACAATACTAAATAAGCAAAACTACAGTAAACGTATGACTGACTATTTAAGCATTAATTAATGTCATTTAAAATATTTCACAATATATTTCTTAAGTCTATAATTATGTGTATTACATAAAGAACAATTTTACTGGAATGTTGTAATGCCTGTTGTAATGTAGTGTAAAGAAGATTGTATTGCTATTCCTCCTAAGGCCAAATTGACTGGAGTTGAGAAAAGAACATTCAGGGTCACAGGGAACCTGGAGCCTATCACAGGGAGCATCGGGCACAAGGCGGGGTACACCCTGGACAGGGTGTCAGTCCATCGCAGGACACAATCACAGACACACTCACACACCCATTCATACACTATGGAGACTTTAGACATGCCAATCAGACTACCATGCATGTCTTTGGACTGGGGGAGGAAACCGGAGTACCCGGAGGAAACCCCCGCAGCACGGGGAGAACATGCAAACTCCACACACACAGGGACATGGTGGGAATCAAAAGCTGGACCCTGGAGGTGTGAGGCGAACATGCTAACCACTAAGCCACCTAAGCCACCTAAGCCACTAAGCCACTATGCTCAAGAACATATTTATTAATTCATTTATCTTAAACAAAATGTTATATTTATTAATAGTTTGTTTACATACACGCACACTCACATGCACACACACACACACACACTCACTCACGCACTCACACACTCACACACACACTCACACACACAGAGTTGGGGCCATAAGTCTGAGAGCACTAGTGGAAAATGTTTCTAATTTTTTTTTTTTTTTTTTTTTACAACTACAACTTCAGTAAAAAAAAAGTTGAATCTTTCAAATATTTACGAGAGATTCAGAGTCTTAATGTTTACAATTGCATAATTCTAAAAATTAAATATCCAAAATATTACACATTTACTTTCTTTATTTTAAATATTTAAAAAATTCTAAAACCTATTTATTTCAAAATGTAAAAGAGAAAAAAAAAATCTAGATTTTCATTGTGGTCTCAGACATTTGTGTATGTGTGTGTGTGTGTGTGTGTGTGTGTGTTTCTGTATTCTACTATACTGTATTCTTACCTTGCTGATCGGTCAGAATAGACTGCAATGAGAAAATGCTTATATATACATTATAGGAATATATGATAGGTTGTTTTTTATATCTATAAAAGGTATTGTCTTTTTAAATTATGACAATTTACAAGTGATATTAAATCAATCATAGTGTACTGTAAAACGAGATTTTTTAAAATACTTGAAATCAGAGTTTTCAAGTAAAAGAAAAAGCATGGGCCTCTGTGAATTCTCCATTTTCTGCTTAACGAGAAAGACCATTTACAAGAGCACTGAAGGATCAAAAAGAAAATAACCCATCGAGGAAGCAATGTACCATTCACCACTTAATAATCAGACTGTAACTGTGCACATCAAGTATATGAAGTGCATCACATAATAAATATATAATTCATTGAGCCAAAATAAAGGCGCAGTTTAGAGAGATTTCTTACCTTCTTCGACATAGATCAGAAAGTCATCTCTTTGACCCTTTAAACTCTGAGCTGTCCACGTGGTGTATTACTAAATGATTATTTAGTTTATTTAAAAGGCAAATGCACTTTGTTATAGACTGTCGTTTGAGTCAAACTTATTTGCATTTGAAGATTCCATTTACATTTTATACATACATAAATATATACATATACAATACAGGTATAGGTTTTATCCAGCGAGATAATTGATTTATGAATCAATTAATGTCTGTGTCTAGTGTTTGTTAATAACTGGAATCTGTTCTGGGAGCGCCCTAGGTTGTTTCGTCCTGATGGCCTGCACCCCAGCAGCGTTGGAGCGGAACTGTTGTCCGAGAACATCTCCAAGGCGCTACACTCCAAGTGACTATCTACCGTAAGTACATCTTCTGACAATAACAGTCAGTTTAATCAATGTTCAATTAATAGTCAATCACCAGTAATAAATACTATAGAGACTGTGTCTGTTCCCCGAGCTATACAAATAAATAGGAAATCTCGTAACCTTCGTAACCTAATTAACATAAAATTAAATCATATTGAATGCACAGCCAGCATTTTTGATCTGAAGCTAGGTCTATTAAACGTTAGATCTCTTATGTCTAAGGCTCTTATTATCAACGACATCATTACTGACCAGGAATGTAATTTAATGTGTTTAACGGAAACTTGGGTTAAACCAAATGAGTACATAGCATTAAATGAAGCCAGTCCTCCGGGATACAGTTATGTACATCAGCCTCGTTCAACTGGTAGAGGAGGAGGTGTTGGTCTCCTCCATAGTGAAAATCTAGTCGTCACACAAAAATATAGTCATAAGTTTCATTCTTTTGAAATTGAAATTTATACCAGTGTAAATTACGTAGCCAAAAAAAAAAGTAAATTCCTCTAATTATTATTTACAGACCCCCAGTGAATTTGCAGACTTTGTATCAAACCTGGTTGTGTCTGTAAATAAAGCATTAATCGTCGGAGATTTTTATATTCATTTTGATATTCTGGAGGACCCTCTGAGAACAGCGGTCGTGTCCATCTTAGATTCAGTAGGGATTAATCAGAACGTAATCGGGCCTACTCATAGTGGTGGTCACACTCTTGACCTCATACTAACATACGGACTAAGTATAGAAAATATTGAAATTATTCCGCAGTCTGAAGTTATCTCAGACCACTATCTTATCTCATTCATAATCCGTATTGATTATAATATCTCCACCTCGCCTCGCTACCGTGTAAAACGCACATTCACATCAGCTACTGCACCGAGCTTCATAAATAACCTACCAGAGACATCAATTAGTTTTGGATCAGCGCCTGATCCAGTAGAACTCGATCAGGCAACTGAAAGTTTCGAGTCAACACTCCGCTGCACACTAGATAGAGTGGCTCCACTCAAAAGAAAATTAATTAGAGAAAAAAATTAGCACCCTGGTATAATGATCTAACGCGATCCTTAAAACAGAAATCTAGACAATTAGAACGTAAATGGCGCCAAACCAAGCTGGAGATATTTCAGACAGCATGGAAGGAGAGTCTACTGCGATATAGAAAATCTCTTGCAGATGCTAAAAAGATCTACTTCTCCACCTTAATAGGAGACAACCAAAACAATTCCAGATTCCTCTTCAACACGGTAGCAAAACTAACTAGGAATAAAACCACTTCAGAGGAAAACACTCAATCATTTCATAGCAGTGACGATTTCATGAAATTTTTCATTTATAAAATTTAAAATATTAGAGATGAAATACAGGCCATTAAATTACAACCGGTCAGTAATATAACAAACCCATTAGATAACAATGTGGCAATACCGGATCAATGTTTAGAGTGTTTTGCTCCGCTTATAGAGACCGAACTAGCTACACTAATCTCATCAGCCAATTCATCAACCTGCATACTAGATCCCATACATACATGTTTGTTTAAACAGATTTGTCCAGGAGTAATTAAGTCACTTTTAAATATAGTAAATTCTTCCCTAACCACTGGCTATGTACCTAAATCTCTTAAATTAGCAGTTATTAAACAATTGATTAAAAAACCTGACCTTGACCCGTCTCAATTGTCCAGCTATAGACCAATATCGAATCTCCCCTTCATCTCTAAGATTTTAGAAAAGACAACAACATTCATGAAATGTATCAGTCAGGATTTAGACCTCATCATAGCACAGAGACAGCGTTAGTTAAAGTAGTACATGACCTTCTTCTGACCTCTGATCAGGTTTGTGTCTCGCTGCTTGTGTTACTCGACCTTAGTGCAGCTTTTGATACTATAGATCACACTATTCTCCTTGATAGATTAGAAAATGTTGTTGGCATTAAGGGAACAGTCCTCTCCTGGTTCAGGTCTTATCTGACTGATCGTTATCAGTTCGTAGATGTAAATGGTGATTTCTCCATGCGTACTGAGGTTACTTTTGGAGTTCCCCAGGGTTCTGTTTTAGGCCCACTGCTTTTTACTTTATATATGTTACCCCTATGACAAATTATTCGTAAACATGGAATTAGCTTCCACTGTTATGCTGATGATACACAGCTGTATGTGTCAGCAAAGCCAGAGGACAGACAGAAGCTTAGTAAAGTTGAGGATTGTGTAAAGGACATTAGACGTTGGATGTTAACTAACTTCCTTTTACTTAATTCTGATAAAAACAGAAATACTTTTATTAGGCCCACGTGTAGCTAGAAGTAATCTTTCTGATCACATGGTTACTCTGGATGGACTTTCTGTTTCATCATGTACAGCAGTTAAAGACCTCGGAGTGATTATTGACTCCAGTCTATCATTTGATGCTCATGTAGATAATATTACTAGGATAGCGTTCTTTCATCTCAGAAATATTTCTAAGATAAGAAACATATTGTCACTAAATGATGCAGAAATACTAGTTCGTTCGCGTTACGCCTCTAGATTAGATTACTGTAATGCCTTACTGTCTGGATGTTCCAGTAGGAATTTAAATAAACTCCAGTTAGTCCAGAATGCAGCTGCTAGAGTCCTAACTAGAACTAGAAGATACGACCACATCACCCCGATCTTATCCACACTGCATTGGCTCCCTGTAAAATCTCACATTAACTATAAAATACTTTTATTAACCTATAAAGCACTACATGGTCTTGCACCACAATATCTAAGCGACCTTCTGGTTTTATATGATCCGCCACGCCTACTCAGATCAAAAGGTGCAGTCTATTTGACAATACCTAGAATAGTGAAGTCTACAGCAGGGGGAAGAGCCTTCGCTTATAGAGCCCCACAGTTATGGAACAATCTTCCTATTAGTGTTCGGGACTCAGACACAGTCTCAGTGTTTAAGTCTAGGCTTAAAACATATTTGTTTACTCAAGCTTACCCTGACTAGATTATATCTCACTACTTCACAGTCCTAATCGTTTTTCTCCCTCTCTCTCTTTTTGCCGAGCCCCACATGAACTTATGGAGATATTGGAGATCCAGATCCCTTCTGCCTCTGGATGAGCCCAAATCTTCTGCTGGGACTACGGCTGCTCCTAAGGCCAGACTTCTCATTTTCACATTATCTGTGTTACCTTCACATTCTGTGTTACCCAGATGAGGATGGGTTTCCCTTCTGAGTTGGGTTCCTCTCAAGGTTTCTTCCTCAAAAACATCTTAGGAGAGTTTTTCCTTGCCACCGTCGCCACTCAGTGGCTTGCTCAGTAGGGATAAATTCCATTTGTTTTATACCTGTTTGTCTCTGTTTATCTGTTCCTGTTTGTCTCTCTTTATCTGTTTCTGACTGTTTATACCTGTTTTTTTATTTCTGTAAAGCTGCTTTGAGACAATGACTATTGTAAAAAGCGCTATACAAATAAAATTGAATTGAATTGAAAAGTCTGATTCATAAAAAATTTTTTACACGTGTGTGACGCAAAAGCAAAAATGTCAGGCTAAAACTGATTTGAAGGATCATCCAACATTCCCGTTAGTCATCTGATGATGCATTTATTATAGATTCTCCTTCGAACATTGCCAAAAATGAAAACCTCTTAACTCTGAAAGTCAATTAAACAATGAGACACTGTCACGTGTCATGACGTCAGGAAAGCGGGACGGAGGCATTCGCAGTTCGAACGGTGCTTTTATTTACAAAGGTGAGCAGACCAATCCCAATGTGATCCAAAACAGGAAAACAAAAGTGAAACAAGAACATAAACTCAAAGAACTCCACTAGGCTAGGCTATAATCTAAGGCTAAAGCTAAGGCTAAGGCTATGACACATGGACATTAACTAGCTATCAAACATGGCATGGAACAAAGACTCATTATAACCCCATGCTTGTTCTAGAATAGAGCTCTAATCTATCTAGTCTATCTTCTCTGATAGATTGACTTCAACATCTAATTACCCGCACCATGTGCAGCACGGCTCACGGTATATATACACACACCCACATCCGTGTCATTAGCCCCCGCAACTGCTAAAAGCTGCGGGCAATGCAATAACACACGTGACACATGACGAGATGAGACGAAGACATGACGTCAACCCGGAAGAAGCATGTGCATGCACACCAGCGCTCAAAGCGCGCTGCTGCACGGGGGAATCATGACAGAACCCCCCCAAAGGCACTCCTCCCGGAGAGCCAAGAGTCCTCCCCCATCACTGGCGGCCCTGGGCCCCTGGGACGATAATCCCATGCAGAGCCAGGACGAAACTGCACGGGGTTCATGGTGGAGCAGGGGAGTGGAGCGATGTCCTCGGCAGAACAGGAGAGCAGAGCGACGTCCTCGGCTGGACAGGACTGCTGAGCGACGACCTCAGCTGGACAGGACTGCTCGGCGACGACCTCAGCTGGACAGGACTGCTGGGCGATGTCCCCAGCTGGACAGGACTGCTGAGCAACGATCTCAGCTGTGCAGGGCAGCAGGACCGCCTCCTCGGCTGGGGTGAACAGCAGAACAGTTTCCTTGGCTGGGCTGGACAGCAAGACAGCCTCCTCAGTTGGCAGGAGCTCCATCGCCGAGACCTCCCCATAGGCCTCGGGCTGGAGCCCTGCTGTCGTCGTCCTTGGATGTCGGGAACCTGAGACTTGGCTTGGATGTCAGGCACCTGAGACTTGGTTTGGATGTCAGGCACCTGAGACTTGTCTTGGACTTGGGCGTCAGAGACTTGAGACTTGTCTTGGACTTGGGCGTCAGAGACTTGAGACTGGGTTTGGACTTGGATGTTGTGGACTTGAGACTGGGCTTGGACTTGGACGTCGTGGACTTGAGACTGGGCTTGGACTAGGGATTCAGCCTCGGCTTGGACTTGAGGCGTGGCTTGGATTGGAGGCATGGTCTTGGCTGGAGCTTGAGGCATGGCTTGGGTTGGAACTTGAGGCTTGACCTTGGTTGGAGTTTGGACGTGAGCTGTGGCGTGAGCTGTGGCTGGAGCTGTGGCGGGAGCTGTGGCGGGAGCTTGGATGTGAGCTGTGGCTGGAGCTTGGACGTGAGCTGTGGCGTGAGCTGTGGCTGTGGCTTGGACGGGAGGCGTGGCTGTGGCGTGAGACTTGGCTGTGACTGGAGCGTGAGACTTAGCTTCAACTGGAGACTTAGCTTGGACTGGAGACTGGACTGGAGGTCTGTGTTACTCTCCCCTTGGTATCTCACCTGCTCATAGTGCATGTGGAATCGGAGCTCCGCCCTAGTAGCCACATTGATTTCCTCCAGCAATTTATCCAGGTTGTAACTTTGCCCTGGTTCTCCGAACTCCTTCAGAAAAACGTCCACAAACTGCCAGCTATCCTCCAGCACCCAGGGTCTCGTGGCTGCTACTCGCTGGGTCCATGTGCAAGCAGGGCCAAAAAACCGAGACATGATGAACCAAATGAACTGTGTTTCAGTTGGCTTCGGGTCACACAGGCTGGTGAAGTACCATTGACAATCCACCACAAAATAGTCCGGATAGCCTAAAAATCCATCATAGCAATCAGGCATTTCCTCAAAAGTCTTGTGTAAACCGCATAGAATCCAAGGCGAGGATGCTTGGCATGGATTCCCGGGTTCGGCGTCCTCTCCGTTCGTGTGCTGCATCCATTGGTCGCCGGGTAATTCTGTCGCAACTGCTAACAGCTGCGGGCAATAGAATAACACACGTGACACATGACGAGACGGGACGAAGACATGACGTCAACCCGGAAGAAGCATGCGCCTGCACACCAGCGCTCAAAGCGCGCTGCTACACGGGGGAATCATGACAGACACAGAATCATTAATGTGACAAAACATTAATAACTTCTCCATTTGAACTGTTAAAATGTGCAGATTCATTGTACTTTAATATGAAACTGTTCTCAAAAAAATAATATTAGACACCAGGATAATATTCATTAATAATAGCACATAAAATTCATGTGCTAATAATATTCATTATCATTGAATTTATTAAAACACTGTGCTATTCTATCACACACATTTGAATCATGTTAATTTAAATACTATAGTTATAGTACCTGTCGGTGCCAACATCCCCACAAGATTTCATAATGTAATGGGTTTACATTAATACTACATGAATTGATCATGCTCACTTATAATTTAATTCAATCTTGTAATTAGAAAATTGTGTAAATTAAGCTTAGCATAAGCAGTGAAATTGTGTTTTGATGAGAAATTTAATATTTCTTTGTAAACTATAAATAATATTTTTTCTCAAATCTAGTCTACCGCATGTTCCCTGTTTTTTTTTTAAACATTGTAATTGTAAAGCGACATTGGTTATGATTAAGGAGCTATATAAATAACACATTATTATTATTATTATTATTAAGATACTCCAGGGGAGTATCTCCAGGAAGAGGACTCCAGGGGCAACCTGTGAAGCTCTGGTGAACTCCATGCCCAAGAGGGTTAAGGCAGTGCTGGAAAATAATGGTGGCCACACAAAATATTGACACTTTGGGCCCAATTTGGACATTTTCACTTAGGGGTGTACTCACTTTTGTTGCCAGCGGTTTAGACATTAATGTCTGTGTGTTGAGTTATTTTGCGGGGACAGCAAATGTACACTGTTACACAAGCTGTACACTCACTACTTTACATTGTATCTCAAAAAAATAAAGGGAACACTAAAATAACACATCCTAGATCTGAATGAATGAAATAATCTCATTAAATACTTTATAGAGATACTATCTTTAAATAGTTGAATGTGCTGACAACAAAATCACACAAAAATTATCAACGGAAATCAAATTTATCCACCCATGGAGGTCTGGATTTGGAGTCACACTCAAAATCAAAGTGGAAAACCACACTCATCACTACTGCCACTTGCTTCATAAATAAATAAACCATAAAGCAGTCCAGATGTTGTTTTTTCAATTTAACAAAAATATATAGAGCCTTTGCAGTGATCTTGTTTTCTAGCTCCTCACTAAGCTCTGTCCAGATGCTCTGATTAGGAGTAGCTACGTGGTCATATTGGACCATGGCCTCTTTTGATGAACAAAGGACTGTGAAAATTTAATCCCTGTCCACTGCTGGTGTCTTGGGCATCTGGCATAAGCAAAACATAATTACCCACTGAAATAAACCTGAGTCAAACAATGTCATGTACAGTGTAAACTTTTCATGTATGACTGTATTGGCCAGAATACATGTAGGGGTAATGGTGACCCCTAGATGCACAACGTATTCAAAAAACTAACAAGGGTACCATGTGCAGCTGTAATTAGCATTTCATAGCTACATTAGCCATACTAGTATTAGCAATGAGTTTTCTATTCAATAAACATTGACAGTCATATGGGGCATGGCTCCTGAGGTATGGGGCGTGTCTCCTGCGGTATGGGGTGTGTCTCCTGTTTGAATAAGTGTGCAGACTGGAGCTGAATTCAAAAGATGGAATTATTGGTGTTTAATGGTGAACACATTGTGTAGCAGTTCTGAGACAGCAGAGTATTAATTATTGCTGATATTTCTGTTTAATACTAGAATGATTGCAGGAAAGAGATCAGACTCACCAGAACCCAGCTGTGTGTCCATGAAGAGTGACGAGTCAATGGGACGTCCATTTAACTTCAGAGATGGAGCCAGTTCTCTTGATGTGAGGTGAGTACAGTGAGGTGTTTTACAGCAGTGTAACACCTGATCAAACTCACTGGGTCATTCTGAAGCCCTTCATGATCTTTATCAGGTGTTGAAGCAGTAAAACACTAAAGTGTGCAGTGCTGCAGCTCTCGGACTGGCAGTGAGGAACACTGCTTTAAGAGTTCAGTTCAGTCTGCAGTCCCTGAGCTGGAGGGTCTGTGGTGCTCCACAACCACATCTACACCTGGGACATTAATGATACATCACTGTTTTATTCACAAACATGTTCGTGTCAGTGGGGAAACCCTGAAATCAGTGTATTGTGTTAAGAGGATAGTGTTAAATATCTGTCTCTGTATTTATTAGTGTGTGTTGTGCAGCTATGAATACATATAGTCTATTACATCATGTATTTTGTTTGTTCACAGAACACGGAGGAAGAAATCAAACATCAGCAGAAATCAGTTGGACTCCATATTCAATGTGTGTGTGTCTTTCTAACATGTGCAACTTGTAGGTTGCAGGTTTTTTTATTTAAGATCCTGGCGATTTACAGATTTAATAATGTGCAGCAGCATTATGGGTAATCAGACAGAATTTCAGCTGTAACTGTGGGAATAGAAAGACTTTTATTATTTTTATAAATTAAAAGCCTCTCTCAGTGTGTAATTCTGTACAATGGTCCTGTTCCTTCTGGAATATTGAGTACATGAATCAGGAATGGACAGCATTTGAATTTGACATTTAATCCTGTGTTCAGTGATTTTACATTAAAACATTTTATGACTTTGTTTATTAGAGTCTGTCACCTCTGTGTATCAGACAAAGCTGAAATCCAACCTGAGAGAGAAGTTTTAAAGAATTGATGAAGGAATCTCACAGCATGGAGGCTCAGCACTTCTGAATGATATCTACACAGAGCTCTACATCATAGAGGGTTGGAATGGAAATGTCAATAATGAACATGAGGTGAGACAGATTGAGACAGCGTCCAGGAGACCAGCAGCAGAGGAGACACCCATCAGATGTAATGACAAGTAAAAGACAAGTCCATCAGAAGAGTGCTGACTAAAGGAGTTGCTGGAATTGGAAAATACAGTCTCTGTGCAGAAGTTCATTCTGGACTGGGCTGAAGGAAAAGCAAATCAGGACATCATCTTCATGTTTCCACTTCTCTTTAGAGAGCTGAATCTGATAAAGCAGAAAAATCTCGGTCTGGTGGATCTTCTTAATCACTACTTCCCTGAAATTAGAAAACTAGAATTAATAGACTCCTACAAAGTGGAGTTGGTCTTTGATAGTCTGGATGAGTGTTGACTTCCTCTAAATTTCCAGAAGAATAAGGATTGTGTGATGTGACAGAGTCAGCCTCGGTGGATGTGCTGCTGACAAACCTCATCAAGGGGAACCTGCTTCCCTCTGCTCTCCTCTGGATCACCTCTCGACCAGGAGCAGCCAATCAGATCCCTCCTGAGTGTGTAGACCAGGTAACAGAGGTATGAGGGTTCGGTGATCCTGAGAAAGAGGAGTACTTCAGGAAGAGGATCAGTGATCAGAGCCTGGCCAATAAGATCATCTCACACATGAAGTCTTCAAGAAGCCTCTACATCATGTGCCACATCCCAGTCTTCTGTTGGATCTCAGTCACTGTTCTAGACAGAATGCTGTGTGAAACAGAGAGTGGAGAGATCCCCAAGACTCTGACTCAAATGTTCACACACTTCCTGATCTTTCAGATCAAACACAAGGACCAAAAGTACCATCAGAAATGTGACCCTGATCCTCAGCAGACCAGAGAGAGTATCCTGGCACTGGGAAAACTGGCTTTCCAACAGCTGGAGAAAGGAACCTGATCTTCTATGAGGAAGATCTGAGAGAGTGTGGCATTGATGTCAGAGAAGTGTCGGTGTACTCAGGAGTGTGTATCCAAATCTTCAGAGAGGAGTTTGGGCTTCACCTGGAGAAGGTGTTCAGCTTTGTACATCTGAGTCTTCAGGAGTTTCTGGCTGCTTTATACACATTTATCTTCTTCATCAGCAGAAATGTAACAGAACAACCAACCACTAATCTGTCTGATCTTCTCAACATGTCAAACATGTCTGTTCTCCTAATGATTGCAGTGGACAAGGTCTTACAGAGTGAGAAGGGACACCTGGACCTGTTCCTCCACTTCCTTCTGGGTCTCTCACTGGAGTCCAATTAGACTCTCTTACAAGGGTAAATACCACAGACAGGAAGCAGCTCTCACAGCAAACAGGAAACAGTCGAGTACATCAAGAAGAAGATCAGGGAGAATCCATCTTCAGAGCAATCCATCAATCTGTTCCACTGTCTGAATGAACTGAATGATCATTCTCTAGTGCAGGAAGTACAAACTTTCAATTCAATTCAATTTTATTTGTATAGCACTTTTTACAATAGTCATTGTCTCAAAGCAGCTTTACAGAAATAAAAAACAGGTATAAACAGTCAGAAACAGATAAACAGAGACAAACAGCTATAAAACAAATGGAATTTATCCCAACTGAGCAAGCCACTGAGTGGCGACGGTGGCAAGGAAAAACTCCCTAAGATGTTTTTTGAAGAAGAAACCTTGAGAGGAACCCGACTCAGAAGGGAAACCCATCCTCATCTGGGTAACACAGAATGTGAAGGTAACACAGATAATGCGAAAATGAGAAGTCTGTATGGCCTTAGGAGCAGCCGTAGTCCCAGCAGAAGATTTGGGCTCATCCAGAGGCAGAAGGGATCTGGATCTCCAATATCTCCATAAATTCATGTTGGGCTCGGCAAAAAGAGAGAGAGGGAGAAAAACGATTATTAGGACTGTGAAGTAGTGAGATATAATCTAGTCAGGGTAAGCTTGAGTAAACAAATATGTTTTAAGCCTAGACTTAAACACTGAGACTGTGTCTGAGTCCCGAACACTAATAGGAAGATTGTTCCATAACTGTGGGGCTCTATAAGCGAAGGCTCTTCCCCCTGCTGTAGACTTCACTATTCTAGGTAATGTCAAATAGCCTGCACCTTTTGATCTGAGTAGGCGTGGCGGATCATATAAAACCAGAAGGTCGCTTAGATATTGTGGTGCAAGACCGTGTAGTGCTTTATAGGTTAATAAAAGTATTTTAAACTTAATGTGAGGTTTTACTGGGAGCCAATGCAGTGTGGATAAGATCGGGGTGATGTGGTCGTATCTTCTAGTTCTAGTTAGGACTCTAGCAGCTGCATTCTGGACTAACTGGAGTTTATTTATATTCCTTCTGGAACATCCAGACAGTAAGGCATTACAGTAATCTAATCTAGAGGTGGCGAATGCATGAACCAGTATTTCTGCATCATGTAGTGAAAGTATGTTTCTTATCTTACAAATATTTCTGAGATGAAAGAAGACTATCCTAGTAATATTATCTACATGAGCATCAAATGATAGACTGGAGTCAATAATCACTCCGAGGTCTTTAACTGCTGTACATGATGAAACAGAAAGACCATCCAGAGTAACCATGTGATCAGAAAGATTACTTCTAGCTACACGTGGGCCTAATAAAAGTATTTCTGTTTTATCAGAATTAAGTAAGAGGAAGTTATTTAACATCCAACGTCTAATGTCCTTTACACAATCCTCAACTTTACTAAGCTTCTGTCTGTCCTCTGGCTTCGCTGAAACATACAACTGTGTATCATCACCATAACAGTGGAAGCTAATTCCATGTTTACAAATAATTTGTCCTAGGGGTAACATATATAAAGTAAAAAGCAGTGGGCCTAAAACAGAACCCTGTGGAACTCCAAAAGTAACCTCAGTACGCATGGAGAAATCACCATTTACATCTACGAACTGATAACGATCGGTCAGATAAGACCTGAGCCAGGAGAGGACTGTTCCCTTAATACCAACAACATTTTCTAATCTATCAAGGAGAATAGTGTGATCTATAGTATCAAAAGCTGCACTAAGGTCGAGTAACACAAGCAGTGAGACACAACCCTGATCAGAGGTCAGTAGAAGGTCATTTACTACTTTAACTAACACTGTCTCTGTGTTATGATGAGGTCTAAATCCTGACTGATACATTTCATGAATGTTGTTCCTTTCTAAGAACGAGCAGAACTGCTTTGCTACAACTTTTTCTAAAATCTTAGAGATGAAGGGGAGATTTGATATTGGTCTATATCTGGACAATTGAGATGGGTCAAGGTCAGGTTTTTTAATCAGGGGTTTAATAACTGCTAATTTAAGTGATTTAGGGACATTGCCAGTGGTTAGTGAAGAATTGATTATATTTAAAAGTGGTTCAATTACTCCTGGACAAATCTGTTTAAACAAACATGTAGGTATGGGATCTAGTATGCAGGTTGATGAATTGGCTGAAGAGATTAATGTAGCTAGTTCGGTCTCTATAAGCGGAGCAAAACACTCTAAACATTGATCTGATATTGCCACATTGTCATCTAATGGGTTTGTTACATTACTGACCGGTTGTAATTTAATGGCCTGTATTTCATCTCTAATATTTTCAATTTTATAAATGAAAAATTTCATGAAATCGTCACTGCTATGAAATGATTGAGTGTTTGAATGATTGAGTGAAGAGATTAATGTAGCTAGTTCGGTCTCTATAAGCGGAGCAAAACACTCTAAACAATCATCTGGTATTTCTACGTTGTCATGTAATGGGTTTGTTACAGTACTGTCCAGTTTTAATTTAATGGCCTGTATTTCTTGTCTAATATTTTCAACCTTATCAATGAAAAATTTCATGAAATCCTCACTGCTATGAAATGATTGAGTGTTTCTCTCTGAAGTGGTTTTATTCCTAGTTAGTTTTGCTATCGTGTTGAAGAGGAATCTGGAATTGTTTTGGTTGTCTCCTATTAAGGTGGAGAAATAGATCTTTTTAGCATCGGCAAGAGATTTCCTATATTGCAGTAGGCTCTTACCAAACTTATCTGAACAGAGGAGGTTACAGTCGTCTCAGGGGAACCAGACTCTCTCCTGCTCAGTGGTCAGCTCTGGTGTTTGTGTTACTGAACTCAGATCAGGAGCTGGATGAGTTTAATTTGAGGAAATATGACCCATCGGAGGAATGTCTTCTGAAGCTGCTGCCAGTGGTCAAAGCTTCCAGAAATGCTGAGTGAGTATTTTTATTTATAAATGTGTTATTGCATGGTTTATTATTTTAATGTAACACTGAACTGCACTGTTGGGATTAATGCTGGTTAATAATTACTCTAATCATCTTTAAACAAACCTCTGGTACTGTTCCAGAAGAGTTTCACTTTTTACACCAACATGTTACGCCTGCACTGAGGGCTGGGCCATATGGACAAAACCTTCTATCACCATTTATTTACTTTTCTCTAAAACTGATGAAGAAATGATCTCTACAGAATAACTACATGTATTCATCACTGCTTTTTGATCATTTTGGGAACTAAACACCAGGGAAAGGCACTTTTTCTTTTCTCCTTTTATTTGAAAGTGACATTGAACAGAACATCGTAAACGAGAAGAGAAACAGAACACTGTCACCATGGGAAAAATATGAATACAACATGTGACATTGGCGATATAGAGGATATAGGAAATAATCTATCAATAGATATGACTGATTATTCTATTTTCTGGTGCTATGATATGTATCAGTGTATCACACCGCCCAATCTGCACTGCGGGACACACGTGAGAGTGTCGTGGAAAATAATCTTTCCAACCCAAGTTAAACACTTCAGAGACAAAGGGTTTATAGATTCCAAAGGTCATCAAACTTTATTGAAACAACAAAGTGAGACAGTCTGCAGAAAGACTGGATTATACACACACACACACACGTCTTTATATACTTTTCTGAAGCAGTAAAATTATCCCAAGGTGGTGCATTAACCTCTTCTTTCTAAAAACAAACCATTCTCCATCGCCTTATTGGATTATTCATATCTATATGATACCTTACATTTGTGGTGCACGTGTGGTCAGTTGGATTTTCTTTAAGGTTTTATTGGGACAAGGTCATTTTTTGCAGCACATGCACCCTGTGTTGAATTTTCTGAAAGATTTAATCAGGACAGGATTTTTACCCTGTCCCAAAATTCCACCTTATACCTTAATGACTTTCTGGCTTTAGTCCCAGCCTGGTACACTTCATCCTGGAAGTCTGATCTGTTATTGTGACACTGGTAGTGAAGCTTAAAGGGCTTTGATTGGAAACACAGTTCTGGTGAATGTCTAATTGCTAATTTATTGCCAGAGTAAAGCTGCTTTAGACAAAACACACGGTTCTTCTAACTCAGTTTACAGGACATACAGAGATACAGAAAAACACCTGATGTTCAGTAACACATAGACGTCTTCTAGATCACTACACACTTACAATAGAACTTAATTAAAACTCTTTTGTGCTTTTTCACTTTCACACAGACCTTGTTTGGTTTGGACCGATCAGAGTTTCTCTTTAGATTGGATCTGGTGTGGGATTAGTTTACAGGATGAAAGAGAATTGTCCTCGAGGACGGATTTCCAGTTAGCAAAAACATCATAATAATCTCTCTGTGCAGATCAAGGGATACGTCCTGTTTATAACTTTAATCCCTAACAAAAAAATGTGTGAACATTTAACATAAATGAATAAATAAATAAAACATTGCCATTGCACTGTGTAAGACAGATTTCCAGTTAGCAAACTGACTCATCAACTTACTCCACACACACACACACACACACACACACTCTCACACTCACTCTCACACACACTCACACACACACATTGTCACACACACACACTCGCGCACACACACTCACAGACTCATACACACGCTCACACACACACACACAGTCCCACACACTCTCTCTCTCACACACACTCACACACACACTCACATAGTCTCACACACGCACACATACTCTCACGCTCACACACACACACACACACACACACACTGTACACTGAAGATACTGAGGTACACACACTCACTCTCACACACACATTCATATACGCTCACACACTCAGACGTTTTTCACATGTACTTCCCTTAGAAATGGTTTCCATAATAAAGCATTTATTCTGTAAACAAACCCGTCTGTTTTCATTTCAATAGTAATAATAATAATAATAATAATAATAATAATAATAATAATAATAATAATAATATTGTAATAATAATGCTGATGTGGTGTAGTTGATGTTTTCAGAGCTAAAACTGAGTGTGTAAGTGTGAGAAGGTTTTCTTTCTTGCGGGATGTGTAACTGCAGTATTACAGATGAAGGTGGTGCTGCTCTGGCTTCTGCTCTGAGGTCAAACTCCTCATCACACCTGAGAGAACTGAATCTGCTCTCAGATCTACTGTAGGATCCACACTGTAACCTGGAGACACTACAGTGAGTTACTGACTTACTGTCTCTTTACTCGACTGTATCATACTGAATAATGTGTGTGTGAGCAAGAGTGTGTGTGTGTATGCTGATGTTCTTCTCTGTCTTACAGCATTAACTATAATACACTCACCAGGACGACGTATGACAGGAGTCTCACCTCGAATCTCTTCTCCAGGATAAAGCAGTTTTGGTGGAGAAATGGACACACGTAACCAAATATCTGCTGTACAAATCAATGGCACCGATCTGCCCCGGGGACGGAGACTGACGAGGCTTAAGTACACATCAGGAAATGTACAGCCAACTCATCCCAAAGCACGAGGCAGTAGCAGGCATATATGAGATGTGATCATCCAATGGCAAGACGGAACATGACTCATTGCAGTGGACTGGGTTTAAAAGAGTAGGAGACAAGACACCCATCCCTCCCCCGACACAGACACACGAATGACACATAGTACAAACAGAAATACAACTGAGGACGTAACAATGGTCAAGTATCAAATAAAATGTAAAGTTGCATTGATAAAGTTAATGTTGTTAGTAATGTTTATAAATTACCATGGTAACACAGAGCTCCAAGGTATAAAAATATGGAGTTTATCACCAACCAAACAGTAACCAGTTTTAATACATAAAAAAGTTTCCGTAACAACATTTAGCAAAGCGCTTTACAGTAAATTCTAATGTAAAATTAAACTAATGAAATGTTGTGCAGCACATGCTTATGTTAATGTTTGTTACATTATATGATCATATAAATAAATAAATACTCCCAAAGTCACCAGAACTGAATGCTGTTAAACATTTAAGAGATTGAGGTTGTGGTGACTCTGTATTTCACTCAGTATATCTGGGTAAGACACAGTGAACAACTCACTGCTGGCATTCATGAAGAAGTCATAAACTCCACTGGAATAATAAATAGGATCTAATAAAACCATGAGTGGAAATTATTAGAGTAAGTTTGTTAGGATAGGCTTCCTCCAACCTGGAAACTATATCCTCCAGTCCACACGGTGGCGGTAACGCGCCTAACAGCTGCGTCTCCGACCAATAGAAATCTCAGAAGAAGAAAAAGCTGCAGCGGGTCTCTCCTGAGCAGTTGAGTTATTAAACCGAACTAATCATCTCCAAATTAAATTATTTCTGACAGTTTTACTGTTAGATTTGATGGCGTTTAAAAATAAAAGCTGGTTATTTTGTTTGTGTTTGAGGAATTAAAACTCCGTTCTGATTTTAAACCCGAGGTCAGTTAAACGGAAGCTGTGTGGCCGAATCCCAAGATATGTCATTTCCGGTTTAAGTGCGCTACATTAGGGATGAAATAATGACGTCTACACCCTATGTAGTGCACTATTTAACTCATGACGAGAGATTTGTTATTCTGTTTTAGCGGCACTATTTAACTATGACCTTATTTTATCCTAAAACCCATTGTTTACTCCCTGCTTATAGCAAATAAAATAAACAACAGTGAATGTAAAAGTGGCTAAGTCATTTAGCAGCTAAAATAACTTTATATTTCTGAAATGTTTTAATGTATAAACTGCTAAACCGAGGTAAAGTTTGGTTTATATTGGACGTTCCCTGCACATTCGAGCTTCTCTCTTCTATTTCTCAAGAAATAAACACTAAAAGGACTAAATGTGTGTGTAGTTGGTGAGATCACTTTGTAAAGAAATACTACGCGCATGCGCACGTAAGCTTTCACGCCAACATGTCCGCCATATTGATGAGGGAAAGACCGCGCTGTAAACAAAGAAGTAAACGGCGGAGCTGTGGTTTTCTGGATAATAATTTACATCATTTACCGGAGATGATAACGGCATCGTTTTCAAAAGCTTGCAAATAGAAATGAAATAGGATTTTTATGATTCACACTATATTACACTCCATTCTTCTTCACAAACACAACTCTATTTGGAAAATAATCAAGGTTTTTTGTTAAAAAAATAAATAAATTTCATGATACAGATTATTATTTGGTCGATTATTTTCTCGATGAATCTGATGGGGGCAGGGCAAACTTTCAGTGCCTTTTTTGTTTATTTAAAATAAAATCCACAAACTGAGTGTTACAAATATAAATTCAGACTAAAACTTTACACAAATGTTTGTCCAAAACAGAAAAGAACCCAACACACACACACACACACACGCACACATATATATATTATTAGTTTAGAACTGTAGTTTAATTCTGTGCTTTTTGTGAATCCATAAAAAATCATGCATAAGTATTTATACAATATAAATGTAAACTAACTAAATAAGATAAATATACTGCTCAAAAAATTTACACTGCAAGTGCGCAGATACAGCACATGATGACCAACTTAAATTAAACTAAATCTTCTGAACAGCTTGTGACCGCTTCACTGTCATGCTTCCGTGCTCCACAAACTCCGCTTTATAAAGTTTATAAACCTTCTCGTCGGTGTTTAATCCCTGACTTAGAGGACACATTTTCTTCCTCAGTCATGTGATGATTTCTCCTCCGTCTGATGAGGACTAAAGTCATGTTGGGAATAAAAGATAAGGCTGACAGAAAGTAAACTGAAGAAAGTCAGTGTTGGTGACTCTGAGGCTAAAGCTAGCGGTGTCGCATTACGTGCGTGTGACGATTTGCTGACATTGCTCCTCTTCCGACTACCTGCTCAAGTGACGAGAGGTTAGGCTATGTCACGTTGTCATAAAGTGGTATCGGTGTGGTTGTATCGGGGTAGTTTTACAAGTACGACTACATGAAACCAGTATCGGGCCGACACCCAAGTACTGGTATCGACATCGGTGCATCCCTAACACACACACAGTTAAATTGGAGCAGTGAACCATAAGATCTTTGATGACGTCATGTACAGGTCAGAGGTCTAGACCTCACTTTCTCTCCTCCATTGATAATCGTTGTTTTAATGTAATAATGTATAACCTGCACTTTGTGTCTCATCTCTTCTTCTTCTCTCTGCCTTCAATATTACAGTCTTTCTGTTCATTTCTGCCTCCGTCCGCTTCTACTCTTTCTTCCCTCTCCATCTGAATTCACTGCCTGTCCCTTTCTTTGTGTCTCCTGCCAAAGTGTAGTAAAAATATCCATCCATCCATCTTCTACCGCTTCTTCCTTCTTCAGGGTCGTGGGGAACCTGGAGCCTATCCCAGGGAGCATGGGGCACAAGGCAGGGTACACCCTGGACAGGGGGCCAATCCATCGCAGAGCACAATCACATACACACTCACACACCCATTCATACACTACAGACACTTTAGATTCGCCAATCAGCCTACCATGCATGTCTTTTTTGAACTGGGGGAGGAAACCAGAGTACCTGGAGGAGACCCCCGCAGCACGGGGAGAACATGCAATCTCCGCACACACATGGCCCCGGTGGGAATCGAACCCCGGAGATGTGAGGCGAACGTGCTAACCACTAAGCCACTGTGCGCCCCCTGTAGTAAAAATAATTTAATAAAATTAAAAACATCTTTATTTAATCTTTGTGTTTCAGATTGCATAATTTTTGGTTTGAAGTACAAATGTGCCTCAAGCACATGAACATGAACATATAAAAATGTCTTTTAAACAAGATTCAATTACATTTTTTTCAATTCAATAGACATTGTCTCAAAGCAGCTTTACAGAAATATCAACACGGTATACAGATATTAAAGGTGTGAATTTATCCCAACTGAGCAAGCACTAACAGGAAGACTGTTCCATAACTGTGGGGCTCTATAAATGAAAGCTCTTCCCCCTGCTGTAGCCTTCACTATTCGAGTTACTCCTGCATCTTTTGATCTAAGTAGGCGTGGAGGATCATAGAAAACCAAAAGGTCGCTTAGATACTGTGGTGCGAGACCGTTTAGTGCTTTATAGATTAATAAAAGTATTTTAAACTTAATGTGAGATTTTAGTGGGAGCCAATGGAGTGTTGATAAGATCGGGGTGATGTGGTTGTATCTTCTAGTTCTAGTTAGGACTCTAGCAGCTGCATTCTGGACTAACTGGAGTTTATTTATATTCCTACTGGAACATCCAGACAGTAAGGCATTACAGTAATCTAATCTAGAGGTGACGAATGCATGAACCAGTATTTCTGCATCATATAGTGACAATATGTTTCTTATCTTAGAAATATAGATATCTATACAATATAACTATACTGTATTATGACACTATACTTATGAAATGAAATTGAACCTATAGGCTTCACTGTAATTTCCTGTAATTAATTGTAACATATATCTGTGGTAATTAGGCCTACAATGTTTGTTTGAACGAGATCAGATCAGTTTGTGTTAAACAGTACAGTAAGCATTTACGTGTAATACTTTCACCAACAAAACAAAACAAACCAAAAAAAAAAACACTGCATAAAACATAACATAATATAATATTAACCCAAAGTTAGTTTTTTTCTTTTTCTTTAAATGCCCAGGAAGTAGACTTAACCTTTAAAAAAAAAGAAGAAAAGAAATCACGTGATCCAACTCGTACTTTGACGTGACCAATAGGCAGTCGAGTTCGCCCTGAGCAGCGACGCTATTGGCTGCTTTATAAACGGCGGCCGACGGCGCTGCTATTTAAGCGCATTTGGACCGAGTTTCAGACGTGTTCGTTATGTGAGTCAGCGTGAACAGAGTTCAGTGGCAAGAGACGAAGAAGAAATAAAAAGTTTCTTTGAGGTAAGAATGATTTAAATTTAACCAGTTCGGTGCTAGAATGTTGTTGCAGTTCCTAGTAATGTTAGCTACATGCTAGTCCTCCACTTCTCGCTGTGGCCACGGTGACGTGATGAGTAACTACACACGAGAGCACACTTTAATTCGTTGATGGTCCACTAATGAATAAAGTCCAGCTAGTGAAGTTTGTCTGATGCCACATGTCTTGAGTGTGTTATTGATTGAGGTAACTCGACTTTGCAGAGCCCTCAGGTTTAGAAGATCGACCCGCAGCAGCCTGGAAACTGCTGATCCATACTCCTTCCATGCCCCGTCTCATGTAATGCAAGACTTTAACTCTGAAGGTAATGCTGATCAGTGGTTTGGTAAGCTCTCATGTCGTCTTGCTTCCAGATGTAGCCTTTTTGTGCATTTCCTCAATAATCTGTCCATCTATCACAATTTTCCATATTTATGTTGAGATTAGTGAGTTTAAAGTTCCTTGGACAAAGCAGCGTATGAACAGCCTCGGTGGAGTTTAGATTGTATCCAAGGAGTTGCAGGAATCTGCTTTCTAGGTGGAGGAAGTGATTGAGGCTTCAGTGAGATGGAACGGTGATGGAGGAAGCTGAGGGTGGTTTGTTTTTTTTTTTTTTGAGGAGATCCATTTAAAAAAAAAAAAAAAAAAAAAGAGAACTGGTCACGAGTCCAAAACTCCTGGCCAGGCTCAGAAGTGTAATGTTTCAGCTCGGCCACGCAGGTACTGACTGTCCCCCCCTTCACGTAATCACTCTTGCTGCTGCACACACTTTAATGAAGTGAATCAAACCAGATTGTTTTGAGACCATGGTGGTGGTCTGAAGTTGTATGTATTCAGTTGAATAACCTTTCACTAACAAACTGTGTGTTCCTATGAATTCATGAAGCTTTGTGACTCAATTAAATTGAAAATCTGGACCCAATGCACATTTATGGCTTTTCTTTCCCCCTATTTGCCTGGATGGACATGCAGTGCAAGCTAATTTAATGGGGGAAAATCAGTTTTAATCAGTGCTTTCAGTGGGCTTGAAGTGATATTACATCATTGACAAACTTTCTAATATTACTTGGTTCTACTAATCTAATGTGACTTGCATGGCCCAATAAATAATTTTTATGCATCGTAAGCTTATTCCATGAAAGTGGTAGAAATTGATTGTGGTTCAGTAGTTATATCATACACTTTCTGTCAAAGTGATGATTTATGACCCTATGTGCTGGTAATTTATGACCCCCTGTCCTTCCCTAACCCTTATCGGTCGTATCAGCTCATCAATCTGGCTCCTTTGTGTCTGGACATTGGGGGTGAGGGGGTGTGTGGGGGAATAGTCCCCCTTCCAGCAAAAGGGGTGTTTATGTTAATGAGTTTGGTTTTTGGTGGGGTGAAATACGTCTGAAAAGAAATAATATTTTTAATATGGGGATATGTTTGTGTTACTGTGTGGATTTATTTCGTTTGTGTAAACACAAAGTTAGAAAAGCATGATGTTTGAACGTGTACATATAGGAGTAGAATATTTATTTTGTGAAAATGATGAAAACAAATGTTGATTACGTTTTTAAGGATCCCTGCTTACCTTTGAATAAAAAGTTTAGGAGTTAAAGCAAAGTTTAAAAAAGAATGTGTTTAAAAGAGTCGTTTGTATTACACACATTCTAACCACAAACCTTTAGGATGTAAAATGTTTAAAAGATCTGTTTAAAAAGAATCCGTATTACCAGGCATCCAAAAACACATAAAAACTTTAGTCTGTAAAAATAGTGAAAAGAGCAGTTTAAAAAGAATAGCGCGTATCACACGACTTATGAGTCAAAGTACCAAAAGATCCTTATGAGGAAAAAATGTTAAAGTGTCGTCTAAAAGAATCTCCGTAATGTTTAAACTAGGAGCTAAGTATTTTACAGAGATGTATTCCATTCGATGTGTAAAAGCCGTATGAAGTTGAAACGAAACCCAACCTCTCACTCGCTAAACCCCGCCCACACATACGTGTATTCAGACACTCCTCTCTCTCTCTCTCTCTCTCTCTCTCTCTCTCTAAACACACCCACAAGGGTTTTCAACATGGGCAGTACTTTCTGTCAAATGTCAATCACTGTGGAAGAAGTAGAGGGTTTAATTTATGACCTCGGTCTTCTCGGACCTCTCTAGGCCTGGTTAATTTAATTCAATTCAATTCAATTTTATTTGTATAGCGCTTTTTACAATAGTCATTGTCTCAAAGCAGCTTTACAGAAATAAAAAACAGGTATAAACAGTCAGAAACATCTAAAGAGAGACAAAAAGGAACAGATAAACAGAGACAAACAGGTAGAAAACAAATGGAATTTATCCCAACTGAGCAAGCCACTGAGTGGCGACGGTGGCAAGGAAAAACTCCCTAAGATGTTTTTTGAGGAAGAAACCTTGAGAGGAACCCGACTCAGAAGGGAAACCCATCCTCATCTGGGTAGCACAGAATGTGAAGGTAACACAGATAATGTGAAAAATGAGAAGTATGGCCATAGGAGCAGCCGTAGTCCCAGCAGAGGATTTGGGCTCATCCAGAGGCAGAGGGGATCTGGATCTCCAATATCTCCATAAATTCGTGTGGGGCTCGGCAAAAAGAGAGAGAGAGGGAGAAAAACGATTAGGACTGTGAATTTAGTGAGATATAATTTAGTCAGGGTAAGCTTGAGTAAACAAATACGTTTTAAGCCTAGACTTAAACACTGAGACTGTGTCTGAGTCCCGAACACTAATAGGAAGACTGTTCCATAACTGTGGGGCTCTATAAGCGAAGGCTCTTCCCCCTGCTGTAGACTTCACTATTCTAGGTAATATCAAATAGCCTGCATCTTTTGATCTGAGTAGGCGTGGCGGATCATATAAAACCAGAAGGTCGCTTAGATATTGTGGTGCAAGACCGTGTAGTGCTTTATAGGTTATTAGAAGTATTTTAAACTTAATGCGAAATTTTACAGGGAGCCAATGCAGTGTGGATAAGATCGGGGTGATATGGTCGTATCTTCTAGTTCTAGTAAGGACTCTAGCAGCTGCATTCTGGACTAACTGGAGTTTATTTATATTCTTATTTATATTCTTACTGGAACATCCAGACAGTAAGGCATTACAGTAATCTAATCTAGAGGTGACGAATGCATGAACCAGTATTTCTGCATCATGTAGTGACAATATGTTTCTTATCTTAGAAATATTTCTTAGATGAAAGAAAGCTATCCTAGTAATATTATCTACATGAGCATCAAATGATAGACTGGAGTCAATAATCACTCCGAGGTCTTTAACTGCTGTACATGATGAAACAGAAAGACCATCCAGAGTTACTGTGTAGTCAGGAAGATTACTTCTAGCTACACGTGGGCCTAATAAAAGTATTTCTGTTTTATCAGAATTAAGTAATAGGAAGTTAGTTAACATCCAACGTCTAATGTCATGTACACAATCCTCAACTTTACTAAGCTTCGGTCTGTCCTCTGGCTTCGCTGACACATACAGCTGTGTATCATCAGCATAACAGTGGAAGCTAATTCCATGTTTACGAATAATTTGTCCTAGGGGTAACATATATAAAGTAAAAAGCAGTGGGCCTAAAACAGAACCCTGGGGAACTCCAAAAGTAACCTGAGTACGCATGGAGAAATCACCATTTATATCTACAAACTGATAACGATCGGTCAGATAAGACCTGAGCCAGGAGAGGACTGTTCCCTTAATGCCAACAACATTTTCTAATCTATCAAGGAGAATAGTGTGATCTATAGTATCAAAAGCTGCACTAAGGTCGAGTAACACAAGCAGCGAGACACAACCCTGATCAGAGGTCAGAAGAAGGTCATTTACTACTTTAACTAGTGCTGTCTCTGTGCTGTGATGAGGTCTAAATCCTGACTGATACATTTCATGAATGTTGTTCCTTTCTAAGTATGAGCATAACTGCTTTACTAACTATTTTTTTTTAGGGGTTTTTATTCTAGAATAGTAGAGCAGGTCAAGGTAGAGTTTTTTTTACTGACCAATAGATTTTTCTTCTTTTATTTTTTTTGACCAAAACCCAGGGGGTCGTGGTGTGTTCCTATCAGTTTGTTTATGATAATGAGTGTCTGTGGGGGTGTTAATTGTTTTACAACACACCCCTACAACAGGTATACCTTATGTTTAAAAAGTAGGGTCAGTTACGCAGAAGTCTCTAAGATCTCGGTTGTGTGACAGAGCGCTGTGAAGTTTTTATATGAATCGTCGATTCTCGTTTTAACTCGTCGCTAAAGATTTTTATTTTATTTTGAAGAATACTTCAAAGAGGAGATGACCGTCTATCGTAACAGTAAGTGTTTTATTATTATTAATATTATTACACATTGTTAAGAATGTTTTTATTTATAAACGAATTTATGGTGTTATTGTGATGGATAAACCAGGTATCTAACGCTGCAGGTGATGCCGAAATTGTGTCTATCCCGGACATCATAGACGAAATCAGGTTTCTGAACAAGGCAAGCGGTACGTACGTTGTTATTATTTATAAGTATTCGTTGTTACGTATGATGTATTTTGTATGTGTATAATGATTTAACTTTATTTTACACAAATGGGTCAGAGTGGAAAACCCTGTCTTGGGTATGAAATGGATAAATAGCTATATGTATGCCATGTTTAAGACTGTTTAAGATGTTTTCTCATGTGTTGTGTTCGTTTGTTTTGCTGTTCATGGCTTGTCAAACCTTGTAAACAAGATCGGAGCACCCCAGTTCAAAAATAGTGCTGCGAGGTCTTCTGAAGATCGCGTACCAACGAGCTCCGGAAAGGACAAGCGAAAAACAGTCGCTCAGACCCACAGAGAGGATGTCAATGCGTCTAAACGTAAACGATCAAGAACTCCCCCACGATCGACTGACGGTATGAATCATGTTTGTTATATGTATATATATTTATTTTTTAAGTATGTTTCATCATACTATTTTGAAACGATACCCTAAGCAAATGTTTTTCCAACAGAGTCAGTTGTGAAGGAACAAAGTGTCACTGAACAAAACACTATAGACGATTGTTTGGAATGGAATCAGGACTTGCTGGACGCGTGGGATTCATGTGTATTTTCCATGGACCCTGAAGTAGACGTTTATGACGATCTGCCGCCAAACCAAGAAGCTTTTGTTCGCGGGAATACTGTCGTTATAGACAGTGAAAGAGACCCAGAACTTTTGATCGACCGTCTGGACACTATAGAGAGGAATCAACGTCTTCAACATCAAAGTGTTATGGTACTATTACAAAATCAAACCATCAAACATAACCACTTCATACGAGCTCAGAATGACCTGGTGGATGAAATCCGTCGCAGTAATTACAACCAAAACCTGACGACGGATTTGTTAAAACAACTTGTACAGTTTGTTAAAAACAAGTCGGGTGAGTTGTACATTACGCGTTTATACATCTGTGTGTGTGTGTGTGTGTGTGTGTGCATGTGTGTTTATTTGGTGGATCGCGTATGTATTTACAGTGTGGTTTATTTTTTACTAGCTTTTGTTTCAATTAAAAAATCTTTAAAAATGTCAAAACGGTGTGGTGAAAATTCATGTCATCTGGGAGCAGCAAATAAATTTAGAAGATGCGACGACGATGGTCTGTTTGATTTTGAACAGCGTTGTAATACAGACACATTACAGGGTTTAATTCGGACAATGGAGGACTTGAATAGACAGCAGTCTACCACCGATACTCTTTTGGCCTTATTAAACAGCGTTCGATCAATGGTTGAGGTTCAAACAGAACCAACGCCTAATTCGTCGTTAGAAAACGATTCAAATTCATAGCTGGTGGGGTGGGGGTCAGATAGTCATTCGTTTAATCTGTCGGATCCGAGTTTTGGGTTATCCGAAGCCGCTATTGAATCTATCGTAAGAGAGGGAGGGTCTGTTGGTGGTTATACGGTGGTACCGAGACCCAGATTTAACGGATTAGAGATACGGCGGCGTATAAACATGCGTGTGATAACAGCACCAGATCTGGCAGCTTACACGATATTTCTACAGGACTTAATGTCTGAAATAGTGTCGTTTTCCAGACTGCTGGCCGGCGATGGGGGCTTAATCAACATTACCCTGAGAGGCCCTAGTCTACCCTCTGATGTTAATGCGGTCTTGTCTCCTGATAACGATTACGATTTGCACATATTCACACAACAACTTGAGAACATTATGCAAAGTAATTCTGACCTTCGGGCTGATGAATGTCTAGATCTGAACGTATCTATAGCTCGCGGTAAACACGGTGGTGCTTATCGAAAGATACGCGATTTAGCTCATAACGAGGTAATTGCCAGAAACAGAATGAACCTGTTTTGCCCCAACAACATATCTAACAATCTGTGTTTTGTGATCTGTCTGGCCCATTTTCTACACCCGCATACGCCATGTACCGAACTTGAGTCGTTAGCCGCGTCTGTACAGAAAACTGCTTGAGTCGTTAGCCGCGTCTGTACAGAAAACTGCAAGGTATTCGGTACAACAAAAGATTGGGTTTAATGACATCATACGGTTTGAACGGTTGTTACATGTTAAAATAGTGGTATTCCACAGAACATGTTCTGGTCTGTTGGAACACTTTACGAACAACGACGAGCCTCATAATAAGATCGTGTTCTTGTATCTACACAACGAGCATTATTTCTTGTTTAAGAACCTAAAAGCCTTCATTGGTACACCATACGTGTGCGATTACTGTTACCAGGGTTTTACTAGCCGTAGAGACCATCGGTGTAAATACGTTTGCGACGTATGTAACGCGCCTGATTGTCATAAATACACCGGCAAAACGAGGCAATGTCACGATTGTTTGCGGTACTGCAGATCAGCCTACTGTTATAAAGAACATAAACAAATACAGACAGGACAACAGTACGCTCAGTGTGATGTCACTAAATACTGTCAGAAATGTAATAGGAGATATCACGTCAACGGATCCGCTCCAAAAAAACACGTGTGCCCTACAGAACACTGTATCCAGTGTAAAGCTGAGTTGGTTAATGACGGAGTACACCAATGTTTCATACAACCGATAAAATTGGAACCATCTAGCGACAAATACATATACTACGATTTTGAGACACAACACACAGACGGTAAACACGTTTCAAATTTCGTATGCGCGATTACATTTAAAGGGGAAGAGTTCACAGCGGCTGGCACAGACTGTATAGAACAACTTGTTAAAAAGTTTAGACAGCCTCATTATCAGAACTTCACATGGGTCGCTCACAACGCTTCAGGGTTCGACAATTTTATACTATTGGAATATTTTGCAAAAGCAGGGCTAACACTCCAAATTACTATGCAAGGATGTCGGATCATTTTAATGTATGACAAGACATTTAAGCAACGTTTCATCGATAGCTACTCGTTCATCCCTATGCATCTGTCCAGGACATCCGCTGCGTTAAATCTAACCTGTACTGAGAAAGGTAATTTTCCACATCTGTTCAATAGAATAGAAAATGAAGACTACGTAGGCCCATTCCCTGACAAGCATTTCTACGGCTATGAGACCATGTCTGACAAAGAGAGGGCTCTGTTTGATGAGTGGTATGTCACGGTGTCGGGTAAGGTGTTTGATTTAAAAAAAGAGCTCGCCATGTACGGCATGAACGATGTCGTTTTGCTCCGTGAGGCATGCATGAAGTACCGTGACGAATTCATACAGTGTACCAAACTCGACCCGTTCAGATACACCACATTAGCAGCATGTTGTATGGCCGTGTATAAAACCCACTACCTACCAAAAGACACCCTAGCTCTGACCCATAACAATGCATACACAAGTCAGAACAAGACATACTCAACCGTCTCCATCAAATGGCTTGAATATGTCAAAACAACACGTGGCGTGAACATTCGACATGCTTTAAATCATGGAGAGATGGTGATTGGAAAATACCATCTCGATGGTTATTATGAAAAGGATGGTGTCAAATACGCTTTTGAATTCAACGGATGCATGTTTCACGGTCATGAATGTCGTTATAACCCAAATCACTTACATCCATTATCAAAAGTGCCCTACGGATTGCTCAGAAGACAGTTCGATGATAAGGTCGAAATTTTGGAAAAGGTGTACGGTCTCGATGTTGAGGTGATGTGGGAATGTACTTGGAATGATGCTAAACAGACCGATGTCTCTGTAATGGCGTTTATGTCCACTTACACACATCCTGGAAGACTTAAACCGCGCGACACCCTATTTGGCGGTCGTACTAACGCGTACAAACTGTATCACAAAGCCGACAATGGTGAAAAAATACGATATGTCGACTTTACAAGCTTGTACCCCTTTTGCCAGGCAAAAAAATGTTACCCCATAGGGCATCCACAAATAATCTTCAATGATTTTGAACCTCTGGAAAATTATTATGGCTTTGTCAAGGCCACGGTACTGCAGCCACGAAAACTGCTTCACCCCGTCCTTCCCTATAGGACCGGTGGTAAGCTTATGTTTCCGCTTTGTCGTACATGCGCCGAACATCAGAATCAGACAGACCCTTGTGGTCATACTGATGAGGAAAGAGCTATTTCAGGGTGTTGGGTCAGCATAGAGCTGTCGAAAGGTGTGGAAAAGGGTTATGTCGTGACGAAAGTGGACGAGGTGTGGCGGTCAGAGACTTTGTTTTGTGATTATGTTAAAACATTTTTACAATACAAACAAGAGGCCAGCGGTTTCCCTGCACACGTCGTGACAGACGCAGACAAGTAATCCTACATCTCAGACTACTTTGAGAAAGAGGGGATTAAGATGGACGCCAATAAGATAATTAGCAACCCAGCACGGCGTTCTATTAACAAACTACTGCTGAACTCTCTTTGGGGCCGTTTCTCCATGCGTGAAAACTTGCCGTGTACAGAGTTAATTTCGGACCCGGAACAATTTACTCAGCACATATTTGGGAACGGGTATGACGTTAAATACTTTTCCTTCGTTTCAGACAGCGTGGCTCTAATTCAGTGGTGTTATGCGGATGGGAAAGGGGTTCAGACTCGCGACATCAACATCTTTCTCGGGGCTTTCACAACAGCTCATGCCCGTCTAGAACTTTACGAATTAATGGACAAATTGGGTGACAGGTTGCTGTACAGCGACACAGACAGTGTGATCTTTACATCTAGAGAGGGTGACTGGGATCCTCCGTTGAGACCCTATCTCGGTAATTTAACCGACGAGGTTGGTGCTGGCGATCATATTGTAGAATTTTGCTCAGGCGGTCCAAAAACATACGGCTACCGCACTGCGAAGGGTAAGGTATGCATGAAAGCCAAAGGTGTCACGCTCAACGCTGTAAATTCAAAAGCCATTAGATAAGACACCCTGATTGGACTTGTCGATCACTACGTCGTGGGGGCTGATAATAGTCGTCATATACTGGCATACACAGACACAATTGTGCGTAATAAAAAAACAATTCACACTACACAACAGGTCAGTTGTTAAAAAGTTTAAGGTTGTGTACAACAAACGCGTGCTGCTCCCAGATTTCACAACGATCCCATATGGCTTCTGACAATCTTTTTGGACATAGCGGTGTGCGAGACACAGAGGGTTTTGATTTCAGATTACAACACCCTTTTTCATGTGTGATAAGCGGCCCTTCAAACTCGGGGAAGTCATATTTTGTAAAAATGTTGTTGCAAAATGCTGTACATTTGATTTCTAAAAAAAATTGAAAATATTGTGTATATTTATGATTGTTGGCAACCGTTGTATGATGAATTGCTGAAAATGTACAAAATAAAGTTTGTTGAAGGATTACCACAGACTCTGAATGATGATGCTCTGTTTCCGGCCAACACTGTTAATTTGTTGATCCTCGATGATCTGATGAAAGAGGCCAGCGGAAACAGCAGAGAAGGTCTTCACCATACGTGCATCATAGAAATCTTAGTGCTATTTATATTGTGCAGAATTTATTTTGCCAAGGGAAATCCAGTAGGACCATCAGCTTAAACACAAATGATCTAATGTTTAAAAATCCCCGAGACGCTAATCAAGTCAGTGTACTGGGGAGGATGTATCCCGGCAACGCAAAATTTTTTATGGAATGTTATCAAGACGCAACCAGCAAACCTTTCGGGTATCTGATGATCGATTATAAAACAAAAACGCCCGAACACTATAGGCTCAGAACGGATTTACTCGCGCCACACCCTGTGGTGTATCTCCAGAAAAGAAAATAGCGAGATGTCTCCAGACTTTGTAGAAACCTGCCGCTTTTAAAAATATTATTAAAAGCAGCACCCAAACAAAGACGGATTATTTTACAAACTGTAACAGACGAACTCGTTGCGACATTGTGTGAAGTAGCTCTTAATGTTCTCTACAGTAATATACCTCTCACAGATCAACAACACCAGAAACTCAGAAGAAGGAAAAGCGTCATCAAATTTGTAGCGGATAAGACGGTCGGTGTTAAAAGAAAGAGGCGTGTAATAAACCAACAGGGGGGGCTTTCTTCTGCCGCTCTTAAGCGTGGCTATTCCTTTCATCTCCAGCATGATTGCTTCTAGATAACAGAGGGAATGGAGTACGCAGAGAAACTGTTTTTAGTCCCGCAGCACCAGTTGGACAAACTAAAGACCGGGACAACACGCGAATCTATTCAGCAAAATGTGGAGAACGATCTGGATATAGCTATAAGAAATATTTTGCACCGCTCTGACTTGGACAGTTATGAAAAAGCGAAACTGTACACGAGCGTTTTCCAGCGCTTTTTAACAATCGCTACACAAGGGGACCGTGAAAACAGCACATTAACATTGACACCTATGCAGACTGAGCATCCCTAAAAAAGAAAAGCATAATCTATATGTTTAATCAATAGTTAGAAGCGTAATCTAAATCCATAGAATAATGGTTGATAAAGTTATATTCTGAGTGTGGATTGAGTTAGAAGAATTCTGTGTCTTACTAAACAGTAGGCCTAATTGTTTTCTGTGGCAAATCTAAAACTATAAGATACTTCCAACATGTGTTCTTCAAGTGTGTAAAGTAAGAACCTTTGTTTGTCTAAACTCAGCTTCACTTTGTGGTAGAAAATTAGACACGTTCCAGAGCTGGGTTTCTGAATTGGGCCCTTGGGCTTGCAAATCAGTAACATAAGAAGAGATAAGAGTTCAGGGGAAGGGTACCAAGATGAGGCTATGGGACGAATTAAGTGACATGATGGAGAACCCAGGTCTGGTAAGACCTTTGAACATACAACTGGCTGTGCATGCACCACAAATGTTGGGTATCCCATGGATATGAATAATTAGTTAAGGTGGTGGAGATTGGTCGGTTCTAAAAAGAAAAGTTGAATGCCACACCTAGGAATTATTTTGACTGTTTTTGGAAGGTATATACAGACATGTTTGTGTATGTACAAGTTGGACTCTCTGCAGACAGTCACACTTTGTTGGTTTTCAATAAAGTTTCTTACTTTTGACATCTACTAAACTCTCTGTCTTTGAAGTTTTTGACTTAGGTTAAAAAGGTTGATTTTATCTACAACAACACACACACACACACACACAAGCACACACACACACGCGCGCTCACACACGCACACACATGCGTACACACACACGTTTAGTTATTGTGTTTGTAAACAGGTGGGGGAAAAAAGCAAAAACATCTGTAGTGTCAGGATGGCCGAGCGGTCTACGGCTCCAGACTCAAGGTTTACGTGCTCTCAAAACTCTTGCATATGTTAATACTTTTGTTTTGTGACATAAAGATGGTTTTAATTTATTGAATTAATTAATTAATTTTGCCAGCAAAATCAACAGATAATTAAATATACTTTGTTTTTCTGTTCGATGTTATCCCACGTATAGAATCCAAACAAAACTTCTTTCCAGTGTAAACAGAAATAAACACCAATATATTCAGTTATTAATTTGGACGGACTTTTCCATACGAGCTCAGAACCAAAATAAATGTTCTCTGGCTGTTTACACAGTGAACATTCTGTATTAATATCTCTTCTAAATTTCTTCATATAAACATTGACACAATGAATTATCAGAAGTGATCTTTATCTGCTGTTTCTGCTGTCAGTGATGACTGGAACAGGTCATACCTGTCTCTCTAAAACTCCTCCTATTAAGGAAGTACAGAGTCCGAGACGACTGCAGTCCTTTTGCAGTGTTCTGCTCTGGTGAGTTTAGTTTTATTCTCGGTTTATGGAGAATTCTGAGTCTCATTTTCAGCTCTGTGAAAAGAAAGGATTACTAACTGGACCTGCAAAGTCGGATATTAACTTTAAACAAACCTGAAATCAGGGTGTGATTACTTTTGATCAAAGTGAAAGTGAATCTGAACATTCGGACTGGAGAGAACAACAACAGCAGCAAAATAAAATGACTTCTAAGTTTTCAGAGGAGGATTTCTCTTGTCCTGTGTGCTGTGAAATCTTCACGGATCCTGTTGTTCTGCGCTGCAGTCACAGTGTGTGTAAAGTGTGTTTGCAGAAGTTCTGGGAGACCAAAGGATCCAGAGAATGTCCTGTTTGTAGGAGGAAGTCGTCTATGGATGATCCTCCCATAAATCTGGTCTTAAAGAACCTGTGTGAGACTTTCTTACAGGAGAGAAGTCCGAGATCTTCATCAGCGTCTGAAACAGTCTGCAGTCTGCACAGTGAGAAACTCAAACTCTTCTGTCTGGATGAGCAACAGCCGGTGTGTTTGGTGTGTCAGACTTCAAAAATACACGCCAACCATAAATTCTGCCCCATTGATGAGGCATTAACAGACTGTAAGGTAAATAAAATGTTCCTGTAAAAGGTACATGTAAAAAAGAGTTTATTCTACATATCAATATCTACAGGTTCAATATAAACACAGTGGAATAATTAAATAATAAATTATAATTATCTTGTGATAAATTTAGTAACATAATAACAAATGTGAGTCTGCTATTCCATCATCTTCAGATTTTCAGCATCTGAAGTGTCTCCTGTATAAACAGGAGCAGATCTTCCATGTTAGACTAAAGCAGTGTACACCAATAAACCCACATCCTATAAGTCTACACTTTTCATTGTTTCTTCTGTACTTGGTGCATTTTAAAAGCTCTAATGAGTGCTTGTACGAGAGAATACAGCTATTACTAAACACAGAGTCTCCATGCAGTGTGTTGATTTGTTTCAGGAGGAGCTGAAAACTGCTCTGAAGCCCCTACAGGAGAATCTGAAGATCTTTAAAGACTGTAAACTGAACTGGAGTCAGACTGCAGAACATATAAAGGTTAGAATCAATAAGATGGTGTTGATATTGGAATGATATTTTGCATCACTGCATAATCAGTTCTATTTCATTTGATTACCTCTTCACTGCAGATTCAGGCCCGACACACAGAGCGGCAGATTAAGGAGGAGTTTGAGAAGCTTCACCAGGTTCTACGAGATGAAGAGGCAGCCAGGATAGCTGCACTGAGAGAGGAAGAGGAGCAGAAGAGTCAGATGATGAAGGAGAAGATTGAGAAGCTGACCAGAGACATATCATCTCTTTCAGACACAATCAGAGGCGTAGAAGAGGAGATGAGAGCTGAAGACGTCTCGTTCTTACAAGTGAGGATCATTTAGTCAGTATTTATATTGTGAGGAAGTAAAACTTCTTTCCATCATCAGAAACGTCACATTTCAGTGGTGTAAAAATGTCAATCAGATCCACTGATATGTGCTTTGTTGTTTTACAGAACTACAAGGCCACAGGGAAAGGGGGGGGGTGTTTTTTTTGTTTTTTTTTCGTTCTCTGTGTTTCTGACTTCCAAACCCACAGCAGCACTGACTCCTGAATGTTTGCGGTGTCAGTGCAGCACTGCAGCATCCAGAGGAGCTTTCAGGACCACTGATCCATGTGGCAAAACATCTGGACAACCTGAAGTTCAGAGTCTGGGAGAAGATGCAGGACGCTGTCCAATACAGTAAGAATCTCTTTTCTTCTTCTTTCTTTCTTTCTTGATTCTGTGCCTTTGTTAATAACACTAAAGTGGTCTTTATAGTAATCTTTCATCTGTGTAATGTTTTGGATAAATATGGGGAAAATATTATTATTATTATTATTATTATTATTATTATTATTATTATTATTATTATTATTATTATTATTATTATTATTACTATTATTATTATATGTGGTCACTTTTTGAACTGATGTAAAGTAATGTAATGTAAGGGGACTTTTATTTTGAAAGGCTTCTGATGCGTCAGACTTCCATGCTAACGTAATGGTTAACTTAGCTTAGCCCCGCGTCGTGTGTGTGTGTGTGTGTGTGTGTGTGTGTGTGTGTGTGTGTGTGTGTGTGTGTGTGTGTGTGTGTGTGTGTTTTTTCAGCACATGTAACTCTGGACCCCAACACTGCTCATCCTAAACTCATTGTATCTGATGATCTGACCATTGTGAGACTCAGTGATGAGAAACAGAATCTTCCTGATAATCCAGAGAGATTTGATTATAAATACTGTATCCTGGGCTCTGAGGTCTTTAACTCAGGGACACACTGCTGGGACGTTGAAGTAGGAGACTGTACACGGTGGTTTGTGGGTGTGATGAGAGAATCTGCTCAGAGGAAGGGAGATATATTCTCCAGAAGTGGAATCTGGTGTGTGTGGTATTATGGTGGTAAATATAGAACATGTTCTACACCACAGCCAGACACTCTCCTCTCAGTAACACAGAAGCTCCAGAGGATCAGAGTGCAGCTGGACTGGAACAGAGGAAAGCTGTTGTTCTCTGACCCTCTCACTAACACACACATACACACTATCACACACACATTTACTGATAAATTTTCCTTATAGCTTTTTTATGTTTTTTTTAAATTTTTTTAAAGCTTCTTCCTTTTATTTTTTTAAAAGGGAAAGATTGTTAGGTGAGATTGTTTTATTCCAATTCATGAATGAAATATTGCTGATGAAAAGATTCATGTTCTTTGTGAAAGTCTGTTTTTACTGAAGCACTGAACACTTCATTGTGGAATTTATTTTAGTGTTATATTATTATTTCGACTCACCTTATCAATGACATCAAAATAATGTGAAAAGTCTAAATAATAAGATAATATCTCCAATATTAATATATCTAGAGATTCCAAGTTATTAAATGAAATATTTTAAGTGAAAATAACGACCTACTGTGTTGAAATAATGAATTATTAAATAAAAATAATGTGATAAAGTTCAAATAACTACATAGTACATTTCCCCCGCAACGTTCAGTTCAGGGCTTCCAGAAACAAATAAACCACAGAATGAATTTAAAATCATAAAAATATGTTTAAACATAGATCTCTATCTCTGTTCATTTTATTCCTGAATGTAAATCATTGTAAATAAACGGAGGCTTTGAAGACTGGAGTCTTTACTGTATTTGTATTGTTAGCGCGATGCTGTTAATCCTGGGTGAAATGTTCAGCTGGATGTGTGTGTTATGTGTGAAACTGTGCAGTGGAGGAGAATTCAGATGGAGCTCTAAGTTTCTCTCACCAGCAGTTTGTGGTTGTGTAAAGATCAGATGGATCTGTATGTTAATCCTGCATTATTACTTAATTAGTGGAATGTGATTGGTCGATTCTGAACAATTTCACATTCCCAGTTATATAAGGGTGTACAAACTTATGCAAGCTCAGTATTGGATTCTTTTTATTTTTAATTTTTTACTAAAATATTTGTTTGTCACTTGATATTTAAATCTTGCAATTCCACAATAAAGGTGAAAAAGGTTCAGACTTGATTTAACTTACTTTCATTTTTTTACATCACAAAAACCTGCCATGTTAACTAGGGGTGTGTAAACTTTTTATCTCCACTGTAGATATCAGCAATTCTGTGCAAGCTAAGAATTTTAACACAGCTGCAGTTAGCAATCAAAGACAGTCTGCGTTTTATTTTCATGTATTAAATAATTAATCCAATAATAATCAAATATCTCTCCACATTTATCACACTACTGCATGATTAGAGACGATTTCCAAAGATCAAACAGAGTTAAAGTTTATTAATATTCATGCATGACCTTGTGCTGGCCGTAATGAATTACACCACACGTACATTCTGAGGAACCTGAGTAAACACAATACAGTTTTTAAAAATTGAATGAAATAAAATGACTCAGTTCACAGAGAGAATGTGGGGCGGATGTGGAAGAGAGAGACATGGGGAGACAGTCAGACATTAAAGGTGCTAAAAACAACAAGTTTTGTATTTTAGTAAGTAGTATTGAATATTTATTTAATATTTACAAATTATCAAATATTTACAATATTTGAGTAGTTATATCATACACTTTTTGTCAAAGTGATGATTTATGATCCTTTGTGCTGGTAATTTATGACCCCCTGTCCTTCCCTGACTGACAGGTCGTCGGAGGGGGGTGAGGGGGTAACCCTTATCGGTCGTATCAGCTAATCAATCTGGCTCCTTTGTGTCTGGACATTGGCAGTGAGGGGGTGTGTGGGGGAATAGTCCCCCTTCCAGGAAAAGGGGGGTTTATGTTAATTAGTTTGGTTTTTGTCGGGGTGAAATACGTCTGAAAAGAAATAATATTTTTACATAGAGGAACCAACAGAACCAACGCCTAATTCATTTTTAAACAGCGATTCAAATTCACAGCAGGTGGGGTGGGGGTCAGATAGTCATTCGTTTAATCCGTCGGATCCGAGTTTTGGGTTATCCGAAGCCGCTATTGAATCTATCGTAAGAGAGGGAGAAAAGCCCTTTGAGAAAAGCAAACCTGCAATTATTAGACAAATGAATCATCAGATTCAAAAAGAAAAGCCGTCTACACAACCCGACGTAAACCCCCATGACGATTTAGATAACGTGGTGGATGATATTTTGAAGAATATTCCGCAGAGGAGTGTAAAAAACGCTCGCTACATTTTGGATAAAATGTCTAAAATGAAAGATGTCACATCTTGGGGCGATTCAGGAGAGTTTGTGTTTAACGGTAGAACTATTCCTGGCTCACATATGCTCGATTTAGTTAAAGGCATCACGGCTCCCCAAAAGATCTCTGATGCCCGAAGACCAGTCGGATGGCTCGAATTTCTAGAGGCTTTTGCCTCTTTAAACATACCATACTCAACGGTGCCAAACCCTTATGTCAGAAAAGCAATTAACTCTTTCAAAACCAAATCGACTTCGCCTTTAACCAGCTCGTCTAAGAAGCGTAAAAAACACAAAATATCTCCGAGTACACCATCAGCACAATCAAATTATTCAGACGGACCTGTATTTAAAACACCTACACTCTACCAAACCACGAATAAAGCCTGAGTTTTTTGCACTACCGACGCCTCCGTGTCTCTGTGCATCGCCCATCCCGCTACACTGGTGGAGGATGCGGGCATGAGCACAGAACCGCCCCTTACCTAAAAAAAAAAAAAAAAAAAAAAAAAACACGCACACAATGGAGCAGACATTACAGCAGCTGGTGCAGGCCAGTATACAGCAACAGGCTGTCACCCAACAACTTACGGAAAGCCTCCAGGCGGCGACAGAGACGCCGGTGGCGCTACAGTCCCGCGCGGCCTCCACGCCTCTCCCGGACCCGGGACGTGAGCTCCGCCGCCTACTCCCCCCCTTGGCTCCTGATGACGACCCAGTGGCGTACCTCGAGACCTTCGAAACCATCGCCCGCCGCAAGGGCTGGGATAAGGAGGACTGGCCCCGCGCCATAGCTCCCCTGCTCACAGGGGAGGCCCGCGAGGCCTATTACAGTCTCGAGCCGGAGGACGCGGCGGACTACCGCACCATGAAGGAGGGCGTCCTGGCGTGGTGCGGCCGAGGCTCTCCCCAAGCGGCCGCCGAGTTCCATCGCTGGGTCTATCAGTCGGCAGCGCAGCCCCGCAGGCAGCTGAACACCCTCATCCGCCTCACCAAAAGGTGGCTCCGGCCAGACCAGCACATGGCCCTCGAGGTGGCGGAAGAGGTGGCGATGGATCGGTTCCTGAGGGCATTACCCCGGATGGTACGACAGGCCATGGGGGTCCAAGCACCGCAAACGCCCCAGGAGCTCCTGACGGCCCTGGAGCGCATCACCGCCACCCTCGAGCTCGACCCGCAAGAGCCACAGCCCTCTGACCTACCTCTAGGGGCCTCGGGAGTCCGGTCTGACCGGCCACGCCCAGCCTGCACTTGGCGAACCCGCCGGAGGTCGCCCGCCCAAGTAAATCCCACCGATGAGCCCATGCCCACGGAGCCGGAACTGGGGCCTCCCGGACCGACCCAGAAACCTTGGCTGGCCGGGCTCGCCCCCCCATGTACGACAGTTGCGGGAGGGGCCCACCCATAAGGTGTGGATTGGAGGGAGGCCGATCACCGCGGCGCTGGACACGGGAGCTCGGTGACCCTCGCCCGACCGTCCATCCTCCCCAGCGGACTCCAACTAGGGGGAGCCTCACTGTGACCCGCGTTCATGGGGACACCCGAGAAGTCCCGACGGCGAGGTGCCGATCAAGGGCGTGACCGGGAGCTGGAATCTCCATGTAGGCGTGATCCCTGACCTCCGACTACTACTCCTGGGGAGGGACTGGCCAGGATGCCCGCCGGGCCGGGACACCGAGACGGGGGCCAACGACGTCGCAAAGCAGAGGACCTGGGCCCGGGACCGCTTACCTGGCCCAGGACAACGGGGACGCCACTCCCGAAGGTGAGGACGCTATATCAACTAACCCTATGTCTGGTGTCGTCCATCAGGTAAACCGAGAGGGGAGCTGGGTGAGGGAACAGAAGGGGGACGACCGACTCAAGCACTGCTGGGCCCAGGTACGGGTTGTAGAGGGGGCCGACCAAAACCCCGACCTGAGGCTTCCCACCTCGTACTTCCTCGTCCGGGGTGGCCTCTCACTAACGGGCCCACCCCCGCCGGCAGAACAGTAGACCTCCTGGTGGTACCGAGGACGAAGGTGCCACTCATCATGCACTCGCCCATGTCCACCCGCTCGGCGGTCACCTGGGACCGCGAACACAGTGGAAAAGCTGAGGGACCGATCGTGTGGCCCGGGATGAGCGCCGAGGTTCAGAGGTTCTGCCCGCAGTGTCCCCAGTGCCAACGCACCGCTCCCCGGACGCCCCGCCGGGCGCCCGCCCTTCTACCCATCATCGGCGTCCCCTTTGAACGGATCGGCATGGACCTCGTGGGGCCCCCTCCCCAAGTCGGCCCGGGGTCACGAGTACGTCCTGGTGATTGTGGACTACGCCACCCGGTACCCGGAGGCGGTACCACTAAGCAAAGCCACCTCCCCCAACATCGCCAGGGAACTGGTACTCTTGTTCAGCCGCGTGGGGATCCCCAAAGACATCCTAACCGACCAAGGTACGCCCTTTGTCTCCAAGCTAATGTCTGATCTGTGTCGGCTGTTGCAGGTGAAGCATCTGAAGACGTCGGTCTACCACCCCCAGACTGACGGGCTGGTCGAACGTTTCAACCAGACGCTCAAATGAATGCTGCGGCGGGTGGTAGACGAAGAAGGGAGGAACTGGGACCTCCTCCTCCCTTACGTACTCTTTGGCGTCCGGGAGTGTCCCCAGGCATCCACCGGCTTCATCCCCTTTGAGCTGCTGTTCGGCCGGCGCCCTCGAGGACTACTCGACGTTGCCCGCGAAGCCTGGGAGGAACAGCCGTCCCCGTACCGCTCGGTCGTGGAATATGTACGAGAAATGCAAGACCAGATCGACCGAGTAGGACCAATAGTCCAACAGCATATGCGCGCCGCCCAGGAAGAACAGCAGCGGGTGTACAACCGCCCGGCGCAGCCCCGAGAGTTCCACCCAGGGGACCAGGTACTTCTGCTGGTACCCAGTAGCGCCTGCAAGTTCCTGGCCCGCTGGCAGGGGCCTTACACTGTTCTAGAGCGTCAGGGCACCGTCAACTACCGCCTGCAACAGCCCGGTAGGAGAACGGACGGCAAACTCTATCACATTAACCTGTTGAAGAAGTGGGTGGAACCTGCCCCGGTCATTTCAGCATACGCCGCCCTAGACACAGATCAGAACAAGCATGCTTTGGTCGACCTCGGGGAGGACCTCACACCCGCCCAGAGACAGGAGCTCCGCGAGTTCGTGGACCAATTCACGGACGTATTCTCCTCCTCCCCAGGAAGGACCCAAGTGGTGCGCCACCACATAAAAACACCTCCAGGGGTAGTGGTGAGGCAGAGGCCCTACCGTGTCCCAGAAGCCCGGGCAAGGCCATCGAGAAAGAGGTGGAGAGCATGCTACGAGACGGAGTCATCGAGGAGTCCAACAGCCCCTGGTCCAGCCCCGTTGTTAGTAATGCCGAAACCCGACGGGAGTATTCGACTCTGCAATGACTCCCCGACTCAACCAGGTCTCGGAGTTTGATAGCTACCCCTCCCCGAGTGGATGACTTTTGTGGAGCGCCTTGGGAGGGCCCGATTCATTTCCACTCTGGACCTCACCAAGGGGTACTGGCAAGTGGCCTGGCAGCCAAGCTCCGACCCAAGACGGCCTTTAGCACCGCCACGGGCCACTGGCAGTACCGGGTCCTCCCCTTTGGGGCTACATGGGGCCCCGGCCACCTTCCAACGGCTGATGGACATCGTCCTACGGCCCCATCGTAGCTTCGCAGCGGCCTACCTGGATGACGTAGTCATCCATTCCTCCACCTGGTCGGACCACCTGTTCCATCTGGGGGAGGTTCTAAAGGGCTTGACTGCCAACCCCAAGAAATGTCACCTTGAGCTAACTGAGGCGCAGTACCTGGGATACCGCATCAGGCGCGGGATGCTAAAGCCCCAGGCAAAGAAAGTCGAAGCGGTGAAAGGCTACCCTCGGCCCATGTCGAAAAAACAGGTGCGTGCCTTCTTGGGGTTGGCGGGATACTATCGGAGGTTTGTCCCTAACTTCTCGGCGATAGCCTCTCCTCTTTCAGACCTGACAAAGAAGGGCCAGCCGGACCAGGTGAGGTGGACAGCCGACGCCGAGCGGGCCTTCCGGGCTCTGAAGGAGGCCCTCACCAGCAAGCCGGTGCTGCGCAACCCGGACTTCACACTCCCCTTCTCGATGCACACCGACGCCTCTGAAACCGGGCTGGGCGCAGTTCTCTCACAAGCCTTCGAGGGAGAAGAGCACCCGGTACTCTACATCAGCCAGAAGCTGTCCCCGGCAGAGAGAAAGTACGCCGCAGTAGAAAGGGAGGCCCTGGCAATAAAATGGGCCATTGAGGAGCTGAGGTACTACCTGGCGGGCCGACCCTTCATTCTGGTGACGGACCATGCTCCCCTCCAGTGGATGGCCAAGGCCAAGGACACTAATGCCAGGGTAACTCGGTGGTTTCTCGCCCTGCAGGACTTCTGCTTCCAGGTCCAACACTGGGCGGAGACCCTACACGGGAACGCAGACGGGCTCTCACGGAGGGACGCGCTATGGGCCCACCACCCGGCGGCAGTAGGCTCGGAGCTGGGGGGTTGGGTACTGTCGTGACGGACTGGCACTCGGCGTGAGGAGAAAGGGAATCGCTCCTTTGCCAACTGCCGTACCGGCACGAAGCAGGCAGCCCCGTGTTGGACCTGGCATTAACCGGAAGGGACGCCATGCCGGGAGGACCCACCGATGCCGTACCGTCCGGGATTGGAGGATCGGACGGAAGAATTCCACCACTGCTACCCGGATGGCGGAGATAAAGGACGCCCTTCCGCCCGGAAGATTGAGTACCGACTACCGAAACGGTTGGCGTCCGAACAGACCCTCGTGCAGGTATTCACCCGTGCTCCCTTTTGTTTGTAGTTGGCTAATCTCTCTTCTTTTTTTGTATTTCAGCGGAAGGCACCGACACGGACGAGGACCGCTGCGCGACGACGCGCACAGCGCTGAGATCACTGGCCGGGGGCGGGGGCGGCCTCGGGGCGCCACCCCCCCACCCCCAGCGACACGGCACCCCGGCCCCGCCAAAAAAACAACCCGACCTACACTCTACCAAACCACGAATAAAGCCTGAGTTTTTTGCGCTACCGACGCCTCCGTGTCTCTGTGCATCGCCCATCCCGCTACAGTACAGGATCTAGTATGGAAGTTGATGAATTGGCTGAAGAGCTTAATGTAGCTAGTTCGGTCTCTCTAAGCGGAGCAAAACACTCTAAACAATCATCTGTTTTTCTACGTTGTCATGTAATGGGTTTGTTACAGTACTGTCCGGTTTTAATTTAATGGCCTGTATTTCACGTCTAATATTTTCAACCATATCAATGAAAAATTCCATGAAATCTTCACTGCTATGTAATAATTGAGTGTTTCTCTCTGTAATGTTTTTATTCCTAGTTAATTTTGCTACCGTGGTGAAAAGGAATCTAGAATTGTTTTTGTTATCTTCTATTAAGGTGGAGAAATAGATTTTTCTAGCTTCACTAAGAGATTTTCTGTATTTCAGTAGACTCTCCCTCCAGGTTGTTTGAAATATCACCAGTTTGGTTTGACGCCATTTACGTTCTAATTGTCGAGATGTCTGTTTTAATGATCGCGTTTGATCATTATACCAGGGTGATAATTTTTTCTCTCTAATTATTTTTCTTTTGAGTGGAGCCACTCTATCTAACGTGTAGCCCGGTTTGGAGTGTTGACTCCAAACTTTCAGTCGCCTGATTGGGTTCTATGGGATCTGACGGTGATCCAAATCTAATTGATGTTTCTGCAAGGTTATTTAGGAAGCTCAGGACTTCATAATGATGGGACTGGATTGTGAGATTACTTTCTCACGCTAGGTCGGGCTTAGTAAGCCCCGGAGGGGGAAAATATATAGAAAATATATTGAAAATATGTATAGAAAATATCTATGACATGTAACCAATATGTATAACTCACTTCTGGATATGTTAATGAAGTGTATTCAATATGTAACCTGCATTTAGAAGTACTACTTAAAGCATAATTGAATAACCAGTATGGGTTAAAAAGCATAATCTATATGTTTAATCAATAGTTAGAAGCATAATCTAAATCCATGGAATAATGGTTGATAAAGTTATATTCTGAGTGTGGGTTGAGTAGAAGAATTCTGTGCCTAGTAAACAGTAGGCCTAATTGCTTTCTGTGGCAAATCTAAACTATAGGACACTTCCAACATGTGTGTTCTCCTAGGTGGGTAAAGTTTGAGCCTTTGTTTGTCTAAACTCAGCTTCACTTCTAAGTGTGTAAATTAGGTGCTATGGGGATGTCTAAAGCAGATTCACGCTGTAGAAGTAAATTAAGAGCTTGTGTTTGTCTAAACGCAGCTTCACTTTGTGGCAGTAAATTAGACACATTCCAGAGTTGGGTTTCTGAAATGCCCCCCCTTGTGCTTGCAAATCAGTAACATAAAAAGAGATAAGAGTTCAAGGGAAGGGTACCAAGATGAGGCTATGGGATGAATTATGTGACATGGTGGTGAACCAGGTTCTGGTAAGAACTTTGAAGAACATACAACTGGCTGCGCATGCACCACAATGGTGGGGTATCATATAGATATGAATAATTAGTTAAGGCATGGGAGATTGGTCGGTTCTAAAAAGAAACGGTGAATACCACACCTAGGAATTATGTTCACTGTTTTTGGGAAGTATATAAAGACATGTTCATGTATGTACAAATTGGACTCTCTGCAGACAGTCACCTTTGTTGGTTTCCAATAAAGTTCCACATTGATCCGAGCAGGAAAACGCTCCAATTCTGTTGAGTCAGCGTGTCTGATCTCCTCATTTTTGAGTGATGTTCTCCTGTGGTAAGGATTGCGGTGTCGTGGGGTTCGGTTACGTGGCGGTGTATGATTGTTGGACTCTCCCCGGTGAGTGAGTGCTGCAAAGGAGTTGAGGGTGTCCATGCCAAGTGGGATTCCACCTGAGTGAGGGACAACGTTCCGGTAGCCTTACATTAGGCATATATTAAATTTAACAGAAGTCCAGGGAGAATTTCCCTACGTTAATTGGCAGAGAGTGATAGAAAGGAATTGGAAAATTGGTCATTTGGAAAAGCTGCTAGATAACTTTTTCCAACCTGAGTCTCAGTGGCAGTTTGCCCAAGTATCCATAGCTTGAGTTATACCTCAGAGTTGGAGAAGAAAGAGGTTTTGAGAAGGGAAAAGGGGAGACGGGACAAATCATAAATAAACCTGATTGACTTAATGAATTGGCTTGATAACTTCAAATCACTAATTTCAAGTCACAAGATTAGTCACATAAATTCAGACAGTTAAGACTGTGTTAGGGGACCTGTAGACTGAACAAATACTATACCGAGGACATTTCAACATGAGTATCATTTCACTTACAATTAAATTCTACAAAAGAAATTAATTTGGGCATATCCGATATGACCAATAGTGGACTTGTGTATAGGATAGACTGCACTAGCTAACACCATTGATGGACTATTTTTAGCTAAAACTAGTCATATTTAGCAGTGTAATTAGAAAATTTACTCTTTAGTTTGCCTTAGCAGTGGAAAAGAATGGTTTCATTGGACAAATCTGCTCACCTACAGAAGGCTTTTCATTTGTGTTATAAGAAAGAAAAGCATGATTACATTTCTGCTTATTTGAGTAAACGTCAACCACATTGTTTAATCTAATTTCATGTACTGACACATTAAAATTATATATATATATTTTCATTCACATATATAGCCTTCTAGTTCAATGATAGTCAGTTTGCTCTTTGAGCAGAATTAGCAGCCTTTGGACTGTGGATAGTTCTATGAGAGATAAAATGTAGTAATTTTCTTTTTTGTCCAAATTGTTTGTTTCATTCAGTTTTTTATGTCTATAAACCTAAAGAGATGTTAGGTATTATATTTGTAGTGTAAATTACACCGGATTTTAGTTACTATTGTTATACAACTTGAATTTAATAATTTCTCTTGGTTTAAAAGGTTGTATTCTACCGGAGAAAATCTAATTGGAGCAACGTAATTAAAAAATAAATAATAATAAGAAGAATGTCAACTTAAAAACTTGTGTTCATAATTATGTTGATTAAGTATATAACACTTAAATTCCTTTTAAATAATGTGAAAAAAAACAAACAAACTCATTTTTATGAGTAATCAATTCGAAATAAAACGTCTGTTTATTATACAGATTATTAAATAAGTTTTATTTGAGAATACATTTGATTGTAGAGGAAAAGGTCATTTCTCTAACTCAGTGTAGTTCGTTGGTTAAAATTAATTTAAAGTTGTCATAACTCAAAATGATTGATGTTTTGCAAGCTGTTGAGTTAATGTTTTGTTGAGCGTAAACATTTGTTTTTAGAGAGTACTGACAACCTTCACAGTCGTATCAGACCTGTAGTCCAGCAGTGCAGTGAGTGTGAATTGTTTGGAATGGCTTGAGTTTTGGATAGATCAAGCTTAATTAAATGCTCAATACACATGGGTAATAATGTTTGATGTCTTTACCTCATTTACTCTATTTTTTTAGTTCTGTATTATTGGGATTATCACTTGTTAGCACAGAGGGGATATTAACATGTTAGTTAGTGTACATCGCAAATAGTCCTAGAGTAAATGATCTTTCATTCACCAGAAGGATATTAAGAAAGGATTTCAGGAAGGGATAAGAATGAATCTTTGCCACTTGGGGTCGTATTTTTAAAGACAACAGACTAGAACTCTTTGACAGATTAACTAAACATGAGAGTAGAAGACACCTTTATGATAGGAGTTATTCCTTTGATTAGAGAATTAGAGATTACTTCAATAATGTTTAAATGGTTTGATAGACCAACTTTATTTAAGCTCTGTGGCAATATTCATGATCCACTGCGTCAAAAGCCTTGCGATAAATCGATAAAAATGGAAGTGCAGTAGTTACCTTTATCTAGAGATTACGCAATATTGTTTAAGACTTTCAAAACAGCTGTTGTGCTCCTATGTTTTTATGAAACTTTAATTAGTAGAAAAGATTTTTTGCAATCTGATAACATGTCAGTGGTTCACTGATAAGGCTTTCTAAAATTTTTGATAGGACACAAAGCTTTGGGATTGGACTATAATGATCTCGTATAGTGGGATTTCCCTCCTTTAATAAAAGAACAACAAAATCTGATTCACAAATTTCTGATATAACACAATTTAGGAATTTAGGGAAGAAGTAAGTAAGTGAAGTGAAGTAACTGAGTGAGGAATAAGCGTACGTAGACCTAAGGACATTGTAAGTAGGGAAAGAAAGGAAAGCAACACAGGGCTATAAGATAAGTTGCTTTTGGAATTGATGGGGTTCCAGTTCAGTGTCCATGTCTACCCCAACTGCATGTTACAGTAAATCAAATGCTAATTATCCACCTTTTTTTAATATGCCTTGATCTATTGCATAAATTGAACATGTAATGATGGGTTTTGCAGTTGTGTGTTCCCAGTGGTCTGTCTCCAGTTTACAAATTGGACAGTGATGGTGGCATCAGTAATCCTGAGCTCACTAACATACCTGGCACATTATGGGCTACATAAGGTTGAAGCTCGACAAGTAACATGTACACTGTATTAAGCTAAAGTGAAGTATAGTCATCCTGTGTCCTGTAAACAATATCATCTGTCCTCAGAAAAGGATGATGGGACATGCCCAATTATTCTAGCATTATTACAGTAAGCTGTGATAACTACTGTGATAAGTTCTGCAATACAACACACTTAGTAACCGATATTTAAGGCTGGAAGAGGATGGCATTTTACCCAAAATTTGCTAAATCAATGAATAGTCATCCTAGTAACTCCATTAGTGCATTTTGTCCCTACTGTAACCTCTTCCATTCCACATGATAATTATTATTTTTCTATTGTTGAATTGTGCTCAGCTCTTTTTCCAGTGCGCCTGCATGTGAGAGCTCAAGGCCGTTACTCCCCTTAACATTCCAAGATCAGTAATACACCTGGGTGCGTCTCCCTCAGGGCCTGTGGACTCTCCTGCAGTTTACTCCTCTGTGGTCAGAGACTCCCTCGCACGCTCTCAAGACCGACAGGACATGATTGGGATCCTCCTCCGCCCCATACCACACTACAAATGTTAAGCTTTCTGGAAGTTATCAAGTATGGTCTTCAGTGGATCACTGATTGCTCTCTTGACAAAATCCTGAGATCTGGGTGTTCTAAGGAAAAAAAACTGACATTGAATGGACCTATGCTCTGCACCTGTATTATGGCTGGCAAACTACAACAAAGACTTTTCTTAAATGTGACAGAGAGGGTACGCTGCTGCGGGGGTCCCGGCTCAGGAGTATGGGGGCACTTGCAGGTCTTTAAGCATTGGATTTGGTGGCAGAAGGATTGCCAGCATGTTTGCGTGCCATGGCTGGAGCTGCTCTCTTAGTGCAGATCACTGGGAAAATGGCTCTCTCACACATTGATCTTACACTCATCACACCAGGTCACTTCCATTTTGATTATATCCACATGCAACACATGACAGCCGAACATAGAACAGGATATGAGGTTATTCTATGTGCCGCCAAAAAATGTAAATATTAAACCTATTAGTGTGTCTAATACACCAACTGTAGTGTTGTATTGCCTAATTAATTCTGTGGAGCCAGTCACTGAGAACACTCACGATTGCCTAGCCATATTTCCTCGAGCCTAAATTTGAACTTTCTAGACATTTCATCTGAAAGTTTTTGAGTCTGAAACATTTACATTAATAAACATTATGAGCACCCTGCTCTGCCCAAATTGGCTGAATTAAAAGCCATCACAACAGAGTGCGAACTGGTTAAGGGTAGAATTGTTTTATATATATATATATATATATATATATAAATAAATACTGACTCTGCTTATGCCCATGGATTATGTCATCTGTTTGGAGAATACAATAAGGGCTTCAGAAAATCATTGGAACACCACTTTAACATACCGAGTAAATAATTTAATTGAATTCTGATTGTACACACTGTACTTCTCACTGTATGCATTTCAGTACTTCTCACTGTATGAGTTTCAGATGCACATGGTTTTAACCAGTGTGCAAGGGGAAAGTTATGGGATAGATAAAACAGCAAGAGGACTGGTCTTTGTACTTACAGGCAATGATGGATATTTTTTTCTGAGTGTGAACTTTATGCTCAAAACAATTTCAGAAATTGAAAATCAGTATCGATAGGGCACATATCAATGCCGAAGGGCCGTTTAAGCACTTGGTTATAGACAGGTTTAGCAGGTGGAGGTAGGCAATGCCATCAGCAGCCTAAACTGCTGGAACAGTGATTCAATTTTTCACTAGAGACGTAATTCCAGAGTTGGCATACCATCTCAGATTAGCTCTGACGATGGCTCAGCGTTCATTTAAAAAAAAAAAACAATGTTACAGTAACTGTGAATAAATTAAAATGTTTGTGTTTATCACCCTCAGTCACAGGGAATAGTGGAAAAGGTAAGTGTTACCTTTAAGACTAAGCTTAACGCAACCTGTTTCGGTTGATGCTCTACCTCTTGCACTAATGACCAATCGCATGCAGACTAACAGAAATATGCAACTAACACTGCATGAAATGCTTACGGGTCGACCCATGTCTGTGTCATATCTGAGAGGTCCTTATGAAGAATTGCTGCTGGAGTAATTGCCGATGGAACTAAGAGCGTATATGAGATAACTAACTGCTATGAATGAAGCTATCTATTCACAGGAACAAAGTTGGGGACTGAGAGAGTAGATGGAAGTTCTTTGTCCAGTGACTCCTGGAGAACAGCTGTACCTAGGGGTGTTCCAGTCAGAAAGGAAGGGCCGTACACAGTGAGCACCTAGATTAAGACCTAGGAGAAGGGAGGATCAGGTGATCGAAGGGGACGATCCAGTGGTTGACATTGCAGAAGAAAGAACAAGCCAAGTCGTTAGAGATGGTCTAAATGAAGGTAAGGGAGAATGACAGACTGAGGCCATGGCAAAGAAGAAGGTCTGTCAGGGGTCATACCAACAGAGCAGGAGGAAAGGAGGGCTCCTGCTGCTGACAGAGGCTCTGGTGATCCTGATGCACCTGCTGAAGGAAAAAAGCCAGGCTGGATCTCTAATCGGCTGCAACAGGATGGAACAGATTCCAGTTCCTCCAGTGAGGACGAAGATGATGATGAGCCAATGCCCTGGGTGTAAGTACTGGCAACTTCTCCCCAGAAAGGCAGACTCTCGACGATACGTAAAGTATCTGGGTCGAAGATAATCATTCTGGATACATCCCCTGGAGAAGGGTGTGATGGAGTTTTTGCTTTTCTATTTTTCTATTTTTGAAATTTTACGTTTTCTATTACAATATAATCACATGTGATTAAGGGACACGGTAATCAATGTCTGAGTTATCAGTGTAATCAAACTGAGAAAATTGTTTTGTCTGAATGTTTATCAGTCTATACTTGTATCAGCTATATGTGCTTAATCAACTGTATACTCTACATAACCGTGATAACCACGGGCAAGTGCTGAAAAATTTATGCTCACGCTTACGAACACTTCGATTCTTGCAGTTAGGGAAAGGTAGGCAGAATCTTTTACTCCTTTCTAGTCAATGGGAGAGGAGATGTTTGGTTCTGATCTCCAGAGAGAGTGGTTTCAGGATTTGGTCATTGAAAGATGGCTGATGTGATCATACATTGATCACTAGTTAGTGTAAATGATGGGACTGGATTGTGAGATTACTCTCTCAAGGTAGGTGGGGCTTAGTAAGCCCCAGAGGAGGGAAATATATAGAAAATATATCGAAAATATGTATAAGAAAATATCTATGACGTGCAATCAGTATGTAAAAGTCACTTCTGGATATGTTAATAAAGTGTATTCAATATGTAACCTACATTTAGAAGTATTACTTAAAGCATATTCAAATAACTGTATAATCCATAGTTGGAAGCATAATCTAAACTCATTGAACGATGGTTGGTCAAGTTATATTCTGAGTGTGGGTTGAGTAGAAGAATTCTGTGCCTAGTAAACAGTAGGCCTAATTGCTTTCTGTGGCAAATCTAAACTATAGGACACTTCCAACATGTGTGTTCTCCTAGGTGGGTAAAGTAAGAGCCTTTGTTTGTCTAAACTCAGCTTCACTTCTAAGTGTGTAAATTAGGTGCTATGGGGATGTCTAAAGCAGATTCACGCTGTAGAAGTAAATTAAGAGCTTGTGTTTGTCTAAACGCAACTTCACTTTGTGGCAGTAAATTAGACACATTCCAGAGTTTCTGAAATGGGCCCCCCCCTTGTGCTTGCAAATCAGTAACATAAAAAAAAGATAAGAGTTCAAGGGAAGGGTACCAAGATGAGGCTATGGGATGAATTATGTGACATGGTGGTGAACCAGGTTCTGGTAATAACTTTGAAGAACATACAACTGGCTGTGCATGCGCCACAATGGTGGGGTATCATATAGATATGAATAATTAGTTAAGGCATGGGAGATTGGTCGGTTCTAAAAAGAAACTGTGAATACCACACCTAGGAATTATGTTTACTGTTTTCGGGAAGTATATAAAGACATGTTCATGTATGTACAAATTGGACTCTTCAGACAGTCACCTTTGTTGGTTTCCAATAAAGTTTATTACTTTTGACATCTACTAAACTCTGTCTTTGACGTTTTTGACTTAATCTAGAAAGGTTAATTTTTTCCACATCATATTCTGTTCCGTTTAAGCTTTAATGTTATAGTACCATATTTTTATATCATAGTTATATTTACAGAAATTTTGGAGTGACGTCGAACGGCGTGGCGCGGTGACGTAATGACGCGGGCTCAATCTAATTATGATCTATAACATGTAAAACGGGAACATGACAGGAGTATTCTAAAAGCGACTCATGTAAACACCTTAATCACATTATTACCTTACTTAGATTAAGGTCAATAATTAGATTACTGCTGTCCATGTAAACGTAGTCAATGAGACTGACTCGGATAATGACGAGAGAGATCCGGGCATGCTTGATGCTGAAATCGCCCAACTGTTTACCTCAGACACTGATACTTTTCATAGTCTTATGATCACTACATGAATAGTTCATACAAAGGGCATGCTATCAGTAGAGAACTGATACGTGTTGATTACTGGTTGCTGGGCAGACTAGAATAATGAAATTACATCTGCCCTACGCTGGGGTTTAACCGAAAGTATAACTTACTGTTTTTCAGGAACAAAAGGCCTCATGCAGAGAACCTTACTGTATGCTCTCTCCTCCTTCTAAGAGAGCTGAACCCATCTTGCAAGATGCTTAATAAACATTCTCAGCTGTTTTTACCTTTCACATCCTCTCCCAAAGGAATTCTGACCAATCATACCCACCATCGCTAATATGTTGGGATGTAACCAAATATACATAGAAACTGGACGTGAACTATTAGCGGTTGTTGGTTTTTTGGGGGGTTTATTGTAAAGAAAGCTTGCCAGAAAGGTTCCCACAGGGCAACTGGTTGAGACTAGAGGTGTGCATCAGGACTGGGATTCCCACATAAAAGTCACAAAAGCAGGTCAATTTTCTTTCATGCAGGTGGTCAGATATGATGCTCATAGTTCATTAAAGTGAATTTACCATGTTCATTAACACAACCTTAGTAACTGCCTGATCAGGAGCACGGCAATTTAGACAAATGTTTAACCTAATATGCCTGTATTTTGAGAAACAAACATCTAAACACGTTTTAAAAATATCATGGACAAAAAAATAACTGATAGAGATGTAAATATTTGGAGCAGAACACAGACACAGATACATTAGATGGTTAACAGTATGTGGACCTGACAATGACCATGACTTCCCCAAATTTTTACCACAGAGTTTGAGGCAGATGATTATCTAGAACATCTTTCTTGAGCATTTCATGTCACTGGAACTAAGAGGCCCAAACCTGTTTCAGCATGACAAGTCAGGTTCCATGAAGACATGAACTGGAACTGGAGCCTCCTCACATCATCAGCACCTGACCTCAACCTCCCTAACGCTCTCATAGCTGAATGAACACAAATCCCCACAGCCACGCCCCAAAATCTAGTGGAAAGCCTTCCCAGAAAAGTGGAGCACATTATAATAGCAGGGGACCAACTCCATATTAATGCCAAGCCTTTGGAAGAGGATGTCCAACAAGCACATGTGTGTGTCATGGTCAGGTGGCCATACTTTTGATCATATAGTGTACATATCTACTGCTGTGTGAGTGTCAATGAGAGGCTGAAAATGATCCAATCCACAAACCCAAAGAATAGCTGCTCAGTGGTATTCCTGTGGTGGTGTTGATTGAAGGGACAGAAGAAAGCTGATTTGCATCTGCACTAAAATAGAATATCTCCATGTTACAAATGTCTATAGACTGATATTTAGTAACTCACTCTGAAGTCTCCAGTTGAAAGTTTCGGTCCCGCAGTAGATCGTTCAGCAGGTTCACTCCTGGGCCTCCTTGTTTATTGCCGTACAGATCCAGCTCTTTCAGCTTTGATGAGGTGTTTGACCTCAGAGCTGAAACCAGAGCTACAATTCCTTCATCTGTGATATTGCACCCTACCAACCTGCAGAGAGACACATGATTACTGTATCTCTCTCTTCCACACTCACAAATTAATCAGAACATTAAAAACCCCACATAGAAAACATACTGTAGTGTAATACAGTGTGTTTATTTCCACAAACATACACACACTCATTTCTGTAGTGTCTGTGTGTGTGTGTGTGTGTGAGAGAGATAGAGAGAAATAGATAGATAAGGAGACAGACAAAGAGAGACTGAGATAGAGAGAGAGAGTATCTCCAGGGTACAGTGTGGATTCTGCAGTCCCTCAGAGAGAAGCTTCACCCCTGAATCTTGCAGGTTATTGCCCCTCAGATACAGTTCCCTCAAACTGGAGGATTCTGAACTGAGAACTTTGGACAGAATTGCACAGCTTTCATTTTCTAGGTTACATGCACGCAGCCTGAGAGAGATGTAATGATAAATCAGAACACTGGCATCTCATCACACACACAGTGCCATCTTACACTACCTCAATTATTCTGGTTTTGCTTCTTAATCTCTAACAAGCAGAAGCTCAGCAGCGGACGTTTAATTTTTTTTCTTTTTTTTTCCTTTTTTTTTTTCTTTTCCCCTCTTCTCAGTGAAGTATTTGGGAAAGGGAAGGGAGGGGAGAAAAGGTAAATGAATCACATGAAATTGAATCACATGTAAATTAATTATATGAAAATGAATAAATAAATCAATGAAAAAAGAAAAAAAAGTAATAGTAATTGACAGTAATAGATACACATTCACATGATTTGATTCTATATGAAAGTTATCCAGAGGCTGAAAGTCTCACCAGAGTGTCTCCAGTTTACATTGTGGAGTCTTCAGTCCCACCGAGAGCATCTTCATTCCTGAATCATGCAGTTCATTGCCACTTAGGTTCAGTTCTTTCAGACTGGAGGAGTCAGAACTGAGAACTGAGGACAGAACTCTACAACTTTCCTCAGTGATATTACATTTACACAGCCTGGGAGAGAAAAAGAGAAAAAAAAAATCACTATAGTGACATCACACAGACATTTTATTCCATTACTCTTAATTATCTAGCTGTATGTTTACAGATATTCTGGGGTTGTGTTTTACATTACATTTATTTATTTGCTCTCTGAATCACTCAGAAATGGTTCATACTTGAAATCCAAAAGGCTTGATCATTAAAAAAATCCTTGATTTATCCTCTCCATAATCAAACAATGGCAGTAGAACGGGCTGACTCCAACATCATGCTAATGTCCAACAAGCTCATATAGGTGTCAGGTGTCCACATACTTTTGGGCATATACTGTACAGTAACTTTTTTCTTGTAAAATCAGGTATATTCCCAAAATGTAGTATTTTCCCTCTTGACACAGTGGCCATACAGCACTATCGTACCACTGTCAGTGATTAAAATATCACTTTTCACCGGAGTGCCTCTTCAGGTTCATTACTTTTGCCTCTTAAGTCACCGGTAAAATTGTGCATACACCTGGGCGAGAGTTAAAGTGATGGCTTACACATAAACATTGCAATTTTACCTTTTATAAACCAGGATAACTGTATAGGCAATTATGTATAGAATTTTTATGGGACACTAATGCTCTGCATTGTTAATCCAGCCTGAGAGTCATGAAGTTAGTTATTAACAACACAGCATTGTAAATCCTGTTTAAAGATCTTCTTTGTCCATGTAGTTTTTCATTTAGTACTGCCCTTCAGAAGCTACACAAGATATTTACATCCCCCTTCTTGAGCATCAGTGAATGTTTGCACCTTGTGTAATAGTTGTGTTTGAGTCCCTCAATTGTCCTCAGTGTGAAAAAAAAAGGATCTCAGCTTCATATAGCTGCTGGGGGAAAGGGTCAAATATACAGAAGATGCTGGAAAAGTAAAGAATGTGCAGGACCTGGAGGATTTTTCTGAAGAACAGTGGGAAGTTTAACGGCTCAGGACAAACAAGGGACTCATGAAGAACTCTCACAACACATAAACACAGTCGTGGATCATTCAGGTACGGACACACAGTATTAATAATCAAGTCTGTGTAAACTGGATCTTTTTTTGTAAATGCAGTTATTATTGTGGACTATATGTAAACAGTTATGTGAAATAACTTCCTCAGGGCAGGACTAAATAAACAACTAAAAGCAATTTTAATGATTCCTCTTTTTTCTCCCAATTATTAACACTGTACAGATTCTACAGGGGGTAAATTTATGAGCACAGCTATATGTACTCTCATTTATTTACTGAGGAAAATGATCCATTATTACATATCTGTGAGTGGCAAAAGTATGTGCACCTCTAGGATTAGCAGTTAATCTGAAGGTGAGATTAGAGTCAGGTGTTTTCAGTCAGTGGGATGATGATCAGGTGTGAGTGAGTGACGCCCTGTTTTATTTAAAGAACAGGGATCTATCAGAGTCTGATCTTCACAACACGTGTTTGTGGAAGTGTATCATGGTATGAACAAAGGAGACTTCTGAGGACCTCAGAAGAAGAGTTCATCAGGATGGACAAGGTCACAAAACCATCTCTAAAGAGTTTGGACTCCACCGATCCACAGTCACATGGATTGTGTAAAAATATAAGAAATTCCACACCATCGTTTCCCTCCCAGGTAGACGAGCTAAAGCTAATGGAAAAAATTTTGTGGAGGGATGAGACCAAAATAGATGTTTTTGGTTTAAATGAGAAGCGTTATGTTTGGAGAAAGGAAAACACTGAATTCCAGCAGAAGAACCTTCTCCCATCTGTGAAACATGGTGGTGGTAGTATTATGGTTTGGGCCTGTTTTGCTGCATCTGGCCCAGGACGACTTTCCATCATTGATGGAACAATGAATTGTGAATGATACCAGCAAACTCCACTCTGTCCATGAACTGAATCTGAAGATAAAGTGGTTCATGCAGCAAGACAACAATCTTAAACACAGGAGTCCTTCTACTAAAGAATGAAGGTAATGTTTTGGAATGGCCAAGTCAAAGTCCTGACCTTAATCCAATAGAAATGTTGTGGAAGCAATTCATGTGAGGAAACCCAGCAACATCCCAGAGTTGAAGCTGTTCTGTACTGAGGAACGGGATAAAATTCCTCCAAGCTGATGTGCAGGACTGATCAACAGTTACCCCAAATGTTTATCTGCAGTTATTACTGCACAAGGGGGTCACACCTGAAGGCCCGAATTTAGCCTATTACCCAAAGACAATTAAAATTAGAAGCAAATACTCACATCCATAAACCCAATTGGAGATAGTAAAAAGACGAACAGCCGTGAGTGAGGAAAACTAAGGGTCCAGTTTTTATTTCGGTCCACCACACGAGATCCACACCAATGAGAATTCCCAGAAGTGATCTGATAACTGAAGCTTAAGCTGCAGTATTTATAGCTTATGTACAGAGAACATAACCAATAAATTTCAGAAAGATTAGGATCTCATTACCAATAGGGTTAAAAAGAGCTCATCTACATTCACCATGAGCATTAAAAAAGCCTCCCAAACAGTTACCATTAGGATTGAAAATAAGCCTCTCATGATAACCATTAGGATTGAAAACTAGAGAGAGAGAAAAGAAAACAATTTGGAGCAACGACCTTGGTCTCACAGGTGCAGTGTGACGCAGCTATTCGTATAAATAGCTCCTCACAGTTCTCTCCCAAACATTCAAGGCCCATGTCCACAACACGCCCGACCCATCCCTGCGAGACAAGAATCCCCATCCTCCGCATTATGAGTAAGTTTCTTTTACCTTTTTTCCTATTTTTCTGGTTTATAATTTACTTTCATATCTGATTTATATTTCTATTTTTTATATATATATATATAGTTATACTACTTGCACATGGTTTACTGTACTCCCTTTTTCATAATATTATTAAATTATCCTAATAATATATCAATACTTTTTATTCTTGTAAAGTTCTAATGTTGTGTGTGTGTGTGTGTGTTCGGGCCTTCGGGAGGGGGTGTTAGAGAGAGAGGGAGAGAGAGAGAGTGTGTGTGTGCTATGTTTGCACGCCTGACCCTGAATGCGCAAGAGTGTGTGTGTGTTATCTATTTGTGTGCGCCTCCCTAACTCTCCTTCTCTGTGACTATTAAACCATAGTGTGTCAATCCCAAAATGTGAATCCTGTTCATCAATATCCACCTAATACCTCCTCTATGTGTCTAGGTGCCCATTTATTGGAAGGGCTGGATTTGGATTCGAGAACCCGCCAACAAATCGTGCATCTCACTGCTGATTTTCAGTAAAATTACCTATTACTCATACTTCTCATACTCGGTCTCCCTCGTGTTTGTTTTATGTATATTTTTAACCACAACACACCACATACTGAAAACAAAGGTTCACATACTTTAACCCCTCAGAGATATGTAATATTGGATCATTTTCCTCAGTAAATAATCGACTAAGTATAATATTTTTGTCTCATTTTTTTAATTGGGTTCTCTTTATCTACTTTTAAGACTTGTGTGAAAATCTGATAACAGCATATAATTAATAAGAAAACTATTATGTATAATTGAAATTTTATTTGCATTAAGGTATAGTTGTTTTACTCAGTCTGTCTTAGAAAGTTGATCTACTATGAACATTTGTCTGTTTCTCTTCTGCTAATCACTCTTATATTTATGAAATTATGATCAGGTTTTGCTATCTTTTCAATGCATACACACATTCACAGAGGCACTGTGTATATGTATGTATACAACGAATATATGTCAATTTATCTAGAATGTGTTTGTGTGTGAAAACTGATGATCTCACCACAGTGTCTCCAGTGTACAGTGTGGATTCTCCAGTCCAGCAGAGAGCAGCGTCACTCCTGAAACCTGCAGGTTATTGTGACTCAGGTCCAGTTCTCTCAGACTGCAGGGGTTTGAACTGAGTACTGAGGACAGAACTCGACAGCTTTTCTCTGTCAGATTACACCAACACAGCCTGGGAGAGAACGTAATTATATATCAAAATACAAATGTGTAAAACCGTCACCTCCACATAAAGAAGAAATGTTATCAGGAAGCAAAATCTTTACATACGTCATAACATTAAACCCACGGACAGGTGAAGTGAATAACATGGTTATCTTGTTACAGTGGCACCTGTCGGGGGGGGGGGGGTATATTTATTAGGCAGCAAGTGAACAGTCAGTTCTTGAAGTTGATGTGCTGAAAAATGGGCAAGAGTCAGGATCTGAGTGACTTTGACAAGAACCAAATGTGATGGCTAGACGACTGGGTCAGAGCTTCTCCAAAGCAGCAGGTCTTTTGGGGTGTTCCCAGTATGGAGTTAGTACTTACCAAAAGTGGTCCAAGGTAGGACCATCGGTGAACCACCGACAGGATCATATGTTGGCTCACTGATGCATGTGGAGCGTGAAGGCTAGCCCGTCTGGTCCGATCCCACAGAAGTACTAGTGTAGCACAAAGTGCTGAAGAAGTTCATGCTGGTTCTGATAGAAAGGAGTCAGAACACACACAGCATCATTGTGTAGGGGACCTAAACAATATTATGCAGGTGGTTTTAATGTTTTGGCTGATTGGTGTATATGCTTCCTATGATGGCTGAGATGGAACAATACTGATTGATCTTTGCCTTGTACCCCTTCAGTGATGAAGTAGTTCTATTTCCTTTTGTTCTTGATCACAAGCACGGTTTCCTGCACAACTAGCAATGTCTCCTCTTTCCCATTCTTGTTTTCTCAAAGAGTTGAGGACGTGAACACAAATATGCTGACCCTAACCCTAAACCTCTCTTTCATCAATAAAGGTCACTGTTCATGACTCCTCTATCAGAAAGTGAGGTGAGGTGAAAACCACTGCTAACCCAGAAGAACATTAATTCTCATCTGAATGTTGCCAGTTCTGTGGACTGATGAGTCGAAAGTGGAACTGTTTGGAAGACAGGAATCCCGTTACATCTGGTGCCAACCAAACACTTCTTGAAGACTTCATGTGTGAGATGATTTTATTGGCCAGGCTCTGATCACTGATCCTCTTCCTGAAATACTCCTCTTTCTGAGGATCATTGAACCCTCGTAACTCTGTGACCTGGTCTCTGTTTCTCTTTCATCAGATTCAGCTCTCTAAAGGGAAGTGGAAACATGAAGGTGATGTCATGATTTGCTTTTCCTTCAGTCCAGTCCAGAATGAACTTCTGCACACAGACTGTTTTTCCAATTCCAGCGACTCCTTTAGTCACACACACACACCCACACGCACACACACACACACACGCACACACCCACACGCACACACACACGTGCACATGCACACACACACGTGCACGCACACACATGCACCCACGCGCACGCACACACACACACACACACGAGTGCGCACACAGGTGCACACACACACGTGTGTTTAAGTGCATTGGAACAGCAAAAAAAAGCAGAAGAAAAACTGCTTTTTTTGTGCTGTTCCAATGCACTTAAAGTTAATAAATGTGTATACCAAAACATTTGTCATTGCAACACTTTTCTGGGAGAAATGGTGCATTTTCTGGAAAAGTTCCAGGGGTGCCAATAATTTCGTCCATGACTATAAATATACTTTGTTTTTCTGTTCAATGTTATAGAATCGTTTAGAATCCAAACACAACTTCTTTCCAGTGTAAACAGAAATAAACACCAATATATTCAGTTATTAATTTGGACGGACTTTTCCATACGAGCTCAGAACCAAAATAAATGCTCTCTGGCTGTTTACACAGTGAACATTCTGTATTAATATCTCTTCTAAATTTCTTCATATAAACATTGACACAATGAATTATCAGAAGTGATCTTTATCTGCTGTTTCTGCTGTCAGTGATGAGTGGAACAGGTCATACCTGTCTCTCTAAAACTCCTCCTATTAAGGAAGTACAGAGTCTGAGACGACTGCAGTCCTTTTGCAGTGTTCTGCTCTGGTGAGTTTAGTTTTATTCTCGGTTTATGGAGAATTCTGAGTCTCATTTTCAGCTCTGTGAAAGGAAGTGATTACTAACTGGACCTGCAAAGTCGGATATTAACTTTAAACAAAGCTGAAATCAGGGTGTGATTACTTAGGGTTAGGGTTAGGGTTTAGGGTTAGGGTTAGGGTTTTGTAAGAATACAATGATCCCCCCATCACAAATTCATTGCGTGGTTGAATAGGGGACCAAGGAAAGTGCACGGGCCGGCGCTTGTTAAGCGTAGCTATTGTTCCTGTAGCAGACCCCGGCTTGGCGTCTGCTGATTTAACAAATCCAATCGAGTCTAACCCGATTAGGTTTTATAGTTGGTGGGTCATGAGCTATTTTCCAATGGGCTGTGGAGATGGTATTCAGTTGGAGGTGGTTCTCGGATGTCTAGGGTTAAGATGGTCGTACCGTTTGAGGTTTCGCTGTTGACATTTGGCTGTAACCCTCCCCGAAGTTGGGCTTTCTTCTTTTATTCCCAGCTGGGTGTGGAGGTTATTTTGATTTGAGTCATTCTTCCTGAATAAGGTTTTTCTTGACCTGCTTAGAGCAGTAGTTCGGGCTAAACTTTTATGGATTAGGATCAGGTTATTTATTTTGTGTGTGTATAAATACTGGGTAGAAGGTTGGGTCTCATTAGCTTATTGATTAGCTCTTCGGATTGACTTCTGGTTTTGGCTTTGATTCGTTTAGGTGATGTGGCTGTGCTTCCTGATGTCGCGAATCCTAGGGAGTATTCGGAGAGATTGAGAAATGGGTCCAAGTTGTGGGTACTTGAGACTGGGGTTGTGGTTAGGCCTCAGGAGTAAGGGTATACGAATTATTAGGGACAGGGTGAAGTGGTGATTTATTTGCTTTATCTGTGTACAGCCATAATTTGGGATTGGTTATGTTTTATGGTTAGGTTTTAGATTGACTTTTAGGGATAGGAGGCACAGTTAGAGTAACGGTTATGATTAGGGTTTAGGTTAGGTTTTAGGGTTCAGAGCTAGGGTGTAGGTTAGGGTTAGGGGGTTAGGGTTAGGGTTGGGGTTTGGGTTAGGGTTAGGGTTAGGGGTTAGGGTTTAGGGTTAGGGTTAGGGTTAGGGGTTAGGGTTAGGTTTTTTAATGTACAATGACCCCCCCCGGACAGTCCGCCAGGAACTGCCCAGTTAGATAGGGGGTCAAGGGAATGCACTGGCCGGCACTTGTTAAGCATTGCTACAGCTCAGAAAATTATTTGTCCTCCAAGTTGCCCCCAGTTGGGTTTTGGCTGTGTTTTTTATTTATTTAAATAAATGTTTGGCAGTTCAGGGTGATATGGGGAGGGGGAACAAAATTTTGGGGACAGGGTAAAGTTAGATATTGAGTAGAAGGTTGAATCTCATTAGTCTATTGATTAATTTGTCGGATTGACTTCTGGTTTTGACTTTGATTCGTTTAACTTTTTTGGCTGTGCTTGCTGATGTTGTGGGTCCTAGGGAGTATTTGGAGAGGTTCAGGCTGGGAGATGGGTTGAAGTTGTGGGTACTTAAGACTGAGGTTGTTATGGTTATAACGGTTATGGTTTTTATGATGGGTTTTCGGTTTCAGAGCTATGGTTAGAGTAACGGTTATGTTTAGGGTTTATGATATGTTTTTAGGTTTCAAAGCTATAGTTAGAGTAACGGTTATGTTTAGGGTTTATGATGGATTTTAGGGATCAAAGCTGTAGTTAAAGTAACGGTTATGTTTAGGGTTTATGATGGGTTTTTAGGTTTCAGAGCTATAGTTAGAGTAACAGTTATGTTTAGGGTTTGTGATGGATTTTAGGGATCAGAGCAATAGTTAAAGTAACGGTTATGTTTAGGGTTTATGATGGATTTTAGGGATCAAAGCTATAGTTAAAGTACATTATGTTTAGGGTTTATGATGGATTTTAGGGATCCAAGCTATAGTTAGAGTAATGGTTATGTTTAAGGTTTATGATGGTTTTTAGGTTTCAGAGCTATAGTTAGAGTAACGTTTATGTTTAGGGTTTATGATGGATTTTAGGGATCAGAGCTATAGTTAAAGTACCGGTTATGTTTAGGGTTTATGATGGATTTTAGGGATCCAAGCTATAGTTAGAGTAATGGTTATGTTTAGGGTTTATGATGGTTTTTAGGTTTCAGAGCTATAGTTAAAGTAACGGTTATGTTTAGGGTTTATGATGGGTTTTAGGGATCAGAGCTATAGTTAAAGTAATGGTTATGTTTAGGGTTTATGATGGATTTTAGGGATCAGAGCTATAGTTAGATTAGTGGTTATGTTTAGGGTTTATGATGGATTTTAGGGATCAGAGCTATAGTTAGATTAGTGGTTATGTTTAGGGTTTATGATGGATTTTAGGGATCAGAGCTATAGTTAGATTAGTGGTTATGTTTAGAGTTTATGATGGGTTTTAGGGATCTGAGCTATAGTTAAAGTAACGGTTACGTTTTAGGGTTTATGATGGGTTTTAGGGATCAGAGCTATAGTTAAAGTAACGGTTATGTTTAGGGTTTATGATGGGTTTTAGGTTTCAGAGCTACAGTTAGAGTAACGGTTATGATGAGGGTTTTAGTGTTCAGAGCTAAAGTTAGGATAATTTATTAATTTTTTTTTTTTTAACTAAATTTTAGGACACATCATCAGTAGTGCTCCTCAGAATCATTGGGTGTTTCGGCCTTTCGTCACTATACACCCTCCTCATGAGGCGGCCAGCCGTGGGTCGATCAGTCCCCAGCTTGTGTCCCATAGCCAATCCATACTTACAATCCGTACAAGGTACAGTTTCAAATGATATTTTATTTGAGATAGGCCTATGTTTTTGAGTTAATTAACCATTCATTCATTCATTCATTCATTTATTTTGTTCTGATATGATCTTAGTATGACCTACTAATTGTTTTTTTCAATTCCTATCAGTTTTGGCGCCTTACGCGATGATAATTTATATTGGAGCACATGTTGGATCAGTCAATTTAGATTGTTTTAGACCTACGTATTGGTTGGTGGATTCTTATTTTAATTTCTGTATTAATATAATCAACTGATTGTATTTTAGAGCCCTGTCAGTTTTAGCTTTTTATTAGGAGCATGTCGGTTTGGTTAATTAGATTGTTTTAACCCAAGTATTGATTGATGGATGATTATTTTAATTTCTGTATTGGTGTAACCTACTGATTGTATTTTAAGG